>CM021103.1:254331344-254539570 GCA_007115665.2 Sequoiadendron giganteum
GCAGAAAAGCACTTGAGTGATGCTTCTACTTATTAGTTGGTGGCCAATATTTGAAGGGGACCATATTTATTTCATCTTGGAAGCTCATAAGAGCAATGCATGTACTTTGTACTCATTTATATGGAAGGATGTAAACATGAATGTTAAACTTGAGGTTTATTTCAATATGAAATCAATATTATGGAATGTTTTGGTAAATTACAATGAAATGCAATGGAAGTTTGGAATAGTGTTTATTTGGAATGTGCATGTAATTTATATTATGGAAAATAAAAATTTATTGCTATGTTATAGCTTCATGATTTATTCACTTGTGGGTTAAAACTTTGGAAAAATTTCATGTAGAAATTTGGGCATGTTATAGGTGGTATGAGAGATATGTTTAACTTTGGAACCTATGTGATCACTATGTTTACCCTCCAACATTAAATGAGTCTAATGTTTGGAATTCTTATGATAGGATGGTGCATCTCAGGTTAACTAAAAGGAAATCAGTGATCAGAAATGAGCACTACCTATGGGCCAAGAAGGAAAAAGAAGCCCTTGTTCATACCATAGAGGGAACCAACTATGACAACACCATTTGGCTAAGCAATATCGAGACAATCAGTCATGCCTTATCATGAATTAGCCAAGAAAAGATAAGGATGAGATATGAAGCCAACTATAATCATTTACCTCCCGTATCTCCGGCAAAATCAAACTCCTTATCACTCTCTACGAGTATGCCCTTAGAATGTAGTGTCAATCCAACTATGTTCTTTAGAGACCCTTGTGTCATACCCATGGCTGAAATTATTGTAATAGCCACAAGTGGTGAGTCTGAGGGTTATGTACCTTGAAATTATGTATCAAAAGATAAATCTGAGGGATAATATCCTTTTTGGGATAGAGAAGAGAAAATGAGAGATGATCAAAAATCTAAGGGGTATACCATATTGAGCTATATATCTGAGAGTGAATCTGAAGGATACTCTCCTCTTGACTACTCGAATAGTCATTCAATGTAAAACAAGGATATTGATATCCTTATGAATAAATGAAAATCATATTCTTATCAAAACTTGTGCATAAGTTTTTTAATAAATTATTTATATATGAAAATATGCTCTTGTATGATGATTTGGGAGCAATAAGTAAAATTTCTTAGATATAATTTCATGAAACCCTCCAGGTGTACTTCAACTTGAAAAATGGTTAGAACTTGCACTAACCTTGGGGAAATTCAAGAAGTAGAGTAGGGGGTGAGAATGTTGAAGCCAAGTTGGATCGCATTCTGGAAATGATGGACAAAACCAGAGAGCGTATAGGAGACCTTGAACAAGAAGTAAGGGAGAAAGATACAGTGGAAAAATAAATACCAAATGATGATGAGGATGTGCCTCATGAGCAAGAGGAAGAGGGAGAAAATTCTCAAGATCACACCCATGATAGTGAGGCTAATAAAACACAATCTCAATCTAAAATTGAAAGTAGTAAGAGAATATGTGCGACAACTGAATTATCTAGGGATATGAGAAAACCCCTCTCAAATTTGAAGTACCAACTAAGATGATGTTGAGGCTCGGTTGATACAAATAGAAAAATACTTTGATATTAGAAACTATTTTGAGGTCACAAAAGCTATTTGGGGAACCTTCCAACTAGCAGGAGAAGCTTCTAACTGGTGCATGAACAAAAATATGGAATTAAGACTTAGTTCTTCAAGGCTAACCTGGCGTGATTTCGTTGATTTTTTTTGAAAAAGATGGTTACCCCAAATTTTCTATGATCAAAAGCTCACTAATTTTTAGAATTTAAAGCAAGCAGACTCGTCAATGAATGAGTACTAGAAGAAATTCACCCCTCTTTTGAGGTACTTACCTATGTATCAAAAAGATGAGTGATTTCGAATTAGGAAACTCATAATGGGATTGAATAACCAAATAGGTGGTGAATTTGATCTCCACAATCCAACAACCATGGATCTAGTTTATGAGAAAGTAGTTAAATAGGATCAAAATCTTAAAGCTATATTCTCAATCTATCAAGGAAGGAATTGAAAGAATTTTGATTCCTCAAGATAATCAAACTCCAAAGAAGTTTAGTGGAGGACCGAATTCTTAGAAGCAAGGGGACCAAGGACACCAAAACAATTGGAGTGAACCTAGAAGGGATCATGGTGGAAGAGAATTTAATAACATTAACGATAGTGTTGGAGGAAATACCAGTTATATTGATAGGCCTGCAAGCAATAGAGGGCCAACAAAAGGATGTTTCACATGTGGTGGGGATCATTATGCCATTAATAGTCGGGAAACAAGCCATCAAGATTGTGATCTCAAGAAAATTATCTTCCTCCCCAATGTGGTGCTTTCCAACAAGGGATCCATGCCACTTTGGATAACTGGAAATTTGAGTTCTAGATCTCTCTAATAGAAACTCCAGGTACTTTGTTTGGTATACCTATTTCTATTCTTATTGATACTAGAGCCACAAATTTTTTTGTTTCACCTAAAGTAGCTAGTCAAATGTATAGAAAGGTTGGGTTTATGGAAAATTCTTGGGTTGTAGAATATGTAAATCAAACAAGAGCTGAGGTGAGGCAATGTCTTTTTGAGGCTAGGGTTGAACTTCCAAGTTTTTCTACAAAGATAAATTTGTACATAGCCCCCTTAGGATCCTATGATGTCATCTTAGGGATGAATTGGCTATGGAAGCATAGGGATAAAGTGGATTGCCATGCTAAGACCATAAAATGCTTAGATGACCTAGGTAATCAAGTATCTTTGCAAGGAACGGGTCTAGGGAAATAAAATTATGCCAAATATTAGTTGTACATATGTATAAGACAAAGAAGAAAGGATGTCAACTCTTCACAATCAAAATGTAAAAACTTGAGGAAAGTGAGGAAATCATTTCTCAAGAAGTTGAAGAAGGTGAAATGGTGGAATATGGAGAGATGGATATGAAAAAGTATCATATTCTTGAAAAATTTGTGGATGTCTTTCCAGATGAATTACTTGGAATGCCTCCCAAGAGAGTGTTTGATTTCACCATCGACCTTGTACCAATAGTGGAACCTATTTCCAAAGCACCCTATATGATGACCACAATGAAACTAATGGAGCTTAAGGCACGATTAGAGGAGTTGTTGGTAAAAGAGCTAATTAAACCCAGTGTTTCACCCTGGGGAGCGCTAGTAATCTTTGTAAAGAAGAAATATTGTGCACTGTGCTTATGTATTTATTATCAGGTGCTTAAAAAACCTACGATAAAGAATAAGTACCCATTACCACACATTGATGATCTTTTTGTTTAGATGTGAGGAGTGACAGTGTTTTCTAAGATTGATCTACGGTCAAGTTATCATCAACTAAGGATGAAGGATGAAGATAGTTTTAAGATTGCATTCAGGACTAGATATGATCCTTATGAGTTCATAGTCCTACCTTTTGCGCTTATGAATGCACCTTCAACATTCATGAACCTAATGTACAATGTATCTAGGGATTGCTTAGATAGATTTTTATTGGTTTTCTTAGATGATATATTAATCTATTCCAAGAATGAAGAAGAGAATTGTAGACATTTGGAAACTATCTTACAACAGTTAAGAGAGCATAAGCTTTACATAATACTTTCCAAGTGCACCTTCTTCTAGAAGAAAATTCAGTATCTTGGTCACATGATTATGGTTGATGGAATCATAGTGGATCTAGCTAGATAAAAGTGATACTTGAGTGGTCAGTGCCAAAGAATGTACCTAAGGTTAGAATTTGTATGGGTTTGGTGGGTTACTATCGAAAATTTGTTGCAAACTTTTCCAAGATAGCTTTTCCTATTAATTTTTTGTAGAGGAAAAGGAAAAAAATTTGAGTGGTTTGAAAAGTGTTAAGCAATATTTGACCTACTCAAAGAGAAGTTTACTACGACATCGATCTTAAAGGTACCCAATCCAGAGGATAACTTTACTGTCTATGGATACATCCGGTGAAGGATTAGGTGGATTCTTAATACAAGAAGGGTGAGTTATAGCTTATGAATCAAGAATTTTGAAGCCCTATGATAAAAATTATGTGTTGCATGATATGGAGTTAGCAACAATAGTCACACAATACAAATGTGGATACACTATTTAATGGGTAAACCATTTGAACTAAAGATAGATCATCGTAGTCTAAATTATTTGTTCACCCAACCCAACCTCAATGCATGACAAAGGAGATGATTGGATTTGATAACCAATTCCAACTTCAACATTAACTACATAAAGGGAAAAGAAAATCGGGTAGCTGATGCCCTAATTTGTAGGAGGCATATTGCTTCAATAGTAGAAATTAAAACCCAATTCAAGGACCAAGTGTTTCAAAAATATAAGGGCGATGAGTATTATGAGCAATTCAATAAATTACTCTCAGATATTCCATAGGACACAAGGTATGAAGGATTCCATTTTGAACCTAGTGGATTGTTAAGGTTTAAAGGAAGGATATATGTGCATAATTTTGAAGAATTAAGGAACTTGGTATGGAAAGAAGTTCGCAATGAACCATACTCTGGACATCTTGGTGTGACCAAGATGTTGGTGGATGTGAAGCCTTTATATTTTTGGAAGGGAATGAAAAGAGATGCTACTAGTTTTGTACAAAAGTGCTTAGAATGTCGAAGGGTGAAGGTGGAACATCATCACTCTGCAAGACTTTTGTATCTTGATGATGTTCTTGAAAATGTGTGGAAATTCATAAGCTTGGACTTTGTACAAGGCCTACATATGTCTAGGAACAAACATAATTCCATTATTGTTGTAGTGGATAAGCTTACCAAGGTAGCACATTTTATTCCTAGGAATTTAATTGATGGAGCTCATGTCATAGCATGGAAGCTTATTTAAGAAGTGTTTAGATTACATTGGATTCTTGAGAAGAGCATATAGGATAGGGATGCCCGAGTGACTTCTAGGTTTTGGAAAACCTTGTTTTCTTCACTTGGTACCCAGTTTAATATAAGTTTAGCATATCATCCGAAGATGGATGGTCAAACTTAAAGAGTTAACCAAGTACTTGAAGATTTAATGAGGATGTATTGCATGGATCAGCAATACAAGTGGGAAGATTACCTACCATTGGTGGAGTTTGCATCCAAAAATTCTTATCATTCTACAATCAAGATGACTCCATTCAAAGCATTGTATGGTCAAAAATGTTGAACTCCTATTTAAGTTGGGATAATCTTGAAGATAGGGTAAGACTAGGACCATATATTTTGAAAATGGAGGAACAAGTTAGAATTATTAAGCAAAGATTGGTGGAAACTAATGATAGATAGAAAAGTTATACAAATTCCAAGTGGGTACCCAAAAATTTCTTAGTAGGAGAAATGGTTTTGTTAAGGGTTAAGCCTCATAAGAGTTCTATTAAGTTTGGAAAATCATTCAAATTAACTCCATGCTACATAGGTCCTTCTGAGGTTCTTGAAGTGATTAACCCTATTGCATATCAGATTTCCTTACCACCAGCTCTTGCCTAGATGCACAATGTCTTTCATGTCTCCCCCTTTGATATCAATGGAAAAGGGAAACACCTACTTACTAAACTCTAGGAAACACCTACATACTACACTCCAAGAAACACCTGGAAGCAACATCTCTTTCTCCACTACTCGTCTCCATATAATTTTGACTACTACACACACTACACTGCTCATTCTTTACTATACTCATATTTTAGTTCTCTACCCCTTAGGGGTACCAAAAATGACACTACTACCTACTCCCCCTAAGAGGTAGCCTTAATCACCAATCTAGGACCAAGAATGTATCTCGAAATGCTTCTTGGATAGATGCGCCAACTTATGCATCTAGTTAAAAGGAGGGGTAATAACCCCTAACTTTTGTCAAAGATACTCAAAAGTATCTTTAGAAAAATCCTTTTATAAAAATATTTGCAACTTGATCCTTTGTAGGCACATATTCCAACTTCACCTCATTCTTTATAAATTTCTCCCTTAGAAAGTGATACTGGATAGAGATATGCTTTGTTCTTGAATATGTTACTAGGTTCTTTGAAACATTGATATCACTTGTATTATCATACCTTCGTTCGCATCTAATAATGGTCCTTATGCTACCCTTGACAAAGGATATCCAACATCCTCACCATCAACATATTCATCATGTCCTCCCTTTCAACCTCTATCATATCCAACATCCACATCCTCTTATCCTCATCATCATCAACAATCCCAATACCTCTACCTTAATCCCACATCCCAATCTTCTCATCCTAATCCAACACTCACACCTTCCTATCACAATCCCTCATCCCAATATTCCTCCTATCTTAATCCACCATCTCAATCCTCTCATCCTAATCTAGCATCCATATCCTCCTATGCCAACTCACCGTGCATGTCTTCCTATGGTGGTCCACCACATCAATCTTCCCATCCTAATCCAACATCCACACCTTCCTATCATAATCCCCCATCCCAATATCCTTACATTAATTCCACATCTCCCCATTCTAATCCTTCATCTACATCTTCCTACTATCACCCACCATCCCAATCTCCCCAACCTAATCCAACATCTACATTCCCCTATCTTCATTCATCATACACATCCTCCCACATCACTCCCCCTTTCACCACATTATATCTTAATCCTCCATCTAAACATAACCCACCTCCAACCACTCCTAGTCCTCCATCAAGTCCCATCCACTCATCTAATCCTCCAATCCCTAACCCTATTCCTTCATCTCATCCTAGTCCTCCATCTAGTCCCATCCACTCATCTAATCATAATCCTCCATCTCCTCCTAGTTCTACATCTAATCCTCATCCACCCATCCAGTCATCTAACCCACCAATCCATAACTATAATCCTCCAATCCCTAATCCTAATCCTCCATCTCCTTCTAGTCCATCTAATCCCATCCCCATGTCTAATCCTAATCCTAATCCACCAATTCCTAATCCTCATCCTCCATCTCCTCCTAGTCCTATATCCAATCCCATCCCTTCATCTAATCATAATCCTCCATCTCCTCCAACCACTCCTAGTTCTCCATCTAGTCCCATCCACTCATCTAATCATAATCCTCCATCTCCTCCTAGTCCTACATCCAATCCCATCCACTCATCTAATCATAATCCTCCATCTCCTCCTAGTCCTCCATCCATTCTCATCCCTTCATCTAATCCTAATCCTCCATCTCCTCCTAGTACTCCATCCAATCACATCCCCACGTCTAATCCTAATCCACCAATCCCTAATCCTAATCCTCCATCCATCCCTGATCCTCCATCCATTCCCATCACTCTACCTAATCCTACATCTCTTCCAAATATTGCCCAAGGACTCATGACAGAAGAGACACCATGCCATCCCACTCTATCATGCACTGTCACTAATGATGAGGCCCTCCTCCATCCTACACCATGCCCTCCCACTCTATCATGTACTGTCACTAGTGATGAGGTCCTCCTCCATCCTATACCTATCCCTCCCATCACCATTCCTAACATTGTCCAAACGGCTGAGCCAGTCAAACCCATTGAATCCATTGAATCCCCATCTTCTCCTACTAGATACACCCAATCCATTGAAAACATCCAATCCCCTCCTCCAGTTCCTAATATTCACAAACTTCAATCCAATGAACTTCATGAATCCTCCATCCTCCTATCTCCCCCAATTTAGGAGTCCCTCCAACACTCTTCCATCATCATACATCCCCCACAAGATGAGTCATGCCAAGAGATTGATCCAAAGCATACACGCATATCCCCTCCTCCAAATCAAGATCCTACCATCCCATCCACTACATCCAATGATCATAATCCCCATCCATCCCATCTCATGATTCTTATCCTCAACCAAGTCATGCTCCTATCCTCCCATCCACCCCATCTCAATATCACACTAGCTCATCCACTCCATCCCTTGATCCCCTTTGCATTCAAGATCCAATCACTCCATCTCATGTGCCCTTATCATCCACTACCTTAAATCCAGATCCCATCACACTCCCCAATTCCTCTCCCGATCCCTTATCACTCATTCCTCCTGATGCGGATATCCTTTCATCTCCATCGCATGATCCTTCATCACCAATCCCAACACCACTTTTGTACCACCTTGGTCACATTACACTTATCTGTGGTGGCCTTCTTACAGAAGAAAAACAAAGTATAGGCACCACCTTTCCTCCTCCACCTGCTAACACACTCGCATCATGCCTCCAAAAGAATAAGAATTCTACCATAGATCACATGCTCAAAAACATGAGCTATCAAGGAAAAGGTTTAGGCCTTCATGAGCAAGGAATGTTAGATCCCATTCAAGTCAAAGAAAATCCAGGCACACATGGTCTTGGATATATCTCCCAAAACCCACACTCTAAAGATGTTGGTACAACCTTTGTACATCCTAAACGATCCTCTTCTAAAGGCACAAGAGGTCCTTTCCATCGTTCTACCAAGTCATTTGCCGCCATCCCCCCTCCTCCATCATATTACCTCAAAACAACCATCCATCTTCCTCCCTCATCCTCTAAATCCATTTTGGGTCCTTATGTCCCTCTATCCATCATTTCTCATCCTCCATCTACTATGGGTTCTTATATCCCTCCATCAAACCCCACACATCCTCCATATACACAGTCTATTTTGGGTCCTTATATCCCAAAATCACCCCCTCCATCTTATCCTATTCATCCTTTCATTCATCCACCCCCTCTCCCTCGTACACAGCATAAAATGCCTACCTTCATAACTCTTAATCAGAATCAACAAAGGCACATACCTACAGATTCTCCATCTACACGTAATCCCTATAACCCTACCTCCATCGCTCCACATCATCCATCTCCTCGCATCTATCCCCTTGCTACTAAAAGCACTTTGGATGCCAAAGCAAAAATGTATAAATCCAAATTTCCACATGAATCTAAAGCTCCTCATGTCCCCTTGAAAATACATGTTGCAGAAAAGAAAAATCAAGTCCAAAATCCAAATCACTCCAAAAGGCCACAAAGGCCCACCAAAGCAAAAATAAAAACCATGTGGATCCCAAAGAAAAAAGGTGCAATACCTTCACATGAAAAATCCATGACGACATCCAAATTTTCTATGCCCAAAGCTAATAATTCACATCCTCCATCTCCTAAATCTGTTTTGGGTCCTTATGTCCCAAACTTCACTATCCCAATGCCTCTATTATCACCACATTCTCCAACCAACAACCCTCCTCTCATTTCACATCCACTACATGTGCCAATGTTGGTCTTGAACACCTTCCCCTATCACACATCCACTCCATCATTCCATCCATACACTTTTCAACACCCCATCCACTATCCCCCCTATCTTCCTCGTCCAACCCCTTTGATTCATCCTCTTGCATAATTCATTTCTTCTACTAAGGTTGTACCAACATCCACTGGTCACTTTACACATGGGCTCTTATTACCTCATATGGAACTTGATGCTTGAGTCCTTCATCCATCTCCTTATCAAATATCCTCAAAATCCGCATATTCATATCCCTATCTTGTTCATCCACATCTTAGTCCTAAAATACAAAAAAATCAAAAAATCAAAATACAAAAATACAAAAACATCAAAAAATCCAAAAATGAAGAGAAAATCATTCGTCCAATGGTGAAAACTTGGCAAACAAGCGCCTTGGATTAGTACCATGATGAAAACCTGGCAAACAGGCATCATGCGTAAATTCTCCGTCTAGTCTCCTTCCACGATTGGGGGCAACATCCACTTACACATTCCTTTCCTCCATCTCCTACATTTGCCTATCTCCCGCATCTTACCCATCATCTCCCATTCATATCTCAGTCCCTCCATCTTCCTTGTGATCTTGATAACGATAGGGGCACATATATATACATGCTTTGGACATCTCTTGGCATATTTTCCCTTCATCCACTATCATTTTCCTTATCCTCCCCATCTACTTTTATAATCCATGCATCCTATCCCCATCCGTCTACTTTCCTTGCCCACCCATCCTACTACAATCCATATCCGTTTGCTCCTTTATTTCCCCATCCCTCTTGCCTCATCACACATGACACATCTAGAGTGGGGGCATCTCCTTCTTTGTGTCTTAGTCCTTGGTGACACCACCCATCCCCCCATCCTTATCTTCCCATCTACCCATCCACTAGTCCTTTTCCATCTTTTTATCCTTATCTCCCCATCCATTTATCTACCCAATAATCCATGTCATATTTCCAAATACTTATTCTTTTATCCATCTGTCCTAGCCTCTTTCTATCTCCACCTCTTTACCAATCCATCCATTTTCCTTCCATCTCCTAATCTAGCTATAGGCTACCTCCATGCAATCCAATTCCATACTATCTCACTATCACCATTCCTCTCTATTTCTCACATCTTTCCAATCTTCATCACTCATCTACCCACTTATTCTAGCATCTTCTTATCCATCCATCCATTTCCCTCTATTATCCCTTGTCATTGGTATCTAGTTATAGGCTACCCTCATGCAATCCAATGCCATGTTATCTCACTACCATCACTCCTATCTATTTCTACATCTTTCTAATATCTTATCACTCTTCATCATTCATCTATACATCCTATCATCATCCCAATTCATCTCCTAATAATCTAGATCCCTATCCCAACCCCGAGCTTCGCATAACCCACATCCAACATATCGACCATCCCATCCGCACAGCCTATCCTGGCTCATCATATCTGCTCCATCATTTTATCATGGTCATCTCATCATCCCGTATCCATTGTCTTTCGTCGGTCTCTTGTCAAACTACGTTGCCCTTGTGCTTTCATGTAGGCAAGGTCGATCATTTGATCCGCCCCCGAGGTTCTATCATTTGTTTGTCTTGTCCTCTTCCATCGTTTGTCTTTGGCCTTGTGTTGAACTACGTTTCCCCTGCACTTTCACGTAGGCAAGGTCCATCATTTGATCGGCCCCCTAGGCATTTTTTCCATTTGGTCTTTGTCATCCATCGAGGTCTTCATTGTCCTCTTTCTGCTTGTATCCATGATCTTTTATCCTGAACTACAAGGGTTCTACGCTTTCATGTAGGCAAAGTTGATCTTTGATCAACCCTCGAGCCCCTAGTTCTTTAGGGTGTGTTAGTCCTATTAACTTGTCGTCTTGTCCTCTTGTCGTGTCATCAAGTATTTCCCTATCCTAGCTAGTGCTTACAAACAATAGTCATATGTATCACAAGATCCAATCGGTTTCTGCTATCCTACTTCATGTCGATCAACCAATCTATCCTCCATCTTTGGTCTCAACAAGATGTATCCTTCCTAACAAACCTCATCGACCCCATCCATCATCTTGATCCTATGGCAAAGGACATTTGAAATTGATTATGATATTTTGATGCTTTTGGCTTTTTTTTATCATTTGAGCTCCCTATCATCACTTGTCCTGGTCACCTTGATCCATCATCTCATGGTGTGCTTTGACTAGTCAACACAGGGGCATATCTTGCTCATTTCTTTGTTTATGTCTTCTTGGTTGTCCCACATAGTACCCACCAAGATCCCTGAGGTCTTGTGTTACGTTGGGGAATCCTTTTGTGCTTATGGTTATTCCAATACTTGGCCCAACCAAAGTCATCACGACTTTGGGGTGTTGGGATAACCTTCTTGTTTGTTGTGTTTGTTTTATAAATTTGACATTAATTCGTCTTGGTTTACATACCCTAACGCCCAGTGTCTTATGCTATAGCAAAAATCAATGCTCTAAGGATGGCAAATTGCATTAGGATTGCATTTCATTTTTCATTCCATATCTCCCCCATCCTCATCCATTCAAATAATCTAATCACACTCTTGGTCTTAGCCTTGCTGCAAGCCTTGATCCAATCATCATCATCATCATCCTCATCATCATTCTTATCATTTGTGGGATGTATCCTTCCCTATCCTTGTGTTGTTTTAGGATGTATCCTTCCCTCATCAACAACACTCTCATCGGGACATATCCTTCCCTATCCTTGTGTTGTTTTGGGATGTATCATTCCCTCGTCAACAACACTCATCCTCATCCTCATCATCAGTGGGATGTATCCTTCCCTATCCTTGTGTTGTTTTGGGATGTATCATTCCCTCGTCAACAACACTCATCCTCATCCTCATCATCAGTGGGATGTATCCTTCCCTATCCTTGTGTTGTTTTGGGATGTATCATTCCCTCATCAACAACACTCATCCTCATCCTCACCATGATGTATCCTTCCCTATCCTTGTGTTGTTTTTGATAGTGTTTCTTAGATCAGATTAGATAATAAATAGTTCAATAGAAATGCAACACATAAGATAATGAACACAACAAGATACCCTGGGAAAACCCTCCTCTTGAGGGAGAAAAACCCAGCAAATGATTTCTCTTATATATATGATAACACAGTGACAGAATTCTGCTTACAACTTAGCCCAACAATGGCTAATACAAGATAATATATTCGCCCTCCTTCAAGGTATAAATGACTGTCTTCTTTCTGAAAATCGGACTGCTGCTACTAAGGTGGGAATTCTGCTCTTGAGTATAAAGTGCGAACTTGCTTGAATGAATGTGTCAATACCAAAGAAATGACCTTGTATATATACAACATAGGCGCCTCTTCATTTAGGTCGGCCTTTACATAATAAAAATTTAACATGTCTTAAGGTCGGCTCAAGGTTAAGACAAGAATGACGAACTTATAAGGGTCGGCCCTTTAGCAAATCAAATGTTTGATATAAATCAAATCTTGGGAAGTGCAGACCGAAGCTGCATACATCAACACTCCCTCTCAGCTAGGGATGAACTTCCACCTGCACAAGACACATCATATTAGAATGAAAACAAAATAGAATATCACCTCAACGTGATATTAACCATTATGGCTACTCCCATAGATGGTATAAACTCATCACGGATCCCCTCACATGATGTTGTCATGGAGTCACACACATGACTTCCACCATAGCTTCTCCCAGAGGATGGAAACAAGGGCTTTCACCTCAAATCTCTCTCAATAGAGAATTGCATTATCAAGGGCTTACACCTCAACTCTCTCTCAGCAGATAATTGCATTATCAAGGGCTTACACCTCAACTCTCTCTCAGCAAAGAATTGCATTATCAAGGGCTTGCACCTCAACTCTCTCTCAGCAGAGAATTGCATTATCAATCAAGGATCACTGATTACTGAGACTCTTTCTCAGTCAAGGCTACATTCTCCACCATACCAAGTTTCTCTCAGAAGTACACAAACTTAATCCTGGCGAGAGGCTTGGTGAGAATGTCTGCCGTTTGCTCTTCAGTGCTGATATACCTCAACTGTATAGCTTTCCTTTGCACCATATCTCTAATATAGTGGTACTTGATCTCAACATGTTTTGTTCTGTCATGAAACACAGGATTGACAGAAAGCTTCACACAGCTTTGATTATCATAGTGTATAATAGTAGGCTCCATTGATTGTCCAAACAATCCTGCAAGGAGCTTACGAAGCCACACTGCCTCACGAGCTGCCACACAAGCTGCTATATACTCTGCTTCAGTTGTACTCAAGGCCACTGAAGACTGTTTCCTGCTACACCAGGAGATCATAGCAGTCCCCATACTGAAGCAACAACCAGAGGTACTCTTCCGATCTGAAACACATCCTGCCCAATTAGAATCAGTAAAACCATGTAGCTCCAAATCCACATTTGAAGAATATCTCAACCCATATCCAATTGTGCCACATAAATATCTCAGGATATGTTTCCCTACTACAAGATGTATTTGCTTTGGTTCACACATAAACTGGCTAAGTGCACTCACTGCATAGCAAATATCAGGTCTAGTGTTGACTAGATACATCAATGAACCAATCAACTGTCTATACATCGTAGAATCCACTGGTTCTGAACTAGCTGCAGCTTCTTTCAACTTATCTAAATTAGTCTCCATGGGTGTAGACATAGGTTTGCAGTCAATCATACCAAACCTTTTGAGAATGTCAACAGTGTACTTCCCTTGACTTAGAATCATCTCATCTGGCTTTTGCCAAACTTCTAAGCCAAGAAAGTAATGCATAAGACCTAGATTCTTCATCTCAAACTCTGAAGCTAATTCCTTCTTGCATTTTAGAATTAGATGTTCTTCACCAATAATGATCAAGTCATCAACATATAAAACCAAAATTAATGCTTCACCATTAACTATTTTGAAGTAGAGGTTAGAATCTGCATCATTCTTTGAGAAACCCAGACTTGAAAGATACTGATCAATTCTTTCATACCAAGCACGAGGAGCTTGTTTAAGACCATACAAGGCCTTCTTCAGCTTGCAGACATGAGACTCTTTCCCATGCACCTCAAATCCTTCTAGTTGCTCAATGTAAACCTCTTCTTCTATTATGCCATTCAGAAAAGTTGTCTTTACATCCATTTGGTGAATCTTCCATCCTCTAGATGCAGCAATAGCAATGATGGTTCTAACAGACGTGTAACGAGCCACAGGAGCAAAGGTTTCTTCATAGTCAACTCCCTCTTTTTGTGAGAACCCTCTAGCCACTTTCCCTTTAGAGAAGGCAACTTGATAACCCTTGTCTTCTAATGCTGAAATTGAAACAAGGTTCCTCTTTATCCCTGGTACGAACAGTACATCATTCAACTCCAAAGAAATTCCAGAATCCAAGTGAAGAGTGGAATTTCCAATCCCTTTTACAGAATATCTAGCATCATCTCCAATAACAACTTGATCACTGGAGTTGCTTTCCATTAAGTTTGAAAGGTGACCTCTGAACCCGGTGATGTGCCTAGAAGCACCACTATCAATCAACCAAGTGTTAGAGTCAGTAGAAACATTGCTAGACAAGGCTGAATAAAATAGATAATCACTGGAGTCCTTTTGTGGAGCAACTTCTTCAGCATCTGCAGTGGCGGCTTGAAGCTTGGGTCGTTGAGGGAAAACCCTCGCAAAGTGACCATACTTATCACAACGAAAACATTGAATCTTGGACATGTCTCGTTTCCTTTTGAAGGTAGGAGCATCATCATTTCCATCTTCTCGATTCCTCTTGAAGAATCCTTTCTTAAAGCCTTTTCCTTTGTTTGATGAATGAGAGGCAAGAACTTGTAATTCTTCATTCTTTGAGCTTTGACCAATTCCTCTTGCTGTTAGTCTTGACTCCTCTTGAATGCAGTCAATCCTCAATCGATCAAACTTGGGAAGTTCAGATCTTGCACTGATTCCTTGAATGAATGCCTCCCATGAAAGCGGAAGACCATTGAGAGCAAGCATAGTCAGTTCTTTATCATCAATCATGTGACCAATAGTGGAGAGCTGATCTTTTATCTCTGAAATCCTCATGAAGTATGTAATAACAGATTCTCCTTTCGCCATTTTCGCATGATGAAGTTGTTGCTTCAGTGCAAGGGCTCGACTGGTGTTATTGATTTCGTACATCTCTTCCAAGGTTGTAAACATCTCTCTTGCTGTATCCAACTTGAAAATAATTGGTACAATATGATCCTTGACGGAATCAACCAATACTTTCTTTGCCCTAGTGTCTTTCTTTCTCCATTGCAGCTTCTCTTCTTCCCCCTCAGGTTCGGGAACTTTTGTTTTCACAAACTTGGCCAAATCATTCTCTTCCAAAGTTAGCATGAACTTGAACCTCCATGAAGTGTAGTTCAAGATCCCTTCGAGTCTATCCTCGATTTTCAGACTGTTCACCATCTTGAAAAATTTAGAAGATAGACTGAAAAGAAAAGATAATGAGAGTTGCAAACTAACAGATATGAATCTGATCACGATCTTTTTCACACCCGCTTTGATACCATGATAGTGTTTCTTAGATCAGATTAGATAATAAATAGTTCAATAGAAATGCAACACATAAGATAATGAACACAACAAGATACCCTGGGAAAACCCTCCTCTTGAGGGAGAAAAACCCAGCAAATGATTTCTCTTATATATATGATAACACAGTGACAGAATTCTGCTTACAACTCAGCCCAACAATGGCTAATACAAGATAATATATTCGCCCTCCTTCAAGGTATAAATGACTGTCTTCTTTTTGAAAATCGGACTGCTGCTACTAAGGTGCGAATTCTGCTCTTGAGTATAAAGTGCGAACTTGCTTGAATGAATGTGTCAATACCAAAGAAATGACCTTGTATATATACAACATAGGCGCCTCTTCATTTAGGTCGGCCTTTACATAATAAACATTTCACATGTCTTAAGGTCGGCTCAAGGTTAAGATAAGAATGACGAACTTATAAGGGTCGACCCTTTAGCAAATCAAATGTTTGATATAAATCAAATCTTGGGAAGTGCAGACCGAAGCTGCATACATCAACAGTTTTGGGATGTATCATGTCCTCATCAACAACACTCCATCAACCATTCGCCCAACCTAGCTTGTACCTAGACTGGGACAACATCACATTTTTCCTTGAATCCATTTGTGCTCACCCTTATCTCCCATCGCTTATCATAATTTTTTTATTTCATCACTTTACATTGTCATTTTCATATCCCCTCTCATCTCTCATCCTTTCCCCCATCTCTTCCTCCTTCATCACTTGCCTAATTTTTTCCCTCTTTCCAACCATAACATCTGTTTCTTCCTATCGAGAGGTCACCTGGGACCCCTCTCTTTTCCCCTGTCACCCTCTTGAGGGGGCATACCCTTCCCATTTATCTATTTTCTTGGCCATAATCTTCATCCATTCCCCCACTAATGGGACATCTCAAGTCCTCCCCACGCTGGGGCATCATCTTCTGGTTACTTCCTCTATAGAGTCATCTGCATTTTCTTTTTTTCGAAGCATGGTTATTCTAACGGTACTTCGAAGAGGGGAAAAATGTAGATATCTAAATTTGATCACTTCCATGTGATTAAAATCGTCTACTTTATTCATCTATTTCATTAATAGTGATTAAATAATTTATTTAATCATTATTTTATTTTCTGCCTAAGGTTCCCAAAGTATGTAATTAAATAATTAAATACTTTACCTTACACCTTTTCTTCTCTAAATTAAATAAATAAGACAATTTATTTAATTTAGTCACTTAACCTTTTTGATTAAAAATCAATTTTTAACCCCTCTTTTTCTCTCTCCTTGTCACATTTTCCATAATCCTCTTTTAATCTGGATTAAATTAATTAATCTGTGATTAGGATGTGCACCACATAATCAAGATTAGTGTCACATCCTCCATAATCTCCCACTTGCCTCTAATCCCTCATTAATTATCCTAATCCTATTTTTGCACAACCTTAATCAAAGTCATTAGCCTAATTAGTACCTTGGTCAACTCTCCCCATCCCCCAAGGAATTTTTAATTCCTTTTTATTCTTCCAATGTTTACCCTATCCCCATGCAAATGTGACTTGTCATTTTACATGTGCCCAAGGCTTCTAGAACCTTGGACTTGTCACATCTCCCACATGTTAAAAATCCCCACCTTTTTGGAAACCCTCTCTTATCCACTAGATTCTTCCAATCATTGTGAATTTTTAATTCACTTTTATTCCTCCAAGGAATCTTCTCATCCCCCAAGATCCACCTCATGTACTTCCCTTCCACCTCATTTCCACATCACTCCACCCTAAGACATCTCACATTCCACATGTCAAGATGTGAGGGCTTGTGCGTCCTCAATTCACCATAGCCCTTCATCTTGATCTTGTTGGATCAATCTCAACTGTTGAATTCTCTAGAGAATTCCAATTATCCTATAAATACCCCCTCATTTCTCTCATTTTGGGGATCAAGTCTTTTTCTACCAAACTCTTATCAATTTTTCATTTGAACTCTCATCTCATAATCATCACATCCTCATCCACTTTGCATATCATTTTGCATATTCAACATAGCTTGTCATCAAAGGAGCACACAACTCTTCAAAATCAAGGGCCAACCAAGGAAAGAGCAGCATAGAAGGTATAACAAACATCAATCAATTTGTTTATCTTGCTTTCATGTTATCCATTTTCTTAGGCTAATCATTGAGGTGCCCTTTTATCTTGTTATTTCCTCTTGTTGCATTATTAGTTTTTATCTAGCATCTCACATTAGGACTTGACATTTTTAAAAGGATCGCACAAATCTATGAAACAAAACTGGTTAGCATGGTTAGCCCTCAAATCTTTGATCTTCCTACAAGTATGATTTTTCAAAAAATCCTTAACTCCTTAAACTAACTAAAACTTTTAAATTAACTCTTGAGTATATTTACTCATATTTTTCCAAAATAATCATCTATACAAGATACACAATACAAAGAATTGGAAATTGAAGGAACATTATCATGACCAATACATTTGAATGAGGCAAGTCCAACACCCTAGAGGTTTTGTAAGAACTAGAATATAACTAAACATGGTTCTATTTACCACATATACAATGTTCACATATATCAAATTTGAGACTATATAATTATTCGACCCCTTGACAAGAATTTTATTTTTCGGGGTCCTTAGACTCTTTTAACCAAAATGACCCATTATCTAGTGCCATAGAATTATTTTCTCTACAAGTAACTTGCTCTTAAAAGCAATATTTCACTTAGGTAGGTCCAAAAATCATAGTCATTAGAATCAAATACAACACTCCTCATTATTGATGTTTTTTATGGTGAAGATATAGATTCTACACATCAACTATAAGAACATAAGAACTAGTACATTAAATAGTGCATGCATCTAGCTGAAATAAAGTGTTCATGTGGACACCCTTAGAAATCAACATAGCTCCTTACATCATCTTACACCCTCCACTCGAAAAAATAGCCTATATAATTGAATCCTTAAGTTTGCCAGCTAATAATAGGTTTTGTGTCATTTACCCAAGATATACATAACACCATTGATCCCCTTCACTCATCCTTTAATGAATCTTATCACTTGAATTTACTATGACTAATAATGATCAAATGAGAATCATCACCAAGATACAATTTCCCTCCATCATATTTTAAAAACCACCCTTGATGGGAGGTCCTATTGAAGGAAGCTTCAAAGTCTATCAATAACACACTTTTGGATGAATGTGTTGTCAAGGTTATTAAAAAGGTATCTTCATCATCCTCTTGGAAAGATCTAATAGACTTGTCATTAGAATTATTATATTTTCTTAGTTTCTTTGTAGTCTCTTCTAAATTTTTTGACCTTGTCGTAGTTCCAACAACTAGCCTTGTAATTTTTAGGAGGTTTAGATAACCCATAATATCTAGATCTAGGTTTTTTATTTTTATACTTTTTTTTGTCTTTCTCCTTTGGTCTTTTAAAAAATAATAGGGCCTCATTGATAGATTTGGAATTTTTTCGCCACATCTCCTCTAAGAATAAAGCAACCACTACCCCATCCATGTATACCTTTGAGGCTCGGTGCTTCCAATTTCCATCACCAAGTGATCCCATGAATTTGACATAAAATATAAATGTGTCATACAATGATCATCCTCCATATTCACTCTAATAGAGTGAAATGGGGTCACAATAATATTGAATGCATGCAAACACTCATCCATAAAACCACCATAATCTATTTTCAAGGTATGTAACTTATTTCTTAGAAAAAGTCTAACTAGGGATTTAATACAATATTAAGTCTCCCAACTTTTTTCAAAGATTTTGTGAGGTGGTTTCTTATGTATATTTAACAAAAAAGAATCAACATAGTAGAGTCCAATGAGGTTCTTTATCTTTCTATCATGTAATATTTCTTATCCCTAATTTCAATTAGATGCAAATTTTAAACTTTTGAGTCCATGGAATGGTCACATAATTGTTATCTTATTTTTGTCATTTTTTGAAATTTGTTCCTCATAAGATAGCTTTTTTGGGGTCTAGGTTTGGTTTTTGATCTTATTGCCTTTGAATTACTCCACTCATATGTTCAAAATGATTTATTTATGATGAAATCAATTTCATATCTTTGAAAAATTCATCTAGAGTTGTGTGGAAAAAGAGCCAAAAAAAGGCTAAGCTTTGAAGGTTTTGTAGAAATAAAAAGTTCTCATTGATTAAAAAAAATTGGTATAAATCCATGTCATCCTTGCATTCTCACAAAACAATCTAATAGCTTTGCATGGAACTTTGGGTCTTAAGAAACTATGATTTAAGACCCTATGATACTACTATTGCTTCCTTTTGTAGTTTAGAATTTTTACAAAGTCTATTCTTATATGCATTACACAAAATTTGACCTTCTAAGAAACCTTTTCTAAGACATTCCATTTCCTTGCAATCTTATAATCCCTATATCTCTACATATTCTTTGTATTACACATAAAGACAAATTTATCATGAACTTGTTTAGACTTCCTTTTAGATTTCACATCTCCCATTATACATCACCTAAATGCATATGCTTTGTGAATTCATAGACATTTTAGACCATTAAGAGAATGTTCCAAATCCTTGTCTCCATTGATATCTTGCATTTGGACAACCTTGGTCTTGTAAGTTTGTAGACCCATAGAAAACTACTGCCTCACTCCAACTCCTTATCTCTTTTTGGTCCCCACGTCCTCACAAACTCTAAATTTCCACAAGGTTATAAAGCAAAAAGTACAAAACCGTTTGGAAATTCTTATAAGGACATAATTGTGAGCCCACAAGGAAGTAAGGAAAAGTGCCAAATAAAATAGCTATCTGACTATCTGATCCTCCTTTCCTCGCATAAGTGAAAGTTTTTCAAGATCATAAAAGTAAAAACAAAATAAAAAGAGTAAAGGCTGTTTCGACTTTTACTCCTTACACAGACATTTTAGTAAACTTTCCCACAACCTCTGCAATCCTGCAAAGAACACCAGACACTTCACAAAATGTATTCGCAAACTGGAATGCCATGATCAAAGACAACGTTCAAATGGATATGTTAGAAAGAAACTTTAGAGATGTTTAAACAAATTTTATTTGTGGATTTAAAAGTTAGATTCCATCACCAAAATCCTCATCTAGCCGTGCCAAAATGATAGTTCTGGAACTAAGTTAGCGCAAGATGCCTCAAAGAAACTCGTTCACGTGGAATGCCAAAATTAGAGGCGCCATTTGAGATGGATTGTTGAAAAGGCATTGGAATCTCCATGTCTTTTACCAGGAATAGCATCTCCCCATTGACTATGCCAAAATGGGGGCTTTCGAACAGTACATAGAGAGCCCCAACCTGTCAGCTTTCTCACATGGCTGGTATCATAATTTGGTAGCTTTGTAATTATTAGGTAAGTTGATTTTTATCAAATATGCATGCATAACTGCAGTAAGCCAGGTCCATGATAATATTGTTGAGATTTTTTATTTGAAATTTTGTGATTTTTAGTATTGATATTTCGGATCAAACTCTATGATCTATCATCAGTTGGTTTAGTAGTGGAGAATTTGTACTCTTGAAAGAGAGGTCACAACTTCAAATCCTGCAGGGAGTAAGGTATGTACACCTTGTCTTGTGGAGCATGAGTTAGGTGCCTCCCTCACATTAGGAGTACGAGGAGTCTCATATATTGTAAGCCATCTGTAGACCCAAAAACAGATTGCCTGGTATCATGGACTATAAAAGGACCTTTCCTTTCCTTTTTCAGGATAATGCAGCAAGAGAAAAATCACATACAGTTTCAAGCCCTAAATCTCAGCAATAAAGATCAATCCTGCTCACAATTTGACAAAACACCTCACTTCTTGAGAATGACCTTCCATTTCAAGACTTCATATTGGATACTAATGACAGTCATAATCACCTTCAAAAGATGGTGATTTAATGATATATGGAAGGAATTAGATTTAAATGGGAAAACACTAAATTCGGGCAATGAATTATTATTATGTTATGGACTTTTCTAAAGGTTGAATTGGACATGTATGATGTTTACTACACGAGAGAGCATGTGTTTGTTTCAAATAAAAGATTATTTTTTTCAAAATTTGCAAACTTGTAAAACTAGAAATAGATAGCATTTTATCACCAATTATTGTAGACATTGAAAGAAATTAAAGCAAAAATGATTATGTTCGTGGAGAGGACTTGTCATGCTCTCCAAACCTTATGGTAAAAATGATTATGTTTGTGGAGAGGACTTGTCATGCTCTCCAAACCTTATGTTTTGAAGACCATGGTGTCAATTATTTCCTAAAAATTTATCATCCAGAGGATCATGTGTGGAATTAGGTATAAGTAATGCATTAAATGACTGTAAGACATTAATGAGTTGTTGATTTTATTGATTAACTTTTCTATCAAGATTAGGTGTAGAACATTAATAACGCATGCCTACCATTCAAGAAATTGCTTTAGGAATAACTAACTACAACCAACACATCAAATGTTATGATGTGAAATTCATATGCATATAAAATAATATGAAGAGTTAATATTTTATTATAATGTTATTGTTTATAATCTTTATAATGAAATATTTTTAGGGTTATTCATAAGAATTAATTATTTTTATTTATAAAGTATTTGTAAACCTGAAATAAAGGTTAGTTGAGCAATTACAAGAGAAAGGGAAATATTTCCCTATAAAATGTTAAGTATGAGATGGTAAAGGGGCTACTAAAATTTTATTATTTGTTATTAGTTTTGGGTGAAAGACACATCAAATTGTAGAGGGAGACAAAAGACTTCATGCTTCTGTGAATTTTTTAAGTAATAGCACTTCAACCAACACTGTAGTCTTCAATCATTCAAGTATAATGTTTTTTTATGTTATATTATGTTATTGTTATTTTTGAGATCTTTCTTTGAAATTTATAAAATTCATTGAATTTTTTTCATTTTGAAGTAATAATTGTTGTGCAAATTTGTTGAACTTCGGACTCTATTTGATAAATCTACATATTTTATTCCTTTTTTTGTTAATATCATGTGTGAAATGAATTTTGTATCTATTCAATTTATACACTCTTTTCTCCTTTCTTCCTTCCACATTCATGTTGAGTAGTCTCAATAGTTATGAACATGTTTGATCTATCTAGTGTTTATTTGTTCTTACTCTTTTATTCCCTTTCCCCCTCTTTTCCTTTTTCATATGTTATGGTTAAAATTACACAAAAATATAAACACCTCCATCATATGAGGGAGATGCCCCTCTCAAATGTAGAGAAAACTTGTTTGTTTAATGACAATTTCTCCAACTATTGTAACCATTTGTTACTACCCCTTGGGTGATTCATGTTGATTGCAATGAAATATTATAGCAACAAATGTATTTACCAACAAATTTATAATTGGTTTGGATCTAGATACAACAACCTATAGATTTGTATCTACAATAATAACCTCCATATTGAAGTTCCATAACTCAAAGTTAGTGCCAACTAACCTATCCATCTCTATCATTGATATGCTTGAAACTTTTTTGCAATAAAACCTTATGTGTAAGCTCCCACTCAAACTAAGATTAGATTAAAAAAGCCATGACCCTAATACCTAGGACCTAAGATGATCAAACTTTGATACCAAATGAAAGGAAATCGAGGAAGGAATATGCTTCCTACACTAATCTATGTGAGAAGGTATGTACAAAAATTAAATTTATCATACATTTACAAAGAAATAAACACAAAATAAATACATCATAACACAATAATTTATGTGGAGAAAACTCTTTTGAGTGAGAACACCCCACTCCAAACCAATGTACTTGCAACACTCATAATGAAACCTCCATCTTAAGCATTTAATAAATTGAAGAAGCAATATATTAAACCATCAAATGGTAATTAGGAATCCATGGATTAAAACCACGCAAAATGTGGCTCCCAAATATGTAATCAAAATTTAACACCTAAATCCTAAGATGTCTATAGGATAAAAATATCAGTTCGTACACCTATCACAAGCTTGTCATAATACAATCACTAGCTTTGGCACTCCATTTTGGCTTCATTTTATCCATTCAAATATACCTTATGATGTGTCATAGCATGTGTTGTAAGTTGGTCAAAAAGTGTAACTCCCTCTTATGGTTCTCTTATGTGTCATTGATGCTCTTGCATTTCTAATGTGGGGGGCCTAACTTCTAGAGGCCATAAATTTTGATTTGAAAAGATAATTGAGCCTATTTTTTAATTGAATAATTTGGAGAGTTCAACCCCACCATACCTATTTTGATCTAATCAAGGTCTACTTTGATATTTTTAAGGGGTCAAAATCAACCTCTATAGCACAAAAATGCATTTTTGTGTTTTATGGCCTAAAAAATATATTTTTGTGTTTATGGAATTAGGATGCAAGGTTGAAATGCCTCTCCTAACAACATGTTGATGGAGTTGTTTTGCTTATTTTTTCTCTCCTATATTGTAAAACTATTAGATTCATATACTTTATTGTTATTACTTATGATTGAGAAGTGGAGCAAATAGATGTTACAACTACTTTCTTGCTTGAGGATCTTGAGGAAGAAATATTACATGAAATATCCTTAACTCGGGTCCTTATCCTCATCCACATCTCCTAGGTCTATAAATTCAGTCCTTTTCTTCATCATTGGCATCGACCATATATCTAAGAAATCACACTTTATCAAAATCCAAAATCAATCAATCATCAATCAAGTCTAGTGTTATGTTGCAAAAATCATGCATCTACACCTTCAAGATAAAGCAACACCAATCATTTTTTAAGTTTGCAGTGGATTTTGTAGGTTAGAAGTAATTTAATTATAATTTGTTTGCATTCAAGTTCTTTTAATTTCTAGCTTATTAATTTCAATGGTTACATTTGGTGAACTTGATGTGAACACTAACCTTTTTTGACTAACCTTGTATCTATGAGTTTCTAATATATTTTTATCTCGCAGGTTATAGGTACTTTCAAGAGGTTTTGAAAATCAACCTTTGTAGGGGCTTCTTGAGGAGAAACAAACATCACAGTTATTTTTGAAAGGGCCAAGAAATGAATTTTCATATAGACCAGACCATTTTTTGGTGCAGGATAACATTTTAAACTAAAAAATGCATTTTTTCGGGCACTTTCTTTGTTAATCTGTACATTTGTACGGATTTGTAATTTTGGACTATAAATTTATTGTTGCACATCTTAAAATTTTGTTAATAATTATTTTTATTTCATTTTCTGGTAAAAAATTAATTGACAAAGGTTTAATACTTGGCCTTGAATTGCTTTCTCTTCCTCTTTGCAATTATCAAAAATAACAACCTATAGTAAAACAAGCATAACTTTCAAACCACTAATCAGATTTTCAACTTTTTGCAAGCATTAGAAAGCTAGGTCTAATGTGGACACTTTGAATTAGGTTATTTGTTCAAATCAGCAACTAGAATCATATATAATCAGTCAAAGTGAGTGTTTAAGTTTCAAACTTCAAACAAGCACACATACAAAATTGTTTTTTGATGTTTTCTTTCAATTTATAAGTTTCACAAGGATTCTAATGGTGTGCTTAGTTTTCTGCTTTGAAATTTTTTGCATATTTTTAACTAATTTTTTAAAGCATCACTTTTTTACTGAGAAAGAGCAAAACACATAAATAATCCTTTTTTTTGCAATCCAAAGAGAAAAAAATATAAATTGGTTTTGTAGGGTGGTATTAAGAAGACAAGTTTATTGACATTTTATTTTTATGTGTGCTTTGTTTGTTTGTTCTTTTTTTACTCATTTCTTTGTGGGATTAAAACAAATTTCACACTTCAATTTAGGTAATCAAAGAATAATTATTTTTTAATCTTGAAAGAGTGTGTATGTATGATATTCTCTCACATGCTTTGCATGATCTTGAGAATCAGAAACATCACATTTTACTTTTCTTTTTAGGGGGAATGTCTAGGGATTTCATCATCCTAGAGGACAACCTCAACTCTAGTGTTCCAAAGGATTATAAATAATTGGGGTGAATCAAAAGACACGCCTCTTGGAAGTTTGATTTTGTCATTAGGGATAAGCCTCCAAGAACTTTTTGATGATTTTTAAAAATATATACATGGGTAAAAGTACAAAGTCGTGTCACACTTTTATAAAGGAAACAACCAACACTGGTCTAACTTTTAAACTTGAATCACTAGAAAGTGGCATATATGTTTTGAATTTTGAAATGATGTAAACTAATAAAATGTGTATTTTTTAGTATATTTTATGTTTTTTTATTTTTTTGACAAAATTAAAAAATTATTTGAATATAATTTTTTATAAATTAACTCTATAATTTAGATGTTGATAAAATGTTGAAAAATGATGTTACATGAGATGTCAAGCTTTATATAGTAAATTTTCTTTTTTTCCTTCAAATTTTGTGTGTATATTTATAGCTTGACACTTTAGGGCATGGATATTATTTTTTCAATTTTAATAAATATATATTTTTAAATAAATATTTAAATGTGAGTGTATTAAAACAAAGTTGTTTCCACTCGATGTCAACTTTTATATTACAGGTTCATCTAAAATAAAAGATAAATTATACTGTCTTAATCTAGAGTCTTTTATCTAGGGCATCATATTTTTTTTAAAAAAATTAATAAGTTTTAGTATTTTTCTTGACATGGTAATCAACCTAGTATTTTTGTGTTGATTACCTACTTTTAGTAAAAATATAAATATTAATTAAACTATTAAAATAAATATATATTTGAAAACTACACTTATGGATTTTCAAAAGGGTTTTTTTACATTTTTTTAAAAATATTATTTATATGAGTAGGAATTGTTGAAACATTAAAATTTTCAAATAATTTTATTTTTTTAGTAAATTGGCCTCAAAGTGGTGCTACATATGCATTTAGCCAGCAATTTTAGTTGGAAAATTTGTGGGCATATTTAACTTATCTAGAATGAATCTTACTAGATCATATGTTTGACTAAAATTGATTTTTAGTTATAAATACTAAAATTCACTTGTGTTGATAAGTTGGCCGAAAGTGTGACATAGATTTGTACTTTTACCCATATAGAAAATTCACAAGGGTTCTAATGGTGTGCTTAGTTTTTTTTTAATTTTAAATCTTTTGTATGTTTTTAACTAGCCATTTAATGCACCACTTTTCCATGAAAGAGAAAAACACATAAATAATCATTTTTTCACAAGCCAAAGAGAAAAAAAACTTCTAGCGAAATTGGTTTTGCAAGGTGGTATTAAGAAGACAAGTTTATTGACATTTTATTTTTATGTGTGCTTTGTTTGTTTGTGTTTTTTATAATCATTGATTTTTGGGATTAAAACAAAATTCACACTTCAATTTGGGTAATCAAAGGATATTTGTCTTTTAATCCCAAAAGAGTGTGTGTATGCTCTTCTCTTGCACGCTTTATGTGATCTTGAGAATTAGAAACACTACTTTTTCCTTTTCTTTTTGGGGGCATGTCTAAGGATTTCATCACCCTAGAGGAAAACCTCAACTCTAGTGTTCTAGAGGAGCATAAATAGCAAGGGGTGAATCAAAAGACACACCTCTTGTAAGTTGTGAGTTTGTCGTTTAGGCTAAATCACCAAGAACTTTATACCTTGGGGAAGTGAAGGAGAAGGGTGGGTTACCCTCTTCTCTTGGATAATTGAATTTATTTGATTTTCAAATTTATGGATTAGGCCTCATGCTCCCTTGTGGCATATACAGGGTTCCCCCAAAAACCTTTATAGCCTAGTTTAAGACCTTTCAGTCATTGCTTAGTGTGGTTTAAGGTATAGTATCATGCCTGAAGCTACTCGCCATGTATCTCCCTAAGTAGAGATATAAGATCTTTGGGAAAGGTCTTAGCACCTCCAAAGAAAGGGAAAATTTGAGCCTTTGTGCCATTGGATCCCTATTTATTACTCTTGAAAGATAAATGTCTTGCACTAATCTTGGGATATTAGCATTTGGCTAGTGAGCCTACACTAAGTAGTTAGCACTCCCACCTTATTGATTTAGGATTGGCCATGTGTTTTTTGTGTTTGTTGTTGTTAGATTAAAACCTCCCCATCTAAAACCTAACGGAGAGCTTATTATTTTTAAGCATTATAATTTTTAATATTCTATCTTTTTATTAGTATAATTTCTCAAAATTTCAAAAACCCAAAATATTTACAAAACCACAAAATCCAAACAAAAAATACAAAATCCAAAAACTAAAAAAAAATTAGTGTCAACAGATTCATACCACCCCTTACTATGTCACAAGCAAAGAAAAATATGGAACAATGTAGTACAAACCCATTGGAAATTATCCAATTGTGTAAGGGGGAAATCGGTAAGCATGAAGTAATCAATCATAAATGAATTAAAAATTAATCTAATTTAAATGAAAGACTTAGATTCATACCCATTACTCACGAAATGAAACTACAAAGAAATGAAATCAAATATTGCAATCAAAGGAGAGAACATAAAATGAATTCATAAAACATCTAGTGTTACCATCCCATGTCGAATTGTATTCACAATGATATTGGATTGTTGTTGTATCAATGTGAAGCCTCCATTATATGCTTTGCAAAAGCTCCAAATTTGTGCAATGTTGATTGAATGTGTATGTAAAAGATTCCAAGAAATCAATGACTAATTTTACATTACTTCATTGTGCAAAAGATTTGATTCTCCAATCATTTTTGAGAAGAAATGAGGTTGTTATATAGATTTTGTGTTTTGAAATGAATGCTCAAGATTGCGTAGTAGAATATCCTGATCAACGGTTGAAAGATGTTGAGAGGAATTAGATGGGAAGAATCAATGGATTTTGATTACATAATTGGTGTAATTGATGAAATCAATTTGAGTGTTTAGTGGAATTGAGGAAATAAATTGAGATTTCAATGGGATTGAAGAAATCAAGTTGAGCCTTCTGTGGGATTAAAGAATAGATGAATCGGTTAGGAAATAAATGGATCAGTAGGCCAACCAAGGTGAGCAATCGAGGGATCACAATTTTCTCAATCATAAAAGGGGTTGAAGGTAATTAATTATTTTGAATTAATTAATTAATCTTTTTTAGTTGAACGTGCAAGTCGTGTTTGAATTTTGCAAACAAAGTTGTATTTGTTTGTTTTGACCTTTTTGAATGAAGTTTTGAATAATTTATTCAATTATTCATGTTTAAGGGAAAGTGATTTAATTACACTATTATGTTTTAATAATTTAATTAATTGAGGGGAATAGGCTAAATTAGTGACATAATTAAATAATTGATGTTATTTAATTAATCAGAAGGAATAAAGTTATATTAGGACTTTATTAAATAAATAAAATCTATTTAATTAGTCAAAAATGATGAAAAGGTGAATTAATTAAATAATGTAATATTATTCAATTAATTGAGGAAATTAGGGTTTTTTATGTAATTGATGTGAAATGTAGTGATATTAGGTGATAATGATGTTGATGATGAGAAAATGCATTTAGGATGTGTGATAAGTGTTAGGTCATTTTTACATGTCTACATTTTGCCCCTCTTTGAGACAAAGTACCAGTTGCTTTGTTTCAAATAATTCAATGTTAAGATCACGATTTGCAAAGATTTTATATGTCTCGAAGATCAGCGGAAAGATGGTAGGATGTTGGGCTGCCCCCTCAAGAGGTTGGCTGGAAAAATCATTTGCGGGTCAAGCTCGCAACAATGGTTTATTTTAGTTCAGATGTATAGAGGACAAAAAATTAAACTTATAGGACCCTCGTTGATAGTTCAGATGTTCTCGAGAGATCCTAATTTCAACCTAGGAAGGTTTCCTAGGTAAAAAATTAAGGTTTGGAAGGTTAATAGAGGTAATTAGGGTGTAATTCTCCTCATTTTTATTTTGAGCCTATAGTAATTTCTTGCCTCAAGATTTTGTGATTTGTCAATTGTCGAAGTGCTATGGCGAGGATTTAAGGAGCCCCACATCGCACGAATGTGGTTCATGAGTTCGAGTGGCCTGCAGGCATCGGTGCCCCTGTATGTACCCTTTCCTTTCATGTTTTTGACTTGTCACTTTTGTGTAATAAATGCATGAAAATATTTTAGGCATAAGCGGTAGTTTTGTGAATTTTTCACTTTTGCATCGAAATGACGGCTTTTGATGTTTTTTGTGCATATCGCTTTTGTTTTTTATGCTCACACTTGAATTAGATGTTCACTTTTGATAAACTTTATCGCTTTTGTTTTTGAACTTTTTGAATTTTTTGGTTTGTTTTGTCCACCCTTGATAAAAATGTTCGCTTTTGACAAATATTTTCACTTTTAAAAATTTTAGTGCTTTTGTTTTTCTTTATCGCTTTCGACCAAGCAGTAACCGCTTTTAGCCAGTTTTACTACTTTTGTCAATAAATTCGTCGTAATTGACAAAAAGTGGCCCTTTTGCTATTATTTGAAGTTGGAGCCAGTTTATTTGCAATCATAGATTCATTTCATGTTTTCATAGCAATTGTTAACGTTGTGGGTTGAATGGTTGTATGCGGGTCTCAAATCTCTTTACTCTAAAGAGCGACGATCGCGCGAGCTATTTGATTTGATCACTGGGTTTCATGAGCTAGAGCAAGATGTTCTAGATTTTGTGATGTTATAACACATTTTCTACATGCTCATGATTAGATGCGGTAGAGCTATGATGATTTCCCTCGTGGAGAGATGGCATTTTGAGACATCATCCTTTCACTTAACTACTAGCGAGGCTTCTATTACCTTGGAGGATTCTTCATGTTCTGATCCACAAAGAGCTTGTGACCTATTTTGTACGAAAGGGTGCACATATTATGTGTCAAGTCCTTGGTGTGATGCATGTTCGAGTTTCAGAGTCAGAAATAGACCTATCTTTGTTTGCTAGCAATGCAGATCTCATCTCATTGGTTCTATGTGCTTTGATCTTGAGGCTCATCATTCCTAATCAATGAGGCCAACAGTTTCCCATTGGTTGGGGTGTGTGCATTGAGTATATGTTTGAGCATGGTACTAGATATGCATTGGGCTCATGTCTCCTTGGCCATTTATACAGAGATATACATGAGGTCACTTATCATGGAGGTAGATCCATTTCTGCTAGTGTGATGTTGCTTTATGTATGGGCATGGGAGCATATCCCAATTACTAGGCTCGATGGCATTTTGGATCAGGATTTAGAGGATCCCTATTCGTATAGATATGGTAGTTTTCTTCACTACACTTGGCCCAAGTAGCTACATTACTGGCATTATGTGAGTGATGATATGCAAGGTTTTGTTTCGAGGCCATATTTGGATTGTGATGCATGGCATAATGACCAGGAGAAACTTCCCTTTTGCAGACAAACTCATTGGATTATCAATTGTGTTCATTCTTTGCTAGAGAGATATCTTCCTAATCATGTTTTTTTCTAGTTTAGCAAGAGACGAGGTTATTTCGCAGATGAGTATCATGCATGCTTTGGCAGGACCACTCGAGAGGTCAAAGCATGGGGATAACAAGTCGATCGGGATGCTATTGTGGTAGAGTTCAAATCACTTGTTCCATTCGTATGGGGGTGGCCAGTTGGACACGCAAATCCTAGTACCACACCATACTATGATCAATGGTGGGCTAGGAAGATTCATCTTCACTTTACAAATCCTATAGGTGGTGTGCTATCTATTGGGAGAGCAGGTATCACTAGGTGCAAAGGGGAGAGACAGCACTTGAGATTTTTGTCAAGCAGCTAGAGCTAGGCAGAATGGGCATCAGGATCAGCAATATGATCTTATGTAGCACGATTAGGCACAAGGTCCCCCTCCTCCACCTAGTGATGCAGTAGTGGTAGTTTTGATAGTACAGTTGACTATTGCTAGAGACATAGAGATTATGTGGCGATAGGTTGTAGAGGCATGAGTTCTCATTTTGACTGCGAAGTGAAATGTCGCTGGATAGGAGAGGGATGCAACTTGATAGGAGCTGGCGATAGAGAGTTAACAAATACATTCTACAGAGATTTCCTTAGCCACATCTATTCATATGGCTCAACATCAGGTTGAGCGAGAGAAGCTAGTATAGAAGGTGACATACTATCACACTTTACGAAGCCTTTTTACCCAAATCTCAGCGAAAGTCGCACTTTGGAGAGCCCATTATAGCTACGGGGGCAGAGTCAAGTGAGAACTTAGTCAAATGTTCTCTTGTCATACCTCATCCATCCCCTCATCATAGTGAGCATCAGTCGAGGTCTCCACCTCGGGATGGCCAGCAGGGGCTCAGTTATTTTTTATCTTTATAATGTATTTTATATCAGAGACTTTATAGACTTGTTTTGTATATACATTCATCGACCTAGTTGAGGCCTTATATATATGTATTCTTTTTGTATCATGATATCACAAATATTATTTTATGATGTACTCAACACCTCATTTTTTATGATGATATATATGAGATATACATGTTTCGATTCAAACTCATTATGTGTTATGTGATGATTATGGATGATGATGTATGATTATAAGTGTTTTTGTACTTTTCTAATGTATGCATGTGATGTGGATGATCGATTATGTATATGATGGATGTTAATGAATGATGATATCCTATACATGTAATGTATGATATACATGATGTATGATTCTTTTATTTCCTCATTATGGTCATGATATGTATTGAAAAAATTGTGGATGTATGATGGATATGGAACTAATGATATTGTGATCTAGGATGGATGTTGTTAGTTAGAAGAAATGTTAGATTATAGATAGAAATTTTATGTTTGTTAGTTTGATGAGTTTTTCTTTTTTTTGCATAGAAACTTCATATTTTTAACAATCCTTTTTGATGTGGCAAATAGATACGATGCACCGAGGTATAAATAACTAAGGTGGCTTTGTATCCATTGTGTGGACTTTGACTTAGCATACAAAGAATATTCTTTCTCATACCAGACATACGAAAACCTTGTTAGAATATATGGTTGAGTTGTGTTTAAACTTTTAGAACCAATTACATAGAGAGGTATGAAATACCTAATATGCAACTACTACACGAATTACCTCAAAAAAACTTCCATACACAAAAAAAACAAGTATTCACCATGGTAGTATTACAAAAACATCTTACAAACAAAACTAACAAAAATCAACAGTTAATACCACCATTCCTTCTTCTCTAAATCCTTATGGACATCCTCAAGAGATCTTGGGAATGTGGTATTATGATAAATCAAAAAGATAAGACTATAAAAAGATAAAAAATGTTGCAGTATCACTTGCCATAGATATTTTGAGGTTTCAAGTTGTTATCCGGTGTTGATGATGTCTATTGTAGGAATGGATTTGTTAAGACATATCTCAGGATGTTGTTGGTGAATTGTTAATAGATAGGTAGTTTACATTTTGTCCTTGTTTTCACTTAATAGTTGTCTAATCGTTTCAATCTTCACTTTGGAATTTTTTATTTTGATGTTTGTGTTGTTTTTTGTTTGTGTTGTCAAAGTGTGAGTGTGACGATATGTTTATTATGGATGAAAAAAATTTGTGGTTGATGATGATGGAGGTAGGATATTTTTTATTTTTTGAGATTTTTCTAATGTTTTTTGTTGTTGTTTTCATGGGACTAACTTAGGGCCTTAGGGGCACATCAAATATAAGCCTTGCCTATGTTATACACGCAGAAGATAGTAGTTCACTTGGTTGGATAAGAACATGTTTTTGGTCTTTTCTATTTTTTGAATGTTTTTTTTCTATATTTTGAATGTTTTGAGTAAATTGGAATAAAGCATGATAGATACCTAAGGGGACTGACCTAAGGCCTCAATGGATGACAATTCTTGCCTATTTTGTACACACAAAGACCACGTAGTTTGACTTTTTTTTACTCAAAGCGTAACATTTTTGGGGATTTTGATGTTTTGTGACTTTGTTTTGATTTTGTTGTTTTTTGGGTGTTTTTTTTATTTTGATAGTTTATGGCCATGATGGGATGCAAAAGGATCCAATTTTTTATCGATTTCAAGATGTTTCCCCCAATTCGAGATAAGACTACCTTCTCTAGGGGAGATGGATATTGATGGTGCATCAAGGTTCAATACTTGAGTAGTCATTGAGCCATGGTTGGACACATATTTTATTATGGGATGAATGGGTGGATGCTTTAGATAGTGTTGATAGATAACGATGCAAGTATTATTCAATCGATAGCGCATGGTTTCCAGGTTTTCACTATGGTACCTATTCTATAAGTGCCACAAAGTGGTTTTCACTTAAAGAACATTTTATTTCTCTTTACTATTTTCTTGCTTTTTTTTTTTGTTATCTTTTTCTTTTTTTAGATTTTTTACCCTTTTTCTTGGGGTATTCTGATATGTTCAAGTATAGAATTTCTGAAGGTGGTTGATGTTCAGTGGTTCGGGTAAAGGTTCTTCTTGAGGATTAGCCAATTAATAAGCTTCAGATTCATAGCTTGTTGTGATGATGAATGGGCCTAACCATTTGGGTTCAAACTTACCTTTTACATCCTGATTTAGTTGTACCTTCTAATTCTCTTTGAGTACCAAGTCACCAATCTGAAAGTTTATGTTCTTGATCTTTTTATTATGGCTTTGTTTGAGTTGATTATGATAAACCTGAAGATGGTTTAACACGCCCAAACACCTTTCATCTAAGAGTTCCAACTCATTTAATATGGACACCTGATACTCTTCATTGTTGACCATGCCTTTAAGTGATATTCACAGTGAGGGGATTTTGACTTCAATAGGTAAGATAGCTTCAGATCTGTAGACCAAGTAAAATGGTGTGGAACCTGTAGGCGTATGAATACTAGTTTGATAAGCCCATAGGGCTGGGTTCAGTTGTAGATGCTAATCATGGCCGACATCATTAACAATGTTTTTTAATATTTTTAGGATGGTTTTATTAAACGCTTTAGCCTAACCATTTCCTTGGGGGTAATAGGGCATGGAGAATCTATGTTAGATAGAGAACTTCAAACAGAGCTCTTTGACATCTTGGTTTTTAAATGGGGTCCCATTGTATGTTATGATGGTTTGGGGAATCTCATATCGACATATCAAATAATTTAAGATGAACTTGGATATTTATTTCCCTTTGATGTAGGTTAATGGAATGGCTTCTATCCATTTTATGAATTATTTTGTTGCAGTAATAATGAACTTATGCCCATTTGAAAATGAAGGAGAGATATTAACTACCAAGTCTTATCCCCACCGTGAAAAAGGCCATGGTTTTGTGATAGGTCTTAGCTCTTATGTTGGTATGTGAATAAGGTCACTATGCTACTGATATTGGCGACATTTTCTTGTGTAGGTTATAGCTTTGTGCTCCATTGATGGTCAATAGTATCTTGTTCTTAGTAACTTTTGTGCTAGGTTAGGTCCACTAGAGTGGGACCCACAAATGCCTTCATGTACCTCTTGTAGAGCAGTTTGTGCTTCTTCTATGTCAAGACATTAGATTAAAGTACCCTCTAAACTTTGACAATATAGGGTGTCTCCTAGGATTATGAATTAGGCAGTCTTATGAGTAAAGGTTTTCTTTTGGGTGGTTGTCAAGTGAGGGGGTATGATACCATGTTGGATATAGTCAAATGTATCATGGTACCATGGTGAGTTAGGACCAACAGCAACACACACTAGTTCTAATTCTAGGATATCGATTGTTGGTACGAGTAGTTGCTTTACAAGGAATTCATACTTAGAAATATTGTGTGTGATGTTGAGGAGTGAACCTATTGTTTCCATAGCGACGATTGCTCTATTATTGATTCAAGGAATTTTTTTAAAGGTGATGGTGAAAAAATATTGTTTGAAACTATCCACCATTCTTTTATATGGCATCAGCTTAGCATCATTTGTTTGATACTCATCGTTGACTTGCCTGATCACTAGTTGGGAGTCTCCATACACCTGTAGTTCTTTTATTCTCCATTCAATGCCCATTTTGAGTCCTGTGATTAGTGCTTCATACTTCGAGATATTATTTGTGCATGGTAAATAAATTATGTAAGACTTAGGTATACTATCTCCCTATGGTGTGAGAAATAAGATACTTGCTCCTAAGTCGTGTTGAGTATGGGACCCGTCAAAATATAAGGCCCAACAGCTTATCTATTATGTTAGAAAAATGTTTTCATTTGGAAATTTTGTTGTGAGAGGTTGGTGATAATCCATTGGTGCTTCTGCTGGTTGATTTTCTATGATTTGTCCCTTTATGGACTTTCTATCCACATATTCTATGTCAAACTCACTTAATATCATCACCCATTTAGAAATCCTTCTTGTTAAAGCTACTTTTTTCTAGTAGGTACTTTAGTGGATCTACTTTTGAGATTATTTTTACTTGTCTATTAAAGATATAGTGTCTCAACTTTTGTACCGCAAAGACTATACAGAGATGCATGCTCTTTCTATGGGAAAATAGTTCAATTCGTAGCCCACTAGTGTTTGATTGATGTAGTAGACCTCTCTTTCCTTTTTATTATCATCTAGTTGTGTTAAGAGAGCTCCTAATGTCACTTTTGTTGTAGATGCATAAAGTATCATTGCTTTATCTAGAATGGGTGGCATTAGTACTGGAGGAGTGAGTAGATACTCTTTGACTTGCTAGAATGCTTGATCACATCTACCATCCCACTTGAATGTGATGTCTTTGTGTAGGAGATGGGTGAATGGGTGACACTTGTCTACCAACTGCATGATGAATTGCCTAATGGACTGTAGTTTTCATTGTAGAATTCTTAGTTTCTTCAATGTATTTGGAGGAGGCATTTCTAATACGGCTTTCACCTTTGCAAGATCTAATTCAATGCCTCTCCTTGACACTATGTACCCTAGCAATTTTTTAGATGTTACTTCGAATACACACTTTTTTGGATTGAGCCTCAAGTTATACTATTTGATTATGTCAAACACTTTTGCAAGGTTTGTAAAATGGTCTTTCCTTTTGATGGACTTTTCTAGTATATCATCCACATAATCTTCCATAATTTTATGCATCATATCATGAAATATTGTAGTCAATTCTCGCTGATAGGTTGCTCTTCCATTCTTTAGACCGAAGGGCATGATGTTCTAGCACAAGGTCCCCCATGCACAAGTGAATGTTGTTTTATGTTGATCATCAGGATATATATTTATCTAATTATATCCTGAGAAGTTGTCCATTAGTGACAAAATTTCATGCCCTGCCGTCAAATCTACGATCATATTAATGCTTGGAAGAGGGAAGTCATATTTTAGGCAATATTTGTTTAGATCTCATAATTTTGTGTAGATTCTTATGTCCCCAATGGGCTTTGATATTGGTACTAGATTTTATATCCATTCCAAATAATTGATTGGTCTAATGAAACCTACATCGAGCAATTTCTTCAGCTCTACTTTTACCAAAAGTGATATCTAGGGATGAATCTTTCGTAGCTTCTGGTTGATAGATTTAGCTCTAGGAAATACGACTAGGTGGTGTAAAACCAATTTTGGATATAGCCCTAGCATGTCTATATATTTCCACGTGAATTTTATCTCCCTTTCATTGATGAACGTTGAGAATTTTACTTTTTCTTCAAGATCAGGTGGCACTGCATGGTATGCGATTTTTGGGTTCTTTATCATGCCAACATTGATGGGTTCAACTTCTTCAACTAGCAGTGTCAACTTATCTTGATATTCAAAAATAGGGAGATTGAATCCTCCATCTTTGGGCACCTTGGAGGGGTTTTCACCATTAGATTTTTCCTTTATCTTTTACTTTTGAGGATCCAATAGAGCCACATCATGGTTTTCCCTAGGGGATCTCCTTTTGATTTTTATAGTCTTTTTCAATTTTGCAACTAGAGGACATAATCTCCCCTCTAAAACATTCTCCATGTTCAAGTTCCATGAAAAACCCTACTTCATGGTCTCATGATGGTATATCGGTTTGAAGTCCCATAAACTCTGCAATAGCTTCATCATTTTGGAATTGATCTAAAATAGGCGTATGGTGTTGTTGGTCCCAATCTATTAATTGTGGGTAGAAAAGGGGTAGGTTGTCATCATTATTTGTAAAGCCTACAAAATTTGTCAAAATGGTCAATATGGCTCTAGCATCATTCTCCCATTAGGTATCTAGGTCATCATCACTAGGGGTGACAATGGAAAGAGAATCTCATTCATACTCGTTAGAGTTTATTTCATAAGTTTAGTCTTTGAATGTAGGTTGGGTAGGTTGGGTAGGGAATATACTTATGATTAAGCTTTCAAGTAAGTCCTCAATGGGTAAATATTTTTCCATAAGATGGTAGATACCTGATTTCTTAACGTCAGTAGAAGGACCTCCTTTCTTAAGAGAGGTACGTCCAATGTTTGGATTAACCACGTCTATCAAACCATAGCCTAGTCCCATGTTCTTCTTTCTTTGTTCCACTATAATAGGTTCCCTTTTGGATTTTTTTATGTCATCCTAGGCCATCTTTTCCAATGTATCCCATTTATTTAGCTAGTTTATACCCTTTATTGCTAGGATCAATTAGAAGGGGTTGTAGTTGTTCTGGTTCTTTTTGGTCTTCTTTGTAGATCATTGACGAAAGTTCCTCTTTGAATATTTCCTCATCCTTCATATCTCCCCACTTGGTAAAGTGGTTACCATTGTTACTGCTTGAACATGTTTGATCTCCTTAGGCCCTCCATAAACCTTTGGTGTTGGGGGAAGCATTCCAATGCAAAAGGCTTGATTGAAATGATAGTTCCCATTACCTTTGTCAAGTACTTGAATCTTGTAATCATATTTTGGTTTCTCACTTGATGGAGTTTTAGCTGAGGTTGATGATAGTGTTGATGGGTTGACATATGAGGAGTGAAATGATATATCATTACTAGGTATTCTCCGGATTTTTTTGTATTCTTCCTCCAATTTTGCACAGTAGTGGAAGGGTTCAAGGAACGATGTATAATGTAACCTCCTTTCCTTCGTGAGGAAATTTCAGACACTGGTGAAATATCGAAGGAATAGCTTATAGTGCATGAATCCATGGGCATCGTAGAAGAAGGTCATATGGTAGCTCAAGGTCCAGTACTTGACATGTTGTTTTTGTTGTTGTCGGTCCTATCTATATAGGTAGCCTGATTGTCCCTTCTAAATTTCTTTCTAGGTCATCATAAGCCCTTATAGTGATGATTTTTCCCTTGTCAATTACATCATCTGAATACCCTAGTTGTTTAACAAATTTCAAGGTACAAATTTTTAAACTTGCACCATTATCTATCAATACTATTTTTACTATATGTTTGTAGACACCAACCTCTATATAGAAGCTTGGTTGTGGAATGACTTATGTGGAAGGTCTTTCTCAGAAAAGACTAAATGATGATTGATCGTGATTTTTCCAACCATGGCTTGAACCTAATCAAAATTGAGGTCATTAGCCACTCATGCTTCCAAATATCTCTTCAGTATTTCCCTATGCACATGTGATTATTTCAACATCTCTAAGATGGAGATCAAAGCGAGATTCTTCTTTAGTTGTTCCACAATACTATAGTTATTGGATGACTTAGTTGTGGGTTTTGGTAGGGATCCTTGTATTCTAACTTTCCCTCGACGAGTAGCTACATTACATTCGGGGTCCCTACCTCATATAGTTAACACATTGACCCTAGTGGCATCCGCTTGGGAGAGGGTACCTAGGACGGTGTCACCATAGGTGTAGTTGGCGTTGTGATATTTTGATATTTTTTAGTGATACTCAAGAATCTAAAGTTTGAATGATGTTTTCGATGATGTTATTTTTGGGAATCAAAATGTTAAAAGACTTGGATCAATATTTCACTTCATTTTTCTACAGGATATGTTGTAGGAAATCTACTTGAACTAGCCTTGAGGTTCAAGCAAATGTTGATATCTTAGAAGTTTGAGTGAAGGAATGATCCAAGTTGTTTGTTTTGATTTTGATCCTAAAAATAGGTTGGAATGTTTGGTTTTTTTCAAATGGATGGTGAAATGATGTAAATTATGATGTGCTTTGGGAGTCTAATTATTTTTTGTTCTCACAAGATTTAACTAGTTTAAGTTCAGATTCTGATTTTCACCAAAATACCAAGCAAAAGCGTAAATCAAGACAGTAGCGGTAATCTATATCAAAAACGGCCAATTTCAAGTTGACTGCAATGAAGTCTAGAGAGCAACTACAATTGGATTTTTCAAAATTGGATTTTTTTATAGATTTTCTATCTAGTGAACAGTACACTCAGAAGCGGTAGTTTTCAGCAAAAGCGGCCAATTTTGAGTCAATTGCGGCTAGGAAAATATGTCAAGTGTGGTAGGATTAAGATCAAATACGATAATTCTGAGGTCGATTGTGTTCTGATTTGTAAAAGTAGTAGTTTTTTACAATTGAGTGTCAAAATCTAGATAGAAAAAGTGGCATATTCTGGTCAACTATGACAAGTTTATGTCAATAGCGGCAGAAACAGAAGTAATAGTAGTATTTTGTGCAAAAAAAAATTCTACTTTTCTGTTTTGGTAGCAGTTTTGGATAAATTTACAGTTTTTATGTCTTGTTTTGATCTAATTTTGAGAATTTGGCAAGTGATATAATGCAACACAACAATCAGAACTATTTGACCCTAAATGTCCATAACTTTAAGCACGTTTCTTTCTACAAAAGCTCAAATTTTGTGGAAGTCAAAATGCTAAAGCCATAGTTTCCAATGTTGACTTTATTTTTAGTGTGACTTGAAATGTGAGCCTAAATATTCAGAAACCTTAAAGATATTGTTAAAAATATATTTTTACAAATGAAAATATAGGGATATTTTCAAACTATTCCCACTAAGTCTAAAGGGTTTGAAGTTTGATAACCATGTTTAATTCTTGTTTTGATGTGTTCATTTTAATTCAAGAAAATGTTTGATGTCAATAAAGTAACCTTGGTATGCATCAATCAAGTCACCCTAGGTAGGTACACTCTTTTAGGTAGGCTTACCTTATGCCCCGAAGGGATGATTTTACATGCAACTTATGGAGGAGTGTAGAGGTATGTTAAGAATGAACTCTTAAGCTCTACACCTCAACCAAAAGTCAGACTTGTTAAGTAACTTCTCGGAAGTAAAGTTTTGATGCACCACTTTCAAAGAATTATTTGAAAAACATGGATGGCTTATAAATAAAAAAATGATGATAAACTATGAACATCGTATGTACAGTACCATTCATTGGTCACTTAAGACTCTTTAATCTCTCTCATTCAACTTAAAGTGTGGAATTAGGTGTAGTGTGTTGTCACCTAGGACTGAAGCTACTTTCTTATGATTTTGCAACCTTTGATGTAGCCCACCAGTAAACGTGCTTCAATACCTTTCTTATGTGTTCTCCATAATGGGATGTGTCTCATAGTAAGCCCCCTCTTTAAGGTAAAATTGAAATAAACAAAGTGCAAAACTCAAAAATGCTTTTCGTCGCCCAAGATCACCAAAAGACACAAGGGGAGAAGATAGACACTTTAGTTTGCCACACATGGAAGACATGGTATACACTTCATTACAATATTATTTTTAAGCCCCTCGAGCGGCACTATCCAAAAAAAAAGGAAATGAAATGTGTACAAGATAGCAATTTGTTTTTATGTGTACCAAAGTGAAGTATTCTGGATTTCAAACAAATAGATAACAATATGCAAGTCAGAATGTATTTGTCCAGTTTTAAGCCCAAAACTAAGTGTTTCTAGCAATCCTTGTCTTCAAGTGATCAACAAAAGTAAATTGGTCATTTTGTCAACATAATCAAAGCGTTGGTCAAAATAGATCATTCCATTTTAGAGCACCAAAAGTGAAATGTTGTTCTAATCTACGAAAGCCTTTGAAAAATTCTTTTTTAGAACACCAAAATGAAAGCGTGTAAGTTTGTGGGGTTCATTTTTATAGCACCAACTGAAATTTTCTCTAAGCTAGAAATTTTTTGAAATATTATTTTTAAGGACCAATTGAAATTTTTTCCTAAGCTAGAAATCTTTTGAAAGATTCTTTTTAAGCACCAATTGAAAAAAATTCCTAAGCTAGAAAGCTTTTGAAAGATTATTTTTAGAACAATAAATCAAAAATATGTGATTTGTGGGGTTCATTTGTTAAGCACCAAATTAAAAAAATTCCTAAACTATGAAAGCTTTCGAAAATCTTGACTTAGACCATTCGCCTTGTCTGCACTAAAACCGTTAGTTTGTTCTTAGATAAAAACATGTCATGCTCTTGAAAATATTGCATAAACAATGTTAACACCTTTCAAACATTCAAACCAAGCATAGTTAGCATTAGAAATCAACAAACTACTTTTCAGATTTTGGATAAAAAAACAAAACAAAAGCAAAATTTTAAGTCAAAAGCAGCGTCCTTTTGTGCACCTGTGAACCTATTTCTGGAAGCAAAAGCGGTCCAAAAACTCAAGTGCAGACCTGTTAGGTGAAAACAAAATTAGAAGTGGCCCTTTTGGTGAAACAAAAGTGGCTAGAAAATGCAGAAGCGTTCGAGAAAAGGGCGACTGTGGCAAAAACAACAAGATGACTGTCATGAGTTTTTCTGTAACTTTTGCATGAAGATTTTTCAAATGCATTTGTAGAAAGTGCATATGTGTTCCTAAACTTGTAACTGCTCAATTAAAACTCATACAAACGTTAGTGTTAAGGACCATGGTCCCACCAAGCTCGCTAGAATGTGTAAGGGGGAAATCGATAAGTGTGAATTAATCAATCATAAATGAGTTAAAAACTAATCTAATTCATATGAAAGATTTGGATTCATACCCATTACTCACAAAATGAAACTATGAAGAAATGAAATCAAATAATGCAATCAAAGGAGAGAACATAAAATGAATTCATAAAACATAGTGTTACCATCCCATGTCAGTTTATTCTCAATGATGTCAGATCGTTGTTGTATTAATATGAAGCCTCCATTATACGCTTTGTAAAAACTCCAAAGTTGAGTGATGTTGATCAAAGATGTATGTAAAAGCTTCTAAGAAATCAATGATTAATTTGGCATTACTTCATTGTGCAAAAGATGTCAATTCTCTGGTCATTTTTTGAGAAGAAATGAGGTTGTTATATAGATTTTATGTTTTGAAATGAACGCTCAAGATTGCATAGTAGAATATCCTAATCAATGGTTGAAAGATGGTGACAGGAATTAGATGGGAAGAACCAATGGATTTTGATTACGTAATTGGTGTAATTGATGAAATCAATTTGAGTCTTCAATAGAATTGAGGAAATAGATTGAGCAGGTTTCAATGGGATTAAAGAAATCAAGTTAAGCCTTTAGTGGGATTGAAGAATAGATGAATCAATTATGAAATAGATAGATCATTCAACCAATAAAAGTGAGAAATCAGGGGATCATAATTTTCTCAATCATAAAAGGGGTTGAAGGTAATTAATTATTTTGAATTAATTAATTAATCTTTTTGAGTTGAATGTGCAAGTCATGTTTTGAATTTTGCAAGCAAAGTTGTATTTGTTTGTTTTGACCTTTTTGAATCAAGTTTTGAATAATTTATTCAATTATTCATGTTTAAGGGAAAGTGATTTAATTAAACTATTATTTTTTAATAATTTAATTGATTGAAGGGAATAGGGTATATTAGTGACATAATTAAATAATTGATGTTATTTAATTAATCAGGAGGAATAAAGTTAGATTAGGACTTTATTAAATAAATGAAATTTATTTAATTAGTCAAAAATGATGAAAAAGTGAATTAATTAAATAATGTAATATTATTCAATTAATAGAGGAAATTAGGGTTTTTGATGTAATTGATGTGAAATGTAGTGATATTAGGTGATAATGATGTCAATGATGAGAAAATTTCATTGAGGATGTGTGATAAGTGTTAGGTCATTTTTACATGTCTACACCAATATAGTCAAACAGAGAGTTTACAAGATAACCATAGATTTAGTGAACAAGACTTGGTAGACCAACATGAATACTCTCTTAGGTTTGTTGAGTTTATGAATAATGATTTTACCAAAACCTATTTAGATCATATCATAGGTTTGAATAAAACACATTTATTAAAGCATCTTACAGAGTATGGTGCCACACTCTCCCCTAGCTTTGACTAGTTCAAGTTGAGTAAACTCATTAAAAACCAAAATTTAAAGGTACATCCACTTTTGAAAACCCCTTGTATGATATTTTTTAAAATGTAACTCTAGATATTTCTAATTTCAAACAACCCACAATAAATACCTTCACCATGCAAGAGCCCATAGTTACATTAAATGTCCAAAGTCGATCACATGGAAACTTACAAGTAACCACCAACCCCATTAATACTTACCCTCTACTAGATGAAGTGTTTGGTACTTTGTCTAGTTCCACATTGTCTAATCCCATTAATAGGACCATGACATCACCTACCTACAACAAACCACTCTATCTAACCACACTTTAATTATGATTCAACCTAACATAGCTATTCAAAACATCCCTCAAATTCAAACCTCGTTCCCTTCCATGATACTCTTAATTCAATCATTACCACCTTTGTCTTTACCCTCACCTACCCATCTAGCTACAATATTGTATTACACTTCACCACAACAATCTATAACTTCCTACCATAAACCTCCCACATCTCAACCTAAATACCAAAAAACATTACCACAACAACATTAAAAATACATGCAACTCCCAAACACGTCACAATTTATTTCACAACAATCACAATATATTCAACCTCCAATATAATAAATACCCTTAAACACATCACATCTTCCTATCCAACACCAACAACAAAAACCCCCTCAAAACAATAGTACCTACAACCTCCTATCCAACACAAACAACAATCATCTATCTACCAACAACTTCCATATAACCAACAACCACCACCATGTGTCCCAACTCCAACTCCTGGGAATCTCTTCGCCCAAGAGTGGAAATATATGAAGGATACCCTTAAGGGGTGTAATTAGGGACCCTAAAAAGACATATACACATTCAAATAATTGTCCCTACCCATTTGATAAATTGATATCATTGATCCCTTTCCCTCAAAATTTTGAAGTTCCTAAACAAGATAAGTATAAAGGGAAAGGAGACCAACATGATCATGTGAAAGAGCTCTGCATGTGGAATGTCATAAAGTGGCTTATAATGACACTAATCTTATGAGACTATCCCCCAAAAGTTTAGGAGGATAAGCTCTTGAGTGGTTTATGCACCTACCTCATGGGTCCATTACCAATTTTCCACAGTTCTAGTCGAGAAATTTATCAACCATTTATCTTACAACATAGAACATGAAATTTTGATGCTTGACCTCTATAAAGCTAAATAAAGAAATGGTGATAGTTTTGCCTGCTTCCTCCAAATATGGAGAAGTCTCACTACTCACTTATATTGTGAGGTTTGCACCCTTGGTCTCCTCGTTTTGTGCAAAATAACACTTGGGTTTGTGGCATGGCTTAATCACCTCCTATGGATTCATTAACTCTAGTAGTTGTGTTGGGTATTAACAAGTTGATCTTTTGGTGCAACGACAACCATATATGCAACTATTGGTATTAAAGCCTAGGTCACGGGTTTGAACCCTTCACTTATGTTGGGGGGATTGTTGCAAGGTGTGTGCCCTTGGTCTCTTTGTGTTGTGTAGTGGAGTGCTCAGGTTCATGACATGGCTTAACTACCTCTCATAGTTTAATTAACTTTGGTGGTTGTATTGGGCATTAATAGGTTGACCTTTCAGTGCAATGGTAACTACCTGTGTAACAACTTCCCATGGGTTATACCTAAAAAATAACTTGTCAATATCTTCATCACAAAACTTATCCCAAAAATGGCCTTTCATTTACAAGACCATTATGTCACAAATTTGATATGATAATTGAGAAAGGAATTACCTTAGAGAAATCCCTAATTGCTAAGGGACTAGTCAAAATCTATAATAAGGACAAAGATAATACAATTCAAACTAATGACAAGTCTAGATTTTGGCCTAGAAACAAAAATATCATTAGTGATGGGGCAATTGACACTAAATTTGTCCAAATTTCACCTCCAATTCCAAAACAAACCAACTCCTACATTCATAATTTTCTACAAAAAAATCATGTTACTGTAGACGTTCAAATTATCCTAATTGATATTGTGCACTCGATCATGATTCACTAACATCATTTCTTCCTAAATCACTTCTTTACTAACCAGATAATTAAATAATACTTATTTCATTAATTCACCAAGTTTCCTCTTTTAATTAAATAAATCAATTTTATTTGATTAAAACATTATCTTCTTTCAATTAAATAAATCACTTTATTTAATTAATCCTAATGTTCCTCTTTTAATTAAATAAATCATTTTATTTGGTTAAATCATATTTCCTCTTTTGATTAAATAAATTACCCTTATTTGATTAAATCTAACATCATCCCTTTAAATTAAATAAATCAAACTTTATTTAATTAAATCTAATGTCCATTATTCCTCTCATTTGATTTAAATGAATCCAAAAATCTAAGTCAAATGTCAAATCAACTAATCTCCATCTAAGTTAATTAAATCCTAATTAACTCTAACTTTGATCCATCAAATCCTCTAGATTTTTCAACTTGCACATGTAAATCAATTTAATTGATTTATAAATTCTTCTATTTTCATTCAAAAGGGCATCTCATTGGAATATTCCTCCAATTTGAAATCTCCCTCCCAAAAGGACTTGTCCTCCAACATGGCATTTAAGTCTCTTGCAAGTCCTTTTTCTTGAGCCAAGTGGCATTAACTCCTATTCCACATCTTCCTCCACAAACCTTTTTTTAAAATTCAAATTTCCACCTATTTGCATTTATTTACACATTGATCAAAATGTGCTCCACCTCTCTTCAATAACATGTTTACAAGTGGCACATTGTTATTGGTTCATCTTTAACCTCACATCCTTCATGTTTCTCATTCATCCATCCTTATTTCCTATAAATTGAGAGCTCCTCTATTGATTTTGGATCCACAACTTTAGGAAAAGTCACTATCTACAGATTTTATACAAGTTCATCCATTGTTCATTAAGGTTTTCATAGAATTTTACCAAGCTTAGCTAGATTATGGTCAAATTTTTATCAAGGATCACAATAATCAACAATCTTCATCAAAGTTCATCAAAATAGGGATACTTTCCACATCAAAGTAGCACCAATTCCCCCATTGGATACTGGTTTGAATGTTTTGAACAAGATTTAGTAGCCTTCATTTGATTAATTTCACTTTGTTTTTTATTCTTTGCATTTGAATGAATTGCATGGGGAGTGATTGTTTTGAAGATGTTTAATGACTAACATTGGGTTGTTTGATGATGTTTGAGCAGGTCTAGACCAACCATTCACATTTTGGTGCTAGAAGGAGGGCGAGTCTTGAGAAATTAACACGTTTTTTGGTCAAAATTTCAACGTTTTTTTTAAATTTTGTGTGTTTATAGGAAACAACAATGCTACAAAAGACAAATAGTGACACTATCAGTCCAGTGTCACTATATAGCGATACTATATCTGCTTCAAAGGGTGACACTTCTACTATTTTCCTAAAGGACCGATTTCTCAAACTCCAAAGAGTGACGCTTTGTGAAATAATGATGCAATCGCGGTCTTTGTTTCTCCACAGAGTGACGCTGATTTCACTAGAGCATCGTTGAACCTCTCCAAATAGTGACACCTTCATAGATTGCAACACCGAGGTGGGGTAAAAGTCAAATTTTTAGTTTTAATTCAATTTTGGTTTTTATATTTGATTACCTTGGACTTCTAACCTTCTCTTATAGCTCTATTTTTTGTAGGCTAATCAATTTTTGTAGGTTGAGGTGATCAAGAAGGGAAGGAGCAAACAAAGAGAATACTTTCTATGGAATTATCACATGATTGTAACAAGTTTTTTTAAACACTTTGGGAGCAATTATAATCCCACTTTTTAAGAACATTGTTATCTTCAATTTTTAGGACTCAAATAATTTATGTTTGGGTTTTAAAAAGATCAATCAAAGGGTTAAAAAGAACCTTAAGAACTTACTAGAGTTGGTTTTGGATTTAAAATTTGAACAAGCAAACTTCACACTTCATCTTGGTGCTATAAAAATAATCCATTACTGCTTTGAGGTCTAAAATGAACATGTGTTTTTTTGTGTTTTGTAATCTCTTTTACAAAATAATATCATTTAAAAGGCGTATGCACTTCTCTCATGCTTCATGGAAATCTTGAGAATCAAAATTCTTTTGGTGATATTAGGTTGTCTAAAATATTGCCTCCACATTTCAAATATGGATTTTAAAAAATTAAACAAAACATGCGAGTGTGAAGAAAAGGCATTGTGTGTGCTCCAGCCTAAATGTGTTAGGTGGTTGAACTACAAATGCACTTATTCACTATTTTTCACCTTTAGAGAGCCTGCCTTGGTGGGAAAAAGTACTCACCCCAAGGGAACAACTCAAATCGGTAACGAGCTAAATGCCAAGCTACTCCCAACCAATATACAAATTCCAATGTTGAGGAAAACTCATCATTACAGGAGATCCTACGGACAAGTAGGTGATACTCTTTATATGAGTTGATCTTACCTCTCGTGTGGCCTTGATTACGAACCAATTTGTGTAGAATCCAAAAATCCCTATCTATTTGTTGGTCTTAGGAGGTCGGATCTTCGAATTCGTCCCACGTACTTGTGATTCAAAGTAGAGATGAAGAGTTTGTCATGGGAGATTCATGAGAACTCGAAGCTTGGTTGACCCGAGAAGTGTGTTCCGAGAAAGGGGGAGCTAGTGTGGTCAAGCTTCTAAATCGTTCGCTTTGAATAAGCACAGCTGGAGAATCCAAGTGGGAATCTGACAAGTATGGCCTTTTTTTCTATCCTAGGGTTGTGCATTATCTTGAATCAAAACACTTTGCTTGGTTCTAAATCATTGTAAAAACAAACATTCAACAAGATCATTGGAGTTTCAAATCCTTTGGGAAAACAAATACCTTTGAAAAATCCACATGTTACTGCTTGTCCGTAGGGGTTCTTATCCCTAGACGGCTTCTAAGCACTTCGATTCATATCTCAATTTGTCTCTCTCCAAAGTCAACATAGGTAACTATTGACTTGATTTTCTTGATTTCCACATAATGGAACTTGTGGGATGAAAATAAATTGAGACGTAGACATTCAATTTGAAAGCTAAGAAAGAAAGTGTTTTTGATAAAAAGAACCAAATCTAAACAAGATAAAAGACAATTGGACCTCACATGTGCTTGATCTCATGATTTCCCGTAAATTCAAAATTCCCAAATTAAATCGTCATAAGCACCTTAGTCCAAAATCTCATTAGGAGCATCTTTCAAGACTTTACGAAGTTAGAGAGAGATTAGTTTATAACTTTTACAAACATGCTTCAAAGAATAATCCCAATTTGTACTCATTCTATTATAGTCAAAATCCAAGTCTTTTTCAATGTTTTGAGTTTCTCACATAGGAAGTATAGCATGTTATTCAATACCGAGGGCTTGTAAAAGGAATTTTATTTAAGTCCAATCTAGGATCAAAATCAACACTCTCATCCATCCCTCAAAACATCAATCAAAATCCCATTTCACCAAAAACTCTTCGAATCTTGAAAAAAACAAATCAATCATGCTAGTCTTTTGGAAAATCCTTTAAATCAAATAAAAAACCATCTTGTTTGAATAAGTATGTGTAGATGAATCCTTCTTCATATACTTAATTAAATCATCATCTGTTGAAAAATTTATTCCAAGATAACATGCAACATCTTGGGGTTTATGAGTTCATTATCCTAATCTAAATCAAATCCAAATCAAATCAAAAATAAAAAAATTCTTAAAGTCTAGTGTCCCTTCAATATTCTTTAGAGTTTAGTCATTCACACCATCCATCTTTCATTTATCTCATCACCATCCTTTGATCCTTAAGAAAACTTAGATTTTATTCTTTGTGCCTAAAGTTTAGACCAACCTAAGGAAGTAAGGGTTTTCTCCCCATATTCCTGAAAGTTGATCCTTATTTTATGGTTAAAACTAGATCGCAATACAAGAAAAACATGGAGCAAAACAAAGAGAAATCTACTTCAAGTGACTTGAGTCAAACTGCACCTGAATTAAACCCCATCAAATCTAACAACCCCCCACTCAACCTTCCTCAACAACCATAAGGTCCTCAAGAGAGAGGTTTCCAAGTGGAGGATATCACCTACAATCCTTTAGGGATGACTCAAGATTAAATCATGGAAAAAGTCCAAAATGAGGAAAACCACAAAATCGTAAATACCATGATGAGACTTAATCCTTCAGAATACATGCTATAATTAGCAAAAGAAGGGGCTAAACTCCCTTCTGATTATGATGTTAACACTATTTTTGAACAAACTCTCGTGATTATGCCACCAATATCATTCACACCATCCTCCCAAAGCATCATTCAACCCATCCCACAACTAACATTATCTCATGCTCCAAGTCAACCCATGATCACCAAGGGGAGTTCATTACTCCAAGATCTTCAAATGCATCCCCTTGTAAATAACCAAAATTTGGATGAAAACATCCTCTTGGGCATGCCAAATATCGTCCCTCAAGACCCAAAACATTTGTGTGTTCCACTCATTTTCCATGATACCAATAATGCATCTACCTTCTCGGCAACGCCAACATACCCTCTTTGGGAACAAGTCTCTCTCCCCATGGTCTCACAAGGACAAGGGAGTTTAGTTGAACAAGGGGGGATCTTTGATGCCCCATCATCACTTTCTCAAGGAAACATACCCCTTATCCTCCCATCACTTCCTCCACTAACATCAACAACCACATCAATCCAAGGTTTAGGGAAACCCCCTTTACGTATCCAAAATCAACCAAGTCAAAACAACCCCCGATCATGAATCAAGTCAACACAAGCATGTCGTCGATATCGCAACACTAGGTGGCACCAATCCAAACATCCCCATCAATCATTACACCATCAACAACACCCTAAATATCTCAAAACGTGGTCCCCCAAGGACCTAGTACATCATCCATTATCCACTCAACCCCCTATCATCACTCCAACACCTCAACAACCGCCTCAACAAAATCTCTTCACGCCATCTCACACAATTTTGAATCTTCCACCGCCGCCACCAAATCCAAATATGGCCAATCAATACAACATTGCCTTGTGAGCAGCTCAGTAGGCATACCAAAAGGAATTTCAAGAATTCCAAGCCCAACAAGTCGCACAAGCTACACAGGCCACCCAGGCTACTCAAGCAGCACAAGTTGCCCAAGCATGAGCACAAGCATTATTACAACAGCAACAAGCCCAACAAGCTACACAATCCACACGAGTTGCTCAAGTTTCTCGAGCTACACAAGCACAAGCACAACCCCAAGCTCAATATCAATCACAAAAAGCTCAAGCACAAGCCTTGTTACAGCAACAAGCTTACCAACAAGCTTTTTAGCAATACCAAGCACAACAACAAGCATTGTTGGCACAACAGTAGAAACAAGACCAACAACAAGCATTGTTGGCACAATAGCAACAACAAGACCAAAAAAAATCTTTGTGTGCACAACAACAGCTACAAGCATATTAGCAAGCATTAGTTCCACAAAAAACTCCTACGAATGCACCACCAAGTCAGCAAGTCACCCCACTGGTCATCCAAGTCACTACACCAACCCAAAACACATTCATTCCACCACCTGACCCACAAAGCGATTTGTCCACCCAAATCAAAAATCTCTCACAACAGGCATTGGACATACAATCTGGGAAGACCCCAAAATCACAAGGGAATTTATGCCCTTCTTTGTTTGATAGGAGCATTGTGATGAAGTCATTCCCACAAGGTTTTGAGATACCAAAATTTGATAAGTACCGTGGAATCGAAAATCCTAAAGATCACATCAAGGAATTCCATGTACATTGTATGGAAGTTTCCTACGATGACTCCTATCTAATGAGGCTCTTCCCTTGAATTATGGTTGGCCTAGCCATGGAATGGTTTTCTCGTCTTCCACCCGGAATCAAAAAGTTCCAAGAAATTGTGGACACATCCATGCAAAATTATTCATTCAACATGGGCATGGACATAAGCTTAGAATATTTTTCCAACCTTAAGCAAAATAAGGGAGAATCATTTGCATCCTTCTTACAACGATGGCGATCCAAAGCCAATAGAAGCAAGTGGGCCATGCCAAAAGAACAAGAAGTCGGAACTATCATCGCAAATCTTGAAGGAACTTTGGCCTTCCATCTCAAAGTGCAATGCATCACCACCTATGATCAACTCATCCTCAAAGCTCTTAACATCGAAAGAGCCCTCATTACACAAGGGGGGACACCCACTTATCAAGACAACCGTCCATCAACAAGTTATAACGATAAACCTCAAACATGGGTGAAAAAAAATGTTACCAATGATGGTGTTGTTGATTCCAAGGTTGTGATTAGTGCCCCAAGACCAAACACGCAATAGAAAACATACCAACAACCTCAAAATAAATCCCAAAATACCCCACGACCCAACACATCTCATCAACAAACCAACCAGCAAACATTCAACAATGTCAATGATCAAGGTGGACCATTTACAAGAAACTTATATCCCCCAAAATGAAAGTAGATGCAGCTTAGAGAATCGGTCGAATATGTTATGAAGCAACTCATTGATGCCAACATAATCATGCTCTCAGTCATTGAAAATTACCAAGAGCCTCAAGTTAAGCCACCATGGTATAATGAGAAGCACCTTTGCAATTTTCATAAGATAAAGGGGCACAGAACAACCGACTGCATGAGGCTCAAAAACCTAATCCAAGATCTTATTGAAGACAATATTATTACTGTTGAACATCCCATACCAGGAGCTGGGAATCAGGACCTCAAGATATACATGAACCCGATGTCGGATCACAATAAGGAAAACAACAATGGCAAAGATAAAAATTATGGTAGTGTTAACCACATTTATAACCATGTTGTCACTTCTTTAGATGAATGGGTAGGTGTTATCCATATAAAAGGGCCCAAAGATGATTGTGGAGTCACCACACGAAGTAGCAGAATCACCATCCCTAGACCATCTGAACAAGCTAGAGCACCCCCTGCAAACTCAAAGTCAGTTTTCAATGGTTACAATGTCTTAGAATAGCTAAAGAAGACCCCTGCTCAGATCTCCATCATGGAGTTTCTGAAAATATTGCCTGCCCACAGGAAAATTCTAGAAAAGGCACTTGTTGAGTCTTTTGTACCCATAGACTTGGATGTGGACCAGTTCTAGGCTATGGTTGAACATATCACCATACCACATCTCCTCACCTTCTCTAAGCAAGACCTTCCAACCTAGTCATCTCACAACCGTTCACTTCACCTAGAAGTCTTCATCCATAAGAACAAAGTTAAACAGATCTTGGTGGATGGAGGTGCAAGTTTAAACATTTGTTCTCTCAAGCTAATAAAGAATTTGGGATTCTCTAAAGATATGATTGAAAAGGTAAAAGGCATCACAATTCAAGCTTATGATGATCAAGAAAGAGTGTCTCAAGGCACCATTCAGCTTCCCATTCAAGTGGGACGGGACATCACAGAAACTACTTGTCAAGTTCTTCATCTCAACCTCCCTTATAAAATTATTTTGGGGTGCCCATGGATCCATGGGCACCTCAAAATCATGGGATGAAATTTGTTGCATCCACATTTCATCAATGTGTTAAATTCCCCTATGAAAACCAAGAGGTCACAATTCATGGTGACCCGGAGCCCTTTGCTCACTGTACGAACTTGGAAGCCAAATATTACAAAATCCCACAAGTTCCCAAGAATGATGAAGGCCCTACAACTCCATATAAAGATCCATCCACCCTAGCCTCCACTTCTAGGACAAAGACACCCCCTATTCCCAACATTTTTGATATCAAAGCCATTATGCAAGATAACGAATGTGGAGATTTAAAGATGAAGAAAATTTTTTTTGTAATAGGAGGACTACCTCAATCTCCTAGGACCCATGGGCAGCCACAACCAGGTAACACATCATCTCAAAAATTCATAGAAAACTCCTCCAGATTCAAATGTTGGAGAGAGCTAGGCCAAGAAGTGGTAGATGAAAAGGATATATCAAGTCTCCTATACCAAGATGAAAGACCTTTACCATCTCTTCCAATGGATGATGATAACATAGGGCTATAGTTAATTCTTGGCATGGGCTACAAAAAAAATGAAAGTCTTGGGGAAAATAGCAACGACTGACTAGAACCCATTGTTGTTGAGAAGCGCATGAAGAATCTTGGCCTCGGATGTACTCCTCCAAAGATAACCGTATGTGGCAAAAGTCCCCCTGTTAAAATAGTGAAAGCTCCTCTTCGATTACTGGTATCCACAAGTCTACCCTTAAAAAACTATACCTTTGATAGAACTGATGTATGTAGTGACAGTGATGAGGATAACCTCATTTACCTACCCATGTTGTTTGAGGACTCTTCCTTATTCATAATTTCCACTATGTATTTTGATTCAAACAACCAAACCCATGAAATAAAGCTAGTGTATCCTCAACTAATTGACTACAACCAACGAGGACCACCAGTTTTAGACACATTCAAAAATAATGAGGCGCTCTTAGAATTCATGGGATTACAGGATAATGTACCTTATGGGGACCACAAAGTTGGATTTGACATTGAACCACACTATGGCACTTTCAGACCCGAAAATAGTAAAAACAAAGGATGCATCCAATGGTGAAAACCTCTCTAAGGCATCAGAGGATGGGGGATTCAATATTCCTCTTAGTGCGATTCATCAGTAAAAGTCAGTAGTCTTAGCAAAGAAGTGCAACCTGATCAACTTGGGGACAAAAAAATCACCACAGATAACCTTCTATATAAAATCACTTTTGACATAAGAACAGGAACTTATAGCTGCATTCCTAAGGGAAAGAAAGTTGAAATTTGCATGGACCTACACCGACATGCCTGGTCTCAATCCAGAAGTTGTGTTGCATCATCTTGCAGTATATACAGAGGCAAAGCCAATGAGACAAAATTTGAGGAAGATGCATCCTCAAATATTATTATTGGTCAAATTGGAATTATAGAAGCTTCTTGATGCGAGCTTCATATGACCAATTGATTATCTAGAGTGGGTTTCAAATACTATACCTATTTCAAAGCCCACTAGGGGCATCCGCATTTGCACTAACTTCGGAGATCTAAACAAAGCATGTCCCAAGGATTATTTCCCTCTCCCGAACATAGACATGATTGTGGATATGATGGTAGGACATGAAATTCTATCACTAATGGATAGATTCTCAAGGTACAATCAGATCATGATAGCCAAAGAAGATCAACACAAGAAACCTTTCACTTATCCAAGGGGAACATATTGTTGTAACATGATGCCATTTGGGTTGAAGAATGCAGGAGCTACCTATCAAAGAGAAATGGCATTGATCTTCCATGATATTATTCACAAAAAAATGGAATATTATGTGGATGACATATTGGCCAAATCAAAGAAACATCAAGATCACATACCAGCTCTAAGTTCCATCTTTGATAGGCTAGAAGAATACAAGGTTAGACTAAATCCAAAGAAGTGTGTCTTCGGGGTACAATCAGGCAAGTTATTAGGGTACATTATATCCATGAGAGGAATCAAGATAGACCTCAAAAAAGTTAAAACAATTCTCGATATGGAGGCACCAAGTACATTGAAGCAACTAAGAGGCTTATAATGAAGACTCTAGTCCATTTGTCGATTCATAGCACAATTAGTAGATAAGGCTATCCCATATTCGCATCTACTCCACAAGGGGGTAGCATACAAATGGGATGAGAAATGTGATCAGGCGTTCAACAAGATCAAGGAGTAATTTCTCACACCACCAGTTCTTATACCACCAATTCCAGGAAAACCCTTGATCTTGTATATATCAACAACAACAACAGCCCTTAACACTCTCTTAGCACAACACGATGAAAATGGGAAGGAGAAAGATATTTACTACATTAGTAGAACCATGGTGGGACATGAGTTGAATTACACATCCATTGAGAAGGCTTGCTTAGCAGTCGTTTTCATAGCACAGAAATTAAGACACTATATGTTGGCACGCCAGATAAAACTCATTGCCAAGTTAGACCTTCTCAAGTATTTGCTTTCTAAGGCAATTCTCACAAGGTGAACAACTAAATGGGTTATGATCCTAACAGAATATGACATTGATTATGTGGAACGAAACACCATTAAATGATAAGTGATTGCAGATCAGCTGGAAGAAGCACCAATATACTCAGAGAATCCACTTGTATCATAATTCCCTGATGAGTCCATCTTTAGCGTAAGCATAGAAGATCATTGGAAGGTCTATTTTTATGGATCATATACACAAAATGGATCAGGGGTAGGTATTTTCTTCATCACACCGCAAGGGGATTGTATTCCTAAATCCTACCAGTTATCTTTCCATTGCACTAACAACATTGTCGAATATGAAGCCCTTGTGATTGGACTTAGGATAGCTTTACAGTGGCAGATCATGGCTCTTAAATTTTATGGAGACTCTCAGCTAATCATAAAACAAGTCGACAACGAGTACCAAACTAAGGATGAAAAGTTAACTCCATACAAGATACTGGTGGAGGATCTCAAGGAATTCTTCATTGACATCATGTTTGAACAAATACCAAGGGAAAACAACATAGTAGTGGACTCTATGGCAACAATCAGACCACTATTGGATATCCCACGTAATGTCCTTAAACATGAATTCCTAGTAGAGAAGTTTCTCATACCAACTTTCAACGTACTAGAGTCTAAATTTGTGTGTGAAATCATTGGTCCTGGTAACCCATGGTATCATGACATATACACTTATCTAAGAATAGGAGTCCTCCCTGTCAATATCACTTTGAAACCTTAAGAAAACATTTTTTAAGAATTTGTCTCATTTTGTTATCTTAGGTGACACCCTATATCATAGGAGTATTGATGGAACCCTTTTATGATGCTTAAATGTTGAGGAAGCTTTGACTACTTTCACATTTGAGTGGTATGACCTAGGCCAAGAATTTGTTGAGAATGGGATACTATTGGTTGATGATGGAAAGGGAAGCAAATGAATATTTCAAGAAGTTCTTGCAATGTCAATAGCATGGGGACCTCATCCATGCATCAACTCAAGAGTTGCACCTGATTGTAACACCTTGGCCCTTCTCATAGTGGGGGCTCAATCTCATTGGAAAAATCACCCCCACCTCATCTAATGGACACAAGCTCATTATCACTGCTATGGAGTACTTCAAAAAGTGGGTAGAGACCATTCTTATGACCTATACCACTGGAAATCAGATTTCTAAGTTCATCTTGAATTACTTCATATGTCGCTACAGTGTCCCACAAGCTATTATCTCAAATAATGGGACACCCTTCAAAAACTAGGATGTTTGAGACCTATGCCATAAATTTAACATCCAACATCACTTTTCTACTCCATACTACCCCCAGGGTAATGGCCAAGCTGAGGCTACAAATAAAACCATCCTCAAAATCCTCAAAAATGTATTCAATGAAGTTGGTTGTGACTGTCACTTGTGTTGTACCCTACCTTATGGGCCTACCAAACAAGAATCCGCACACCAACAGGTGCAACCCCTTTCTCCCTGGTCTATAGATCAGAATTCATCCTCCCCATTGATATCGAGCTCCCATCCCTAAGAATATCATTGCAGAATCTCATTATAGATAAAGAATATCAAGTATCACGATTGAACGAGCTGGAACTACTAGATGAGCGATGCATGGATGCCTTAAACCATTTGCAAGTCTACCAAACCCGTCTCAAGAGGAGCTACAACAAGAAGATCGGGAGTTTGACATTCCAAGTTGAAGAGTTGGTATTGAAGGAGAATCAAAAAAATGTACCAAATCCAAACAACAAGGGCAAGTTTGAACCCAATTGGTTGGGACCCTTCGTCATCACAGCAAGCTACAAGTCAGAGGCATATTAGTTGTCAACACCCAAGGGTGAGCCTCTGTAGGAGCCTATCAATAGCTCTCATCTTTAAAAAAAAAATATGCCTAGACGTTCAAGGTATAAATCCAAAAATCCAAAAATATAAAAATCAGAAAAAGGATTGAAAATAGTAAAGATAAAAAAAATCATCCTCTAGTGAAAACTACTTCAGGTGGTGCTTTGGGTGAGTACCTTGGTGAAAACCTGGCAAATAGGAGCCTTGTGTAAATAAACCACTCTCCATCCATCATGATCTCTATGAATTTCTCTACAACACATACCATCACCTTTTGCATCACCCATCGCATTCCATTGACACTTACATTCACCCATTCATGTATGCACCATAGCTTGATCTTGTGTTTGTATCATGATCCCTCCTAGTACTACTTGGCATATTCCCAAGGTCAGTTTGTCCTGCCTATATCGAAGTAGTCTATCACACCACACTAGTGGCATGTTCCTATACCTGCATCAGATCAGATTCGTGTATATTCTTGTAGTCTTCCTTAAAATCTAAAAATCTAAAAAACATCAAAAAATCCAAAAACATTCATAAAATCAAAAAATACAAAAAATTCAAAACATATCAAAATCTAAAAATAGGTCAAAAAGTATGAAAAGGTCAAAAATAGAGTCATCATGTCGAACTAGATGTCTTTGAGCTTTAATGTAGGCAAGGTTGATCTTTGATCATCCCCTGAGACACATTAGGTCATTCCTTTAGGAGTCTATCATAATAAGCTGGCAATCCATTTGTTCATATCTCATCACTAATTGAGTCAGTGTCAGTCAAATTACGTGGTCTCTATGTGTATAACATAGACAAGGCTAATCTTTGATCAGCCCCCAAGGCCCCTAGGATAAGTCTTTAGGTTAGGTTCTTGGTCAAAATCTCGAAAAAACCAAAAACATTGAAAATTTTGAAAAGAAAAACATCTCAAAAAATACTGAAAATAGCCTCAAAATATCAAAAAGATTCAAAAAACCCAAAATCCATCCATCACATCTCGCTTTCACCCAAAATAAACGTTCGCTCATAATAAATCAATCATCACCCTCAACCTTTGGTGAAACAGTTGGAAACAAGTCTATCAGGTTAAAAGTGAAAACTCAATCGTCAAGGGTCTCAAGTCTAAGTTAGTAGGTAAATAAGTTGATCAACTCTATATTAATATCCCATCATCCATTCAATCTCAAATCATTTGATAAGATCGTTTCCTAGGATATATCCTTCCTACAAAGGGCATCAACATCAAGCATCACCATAGTTTAGTCTTGGCTAGCAGTATGAAGAACATTAGCTTGTGTGTATCTTTGTCTTTTGATTTATCTTATTGCACTCATTCCAATGACCTCTCAATGATGTCTAAACAAAAATATTTAGGGAGAACGATCATTATCTTTTTATCTGTTGTGCTTGTTGGATGTTCTTGTAATATAACCTTGGTCATGCTTGCTTTGTTTGGTATGTAGGGAAGATGTTTTAGGTGTCTTGTTGACCACATAGGAATGCTTTCCTTTCTATGTTTTGGTCTGAGATATTTGAAATATCTAAACTTCATTTTAAATAAGGTTTTGTATGTTAGGTGTGAACAAAAGTACTCCTATCTGATTGTTGAGTCAAAGTCCATCACACTAGGTGCAATGCCATCCTAGTTCTTTATACCTTGATGCATCATGCCTTTGTGTGTTATCAAACATAAGGTAAGTAAGCCCTTTAAAACCCCAATTCCTGATAAGCAATACATCATCATCTCTAATAAAGTCTTGTAGATCGTGGACATGGTGGGTCCTTCTTTCATCATCTTATTTCTTCTTTCTTCTCTCTGCACTAACATGGTATCGTGACAGTTAACCAAAAACATCACTAATACATTCATCCTGCATCCACTGATCATCGGTATACATACATCTTATATGAAAGGTATAAAATCATAATCATTGCATATCACAAAATCATAACCATTGCATAACATAGATCATTTCCATATCATAATCATTTGCATATCATAATCATTTCATATCACATCATTGCATAATATAAGTCATTTCCATATCATAATCATTTTCATATCATGAATCATTACATAATCATATCACATCATTGCATTTACGTCATTTCATTCATATTATTAAATATCACAAATCTTTACATATCATGATTACATTTGTTTATCATAGCACTCGCATCCATGTGTCCATATATCATCATCATAAACGACATCTGCATATCATAATATCATCTCATATTCACATAATAAATCCATTTCGCATTATTATTTAGGACATGATATAGATTGGTTATTCTAAGCATCTCATAAACCATACATTTGCATCCATTGCATAATCATATAAGTATCATCATATGATCCATATATGCATCATCATATCATACATGAAAAATAAAAAGAGCATGTCATAACATCTCATACATATAACATCATCCATTAGGGGCATAATATAAAGATCTATTGGTCCAAGCATGTTAAAATCATTTGCATACCATGAAGTATTTGCATCCATACATCCACACTCCATACATCATCATCATAAAAGTGCATAAAAATAAATAATAAAGGAAATGCATCCATAAACATATGCATAATCATACATCATATCATATAGAATTGCATCGCATATAGAACATCAAATACATCCATCCATAATGCACAAATAAAATAGGACGCATCTCATAATGAATCAATCATATCATATATATATCAAAATGTAAATATCATGGTACAAATAAGGGTCGTATGTATGTGTATCAATCAATGTATATAATTCCCATGAGGCTATAAAAAATGGAGCCTGTGGATCTCAAAAAGAATGGTGTTGATCAAAATTTGTGGTAGCTAGCCCTGGTGGCTACTCCCCTCACATGTCTGCCTCTTTGGTTGGTCCTCGACCTGCCTCATGCTAGTCTGTTGGGAATACTCTAGTACCTGAGATGTTGAGGGTACAACCTACCGATAATGAAGTCGATAATACTCGGCCTTGCATACTGCCTCACGGTACATCCACACCGGGACTATCCTACCCTATGATGTAGCAACTATGCTCTCTAGTTGTTGTCTCATGTCGACCTCTTGGGCCAGTTGCATCTCTATCATCTATTGTTGTTGTCTCTTATGGTCTCGCTCAGTAGTGAGGGCTTGGACCTGCTATTTGGACTAGTTCCTCTTTGTTGTAAGGGTCTACACTTGTGCTTGTAGACCCTGAATCTACCCCTGAAGTTGTTGTATGTGGGAATCTCGCAGGTCTAGCTACAATTGCGGTGGTATTTTTTGAACCCTCTATGGTGGTTTTTGGTCCCTTAGTGGTTCCTACTAGTCTCTTTGATTTGGCTAGTGAGGAGGTGGTCCTCCTCCTCCTCCAGGTGCCCCTGGAACCTGACCTGCTCGTCCTCATCTTGCTATCCTACCTCAGGGTCTCTACCATGGAAGTAATGCCCCTGGAACTGTCAATCAGACTAGAGGCCTGAGCCAATCATCATAGGAACGTGTGGTGCCTGGATCTTCCTGTCCTTAATCATAGGCCCATGGCCTAGCCACCAACATCCTGAAGCTGTCAATTGCCTCTGCTACTGGGATTGTCCAACCCCATATGGTTTCTCTAGTGGACCAAACGAAGATGTCCATGTAATGATCATCCGACCTATCCTAGATGTCTCTGAACTACCGGGCTACCCTGTTTGGCACGTAGCACTCAATGATGGTGTGATCGCACCTCTGCATCAGTCTGTCCTACCTGGCATAAAATAATTGTTGTACGTCATCGTACCAGGTCATCATTTGTAACCAAGGCCTCCAAGTGAACACTGTCATCTCATCCAAGACCCTTCGCTAGTGATGAAGACCTACCCGTCTTGTGTGTCTCAACATGATGCCACCCCAGTACCTCCAAATAGTTGGGTTGTCAGTCTCAACATCAACCACTATAACAATCAATCAAAGCATGATAATGTGCTCCCAGGCCCAAATGTGCAATAATGTGACGTCGGTCCCAATCACTCAACTATCACAGTAGGTGAACTCATGCAAATCATGATATAATGAGGCCAACATCACTGGTCCCCAAGCATACAAGGTCCTCCTAAATAACATCTTCTCCCAAGCCAGACCCCATCCTGGGCTGAAATATTGACCTCACTGATCTGGAGCTACTAATCCTAAAATGATTGCGGCCACAATCAGCCGAAAATTCGACACCCGACCCCTATAATACTCAAGATCGATGTGACCCTTGGTAAATACGATCTCATCTGTCCCAATGATCTTAAAGCATGCATCAGTTCCAACATCCATGTCATATATAACTTGATCATTGTGAATCAACAACCGAAAGATCCTCCACATGTCCTCTAATGTGATAGTCGCCTCGCCTATGGGAAGATGAAACAACGAGGTCTCACTATGCCATCTCTCTGCCAACGTAGTCATCATAGCTTGGTAGGTCCTCACGGTGAGCACAAAAGCAATATACTAAAGGTTGATCATGCCAAGATTCTCCTGTAGTAACTCGTGTAAACCACTCAATCTACTCAGCACTGAGGGTCGATGCTCACGTGAATGCACGAGCTCTGTATCCTCCTACACCCATGAAGCCACAATATCAAGTTTCATAAAAATATTGGCCCCCGTTTGAATTTTTTTATACTAAAACAACAAATATGTCACTATTTACAAAGGAATCACTCTTTGAAAACTCCAAACAGTGATGCTAGAACCCCCAAAGTGAAAACCAAGCTGTGGCATCGTTGTTTGCATATGCGGGCATGTTTGACCCAAAACCCTAAAAACCTAACTGAGCCACGGTGTTGCTAGTCACATTGGCATCGCCCTTTGACTTTTGGAACCCTAATACCAAATTGTGATGCAGCATCACAATAAGTAGTAGCGACGTTATTTGATCCTTAGTGTTGTCGATATAGCACCTTTAGCATTGCAATATAGCGACGCTGAGGGTTATGACTTTTCAAAAGATAATAAATGCGCTAAAAAATCAAAATTAAAGGTCGGGTTAGGATCACATACCATTGGTCCTACACCTGGAGGTCTCTAGTAAACTCGAATTCACTCGAAAATGTGTCGTGGAAGCACTCATTGCGTTGTCTTACAGGAGTGTCAAAGCTCAAAATACTGAAAATCTCAAGGTGTGAATGTGAAAATGAATGGAAAATAACCCCTCCAAGGCTATTTAAGCATGCAAATTATGGTTTTTTACCCCATTTTAGCCGTCAAACTGGGTTTTGCACCCTCGATCCCAATTTTTGGCCAACCGAAGCTCATTTAAGGTCTTTTTCTCACTTTTTGTCATATTTTCAGCATCCTAGAGCCTTTTTGGACCCGTCAGGCAACTTCTCTTCTTTTATCGTGAGATCACCCAAAAATCCAATTTTTTATCTGATTTCTCGAGGGGGCAATATACCAGCGTAATTCTTCCGTTGGGGTAGTAGTGGGTCATCCAAAAAAATAGAAATTTTTTGAATTTTGATCTCGGCAAGTTTATTCTTTGAACCAACGCAGCAGGTACATTGCTTCAAAGAGGGGAAAAATGTAGACGTTCAAATTATCATGATTGATATTGTGGGGAAAAATGTAGACGTTCAAATTATCATGATTGATATTGTGCACTCAATTCTGATTCACTAACAAATATCAAATCAACTAATCTCCATCTAAGTTAATTAAATCCTAATTAACTCTAACTCTAATCAATCAAATCCTCTAGATTTTGCAACTTGCACATGTAAATCAATTTAATTGATTTATAAATTCTTCTATTTTCATTCAAAAGGGCATCTCATTGGAATATTCCTCCAATTTGAAATCTCCCTCCCAAAAGGGATTGTCCACCAACATGGCATTTAAGTCTTTTACAAGTCCTTTTTCTTGAGCCAAGTGGCATTAACTCTTCTTCCACATCTTCCTCCACAAGCCATCTTTCAAATTTTGAATTTCCACCTAATTGAATTTATTTGCACATTGATCAAAATGTGCTCCACCTCTCTTCAATAGCATGTTGACAAGTGGCACATTGTTATTGGTTCATCTTTAATCCCACATCCTTCATGTTTCTCATTCCTCCATATTTCTTTCCTATAAATGGAGAGCTCCTCTATTGATTTTGGATCCACAACTTTTAGGAAAAGTCACTATCTACAGATTTTATACAAGTTCATCCATTGTTCATCAAGGTTTTCATAGCATTTTACCAATCTTAGCTAGGTTATGGTCAAATTTTCATCAAGGAGCATAATCATCAACAATATTCATCAAGGAATCGGGAAATGGCTACCTTTCGCATCAAAGTAGCACCAATTCCCCCATGGGATGCTGGTTTGAATGTTTTGAACAAGATTTAGTAGCCTTCATTTGATTAATTTCACTTTGTTTCTTATTCTTTGCATTTGAATGAATTGCATGGGGAATGATTTTTTTGGACTTGTTTAATGATTAACATTGGGTTGTTTGATGATGTTTAAGTAGTTCTAGAGCAGCCATTCACAGTTACCATACAACAAGGATCATCAAGACCTTCTAAAACTCAACCTAGATGTACATACATGGTGCAGGGGCATCAAGAGCCTCATAAGCACACCTTTTTTTGTTAGTTTTGGGTTGTTTGAGTTTTTTGGAATCTAATAAGGTTATTTATGATCATGTGGGATCATGTTGATCCATTTTGGAGTGTTAATAGGGTCTTTGGTTTAAAAGTGTAAAAGTTGTCATGTTGCTCAAAAAGTTATCAAGCAACTTTGGAAAGGTGTCAAAAATCAAGAAACGGTTACAAACATATCAAGAAACTATTACAAACAATTACAATTGGTTATCAATGTAATAATACACCCTCCAAAGTTGGATCGTGGGTTGAAAAAACTAATTTTATAGTTTTGGTGAATGAAAGCAAGCCTTTTTTGTGTTTTTTCTCACATTGTAGACTGTTATTTCAATTTATATGGCCTTTACGGTCTATATTCTGGTATGAAACTGATTGGATTGTGTTGGCATATGAATCTACTCTGATTTTCTTTTGGTTGCATCGATTTTCATTAGGTATTAAGTGAGCTATTGTATTTTTCTCTAAAATTGGTTGAAACCCTACCTAGGGTAACCAGTGAACAAAATAATTATGTAGCTCAGCCTCCATCAGTGGAAAATCACCACAATGGGTGGAAAGGTCTACATGCATGTAATTTACCTTGTTCCAAGCTTTCAAGGGCCCAAGAAAAGGTTTACACATGTTTTGAAATGATAGAAAGTCTGATATTTGGATGTATCAAACTGTTTAGCAGTAAGGAAAGAGATAACTCATGAATCTTATTGGTTTGACATTGGTAACACTATAGGAATTTAGTGAGAGGTCTCTTAGACCTGTACAAGGGTTTTTGAAACTTTCTTGAAGGTTTATACAAGTTTTGTTGCAACTGTCCCAAGAGGATTGATTATACAATCATAGGGAAGGTGTTGATGTCCAAACAAGATAAGGTCTGGGTATGAGTCTAGGCATTGAATAAGTATTTGAATCACCTTTATAATGTTGGGAAGAGGCCTCCAATTATGTATCAAGGCATTTGAAATATTCCATGTTGTTTTGTCTTAGTTCATTGAAGTCATCTTAGAAAGGTGCACGTAGGAGCAACAATGGAGAAGATGCAAGAACACCTTGTCATTTGGGTTTGTCGTCATGAAGGCCTTTCCTCTACATCAAATTGGTATCAGAGCAAGGAAGATCAGTAAGAGGTCACAAATAAGTTGAGTTTGAAGACTGACCAAGATGTCTCCAAGGGTGAATGTGGAAAGAATAATCAAAGAGGTGGGAGATTCTCTTGCCCTGGAATTGAGAGCCATAAGGGAAAGCCTTGATGCAAGACTCACATAAATTGAGACCAACCAAAGAAGATGAGTGGTCACAGGAGATTTGAGTGACCAAGAAGAAGAAGAAGTGGGTGAAAATGCACCACAAGAAGAACATGAAGAAGAAAGATATGTTGAAGAGAAGAGGTTGGAGAGATTGCTAAACGTAGTTAAGAATGATGGTTCCAAGGTAAGAATAGAACTTACAGTATATTCATGAAGTCTGAATGGAGAATAACTCCTAGATTGGATAGGATAATTAGAAAAGTATTTTGAGTTTGAGGAGATACTTGAGGGGCAGCAAGTGAAATTGGCAAGAACAAAACTAAAAGGACATGCATCCCTATGGTTGGATTATGTACAAGAAGATAGGAAGAAGAAAGGCAAAGAAAATATTACATCTTGGGATAGAATGGTTACAAAATTGAAAGGTAAATTCCTACCTACTGATTATGCCATTTAGTTATATAGAAGGTTACAAAATTTGAAGCAAAAATACATGGATGTGAAAACATACATAGAAGAGTTCTACAAACTAAGCATAAGATTAGGCCACATGGAAGAAGATGTTGAAAATTTTGCAAGGTATTTGAATGGGCTAAAGTATAGCCTACAAGATGAATTAAGTCTTACAATTCTAAGAATCGTAGAAGAGTGCTATCAATTGGCCATAAAAGGCTTAAGCCAAGTTGAGAAGGAGACAAGAGAAGCAAAGTAGAGGTAGGGGAAAGACATATTTCAGAGGAAGAGGGACTTTTTCTGGTAGAGGACAGTCCCAAAGGTCTCAAGGAGAGACAAGTAACTCACAAGAAACAACATCAGATTGAAGGGGAAGCTTTAGAGCAAGAAGACCAAATTTTAGAGGCAGATTTGGCAATAGAGGAGGCTCAAGTGGATTCACTAGAAAGTGTTACAAATGCAATAAATTTGTAGGCCATCAAGCATGGAAATTCCCTAAGGAACAATCATCTACTTGTTTTAAAGGTGAGAGGAGAAATTAGATTGCATAAGGTTGAGATGATGCTGAAAGTGTTAATTCCCTATCACAAAATGTAGAACCAAAATTTGGAGAGTCCTTATTGATGAGAAGAACCTTGATTAAAGTTCTCGTGGAGAACAAACCGCCTCAAAGAAAGTCACTATTCAAGACTACATACAAATTTCAAGGTAAATATTATAAATTTGTCATGATTTTGGAAGTACTGACAATTTGGTTTCAGTTGAAATGGTAGAGAAGTTAAAGTTGAAAAGTGTTGGGAACAGGTGCCTCAACTTCTGGCTTGAACCTCTATAAAAGACTTGGCATTTTTCAGCCTTTTCTAGACTTTACCTCTCTATCGCTAGGAGTTCTTCCTTGAGGTGTGGTAGCATGGTGGGCTCGATGGATGACATAGGCACTTACCGCCATACTGCGAAAAGCTTCGTAGTGCTTGGCAGTGACACGGTGATGGGGGACGGGTTGGAAGACAAGCCGCTACCTCGGTACCACAAGGGTGTTAGGAGAGACCACCGATTATGCGGTGGCATTGCCATATCATGGAGGTATATCAATGTTGGAGCAGTGTCACGATGGTCTCTTTGGCTCGGCGAGGTAGCGTGGTAAGAGGATTTTGGCATTTGTGTTGACCGGTCTGACTCAACTAGAAGCGATGAACAAACAGGAAGGCAGCACATGGTAAGTAATCAACAACTGATTGGCCGAAGATCAAAGTAGTGCATGCATTAACTGTGAGATCAGATTCGATGGTTGATAGAATCCATTTTAGGCAAATAGAATTAATTGCCTGGGTGGCACGATGCATGTTTGTAGGGTGACTTAGACAGGCAGCGATCAGATTCATCTGTGAGAAGGAAGGTGCATAATAGTGGCACCCGATTGATATGTTGGTAGAATAATGAATGAAAGACTTGTAACAGTCGAATATATAGTATTATATGAAGTCACTAAGGGGTGATGAAAAAAACCAGAATTCCATGTATGCTGCAATAGCATTGTAATACAAGCAAGGAAGTCTAAGAGAGGTCTGCTAACCTTTGTATGTAAATGTTTTACTGTAATATAAAGTGATTGCTCTTGGTGTGGTGGGTTTTTTTCCCAAAAGGATTTTCCCACATAGTTTTGTTGTCTTCTTTGTTTGTATGCTTTATTTTTGTTACTCTTGTTATCTTGTATGTGTGCATCTTAAGTTTTAAAACTGGTCTTTGCACTTCTCCTCAATGGTTTTAGCGTTAGGAAAGCATTTCCGCAATGTCTGTTTTCCTTTAAAGTGGTATCAGAGCCTAGCCAGTTGTGTTATCCTTGTTCGTAAGGATGGTTTTTGTCCTCATACTATTCCAGTGGGAGTCTTGCAAAGTTAGAACCTAGTTAGATTTGAGATGGCGAGTACATCAGATAGAGTAGAGATTGAAAAACTCAATGGCGGCAACTTTGAGTTGTGGAAACTCAAGATGGAAGACTTGCTTGTGGATAGATACCTCTGGGTTGATGTGTCTGGAACTATGCCACAAGGTATGAAGCAAGAAGATTGGGACCTCGCAGATAGAAAAGTGAGAGGTCTAATAAGACTTAGTCTGGCCGATTTGTACTCCTGAATGTCCATGAGGAGAAGATTGTAGCTTTGTTATGGAAGAAGCTTGGTGATATTTATCAGGGAAAGTCTCTGGTAAATAATTTATTCCCAAGGAAGAAGTTTTACTCCTTGAAGATGGAAGAAGGTGCATCTGTTGCAAACCATTTGAACTTATTTAATATGGGTGTTGCTCAGTTGGAATTTGTGGGTGTGAAAATAGACGAGGAGGATCGTTGCATGCTCCTATTATGTTTGTTACCTAACACTTGGGCTCATCTTGGCTATTGGAAGTATGACTACTACTTTCAAGATGGAAAGGAAGTATTTACAGATGGCCAAAGAGGCCCTTGCTATTCAAGGTAGATCAAAGGAGAAAGGCAAGAAGAAGGACAAGAAGTCTAAATCTAAATTTGAAGGGAGATCAAAGTCTCCTGGTAAAACGTCCAAGGTGAAATGTTGGAATTGTGGGCAGCCTGTCCATATCCGAAAGGATTGTAAGGAGAAGAAGAAGAAGAAGAAGAAGAATTCTTCATAAAATGACTTTTTTCAGAGTGATGTAGATGTCTTCATTGCATCCTTGGCAACTCAGGCATCGGATGATGTTTGGCTAGTTGACTCAGGTGCATCTTTCCACATGACGTCTCATAGAGAGTGGCTCACTAAGTGTGAAAAATATGATGGTGGAAAGGTGTACTTGGCAAGTGATTCAACACTGGATATATTTGGTCATGGAAGATTCAAAATACAATTCCTTGACAGAAGAATCAAAGGGATTGGTGATGTACTACACATACCAGGTTTGGCTCGTAACTTACTTTCTGTCAGTAAGCTAAATGATGTTGGTGTGGAAGTTTCTTTCTTGAGTAAAGGATGTAAGATGGCTAGAGGCGCTATGGTGTTGGCTAAGGGTACACGTACTGGTACTCTGTACAAGTTGGATGTACGTCTTTTTCAGTGTAACAACGTCTCTGTAAATTCAAGCAAAGTTGCTCCTGTCGAGAAGGATGATGAAGCTCCTCTAGGTGAAAATTCCTTAGAGGTGAAACTCCTAGCTGAGAAAACTATTTTGTGGCATCATAGACTCGGTCACATAGGTGAGAAAGAATTAAAAACCTTGAAAAATAAAAATCTTGTTGAAGGGCTTGTTGATTGTAACTTTGAGTTTGATTTTTGTGAACATTGCATATATGGAAAGCAACACCGTGTTTCATTTTATTCGAGTCCTCATAAATCTTCTGGTGTATTAGATTATGTTCATTCTGATGTGTTTGGTCCAGTTAGTGTTCCTTTGTTATCGAATTCTAGATATTATGTTTCTTTTATTGATGACTATTTGAGAAGGGCATTTTTATACTTTCTTAAGAGTAAATCAGAAGTGTTCAGTCGGTTTAAAGAATTCAAAACTTTGGTAGAAAATCAAATGAAAGGAAAATTAAATGTTTAAAGATGAATAATGGCAGTGAGTTATGTTCTGCAAATTTTGAAAGGTAATGTAAAAACAATGGGATTAAAAGGCATAAAACTATACCTTATACTCCACAACAAAATGGAGTTGCTGAAAGGTTGAACATAACATTAATGGAGAGAGTGAGAAGTATGCTGAGCAGTGCTGGTCTAGAGTAGAATTTTTGGGCTAAGGCTGTGGCTACATCATGTTACTTGGTAAATCATTCACCTTGTTCTGTTCTTGTTGGAAAAACACCTTTGGAAGAATGGTCTGGTAAGAAGCCCTCTCTGAGACATATTTGTGTCTTTAGCTGTGAGGCATATGTATATGTGCCAAATGAGAAAATATCAAAGTTAGAGAACAAGGTTGTTAAATGTATCTTCATCAGCTATGGCGTTGGTGTGAAGGGATACAAGCTTTGGAATCCTGATACTGAGAAGGTTCTGCACAGTAGAAGCATAATATTTCATGAGTTGAAACCTTCAGTAGTTGATCCACAGTTAGAGATAGATAAAAGAGAAAAGAAGAATGATGTAGTTGAAATTCCTTAGACTCCAGAAAAAGAGGAACTGCATGGTGTACCTGAAACTCAGCAGAGTTCAAGCAGCTCTGAGAGTTCTCAAGATGAAGAACCACAACCTCAGCTAGTAAGAAGGTCTACATGAGAAAAATAACAACCTGATAGGTATGGTTTTTCTATGTTAGATTCGAACTCTTCCTATGCTTTGATTACTAGCACTGATGAGCCTAGGACAATGAAAGAAGCTATTAGCATGTCTAATTCAAATTCTTGCTTGGAAGCCATGAATGAAGAAATGGAATCATTGAAGAAGAATAAAACTTGGGATTTGGTAACTTTGCTTGAAGGGTGAAAGCCTGTTGACTATAAATGGGTATTTAAGAAGAAGACTGGTCTAGATGGCAGTGTTGAAAAGTATAAAGCGAGGTTGGTTGCAAAGGGAGTTGATTATTGAGAAAATATTTCCCCTGTAGCAAAGCTGACATCTATTAGATTTATTTTATCATTGGCAACAGCATATGACTTAGAGATCGATCAAATGGATGTGAAGACAACATTTCTCCATGGAGAGTTGGAAGAAGAAATTTATATGTCCCAACCTGAGCACTTCTTTGAAAAAGGTAAAGAAAACTTGGTCTGCAAATTAAAGAAATCTTTGTATGGTTTGAAGTAGTCTTCTAGAATGTGGTACTAGAAATTTGACACTTTTGTGTTGTCTATGGGATTTGTGATATCAAAATCTGATCATTGTGTGTATTATAAATCTGAGAATGATCGTGTGCTTATTATTACCCTGTATGTGGATGATATGTTGTTCATAGGAAATAGTAAGACTCTGATTTCTAATCTTAAATCTCAGTTGTTTGCAAAGTTTGAAATGAAAGATTCGGGTGCAGCAAGGTATATTCTGGGGATGAAAATAACTAGGGAAAAAAAAAGTAGAAAGCTTTGGGTTAGCCAGAGTAAGTATGTTAACACTGTTCTAGAGACATTTAGTATGAATGATTGCAAGCAGCTAGTTGTTCTAGTCTTGCAAGGAATGAAGCTATTTGTTGAAGACTATCCAAAATCTGCCACTAAGATGGAGGACATGACCAGGGTATCTTATGCAAGTGTTGTTGGTAGTCTAATGTATGAAATGGTCTATACAAGGCCAAACATTGCCCAAGCAGTGGGAGTTCTTAGCCGTTTTATGGAAAATCTAGGAAGGACACATTGGGATGTTGTGAAGAGAGTGTTCAAATATTTAAAGGGGACTTCATAATATGCTTTGTGTTACCATGTAAATTTGGTTGCATCACAAAGAACACTCAGTATTCATGGATATGTGGATTTTGATTGGGTAGGGGACGCTGACAATAGGAGATCCACCAGTGGATACACTTTCATGTTAAATGGTGGTGCAGTCAGTTGGATGAGCAAGGGATAGGTTGTAGTTGCTTTGTCCACTACAGAGGCTGAAAACATGGCAGTAACACACGCTTGCAAAGAAGTTGTTTGGATGAGTCATTTGTGTTTTGATATTGGTTTTAATGCAGGGCAGATTATAATTTTTTGTGACAGTCAAAGTTTCATTTATCTGGCAAAGAACCCTACTTTCCATGCCAGGACGAAGCACATTGATGTGCAGTATCACTTTGTTAGAGATATGGTGGAGGATGGAAATGTCTGTTTGGAAAAGGTTGACACTTTGAAGAATGTTGCAAATGCATTAACAAAGCTAGTGAGCATGGACAAGTTCAAATGGTGCACAGATTCGATGGGCCTTAGGGCCTATGATCGTCAACAAATTCAAAGTCTAGAGGAAGCTAGGAAGTCTTCGTCAAGTGGGAGCTTGTTGGGAACAAGTGCCTCAACTTCTAGCTTGAACCTCTGTAGTGGTGTCGTGGTAAGAGGAGTTCAACATTTGTGTTGACCGATGTGACTTGAATGGAAGTGGTGAACAAATAGGAAGGCAACACGTGGCAAGTAATCAACAATTGATTGGCCAAAGATCGAAGCAGTGCATGCATTAATTGTGAGATCGGATTTGGCGGTTGACAGAATCCATTTCAGGTAAATAGAATTAATTTCTAGGGTGGCCCGATGCATGTTTGTAGGGTGACTTAGACAAGAAGCGATCAAAATCTTGTGTCAGAAGGAAGGTGCATAATAATGGTGGCCCACCCAATTGGTTGGTTGGTAGAATAATGAACGAAAGACTTGTAACAATCAAATATATAGTATCGTATGAAGTCACTAAGGGTTGACGAAAAAAAACTAGAATTCCATGTATGATGCAATAACATTGTAATACAAGCAAGGAAGTTTGAGAGAGGTCTGCTAACTTTGTATGCAAATATTTTACTAAAATACAAAGTGATTGCTCTTGGTGTGGTGGGTTTTTTCCCAAAAGGGTTTTCCCACGTAATTTTGTTGTCTTCTTTGTTTTTATGCTTTATTTATGTTACTCTTTTTATCCTGTATGTGTGCATCTTAAGTTTTAAATCTGATCTTTGCACTTCTCCTCAGTGTTTTTAGCATTAGGAAAGCATTTTTGCACTGTCTATTTTCCTTTCAAAAATATTGCCTGATGCCACTCCATATAAGGTTTCTTGGTTAAAAAAAGGGCAGTAAGTGTTGGTGAATGAACAAAGTTGGGTAGAATTCCATATAGGGGGTTATAAGGACAAGATATTTTGTAACATCATCCCTATAGGTGTTTTTCGTGTGCTTCTTGGTAGACCATGGCAATATGAAAGAAATGCCAAACATGATGGTAGAAAGAACACATATGTCATAGAGAAGGAAGGAGTCTCATATATTCTAACACCATTGAAAGATGAAGATAAAACACCACAAGGGAATCCAATGTGATGTTGGTAGCAAAGAAGGAATTCATAAAGGCCATGGAAGAGGATAATATGGGTTTTTCCATCATAGTCAAGCCTAGGTTTGTTGTGACAGCAGCAAAGAAAGAAGAGTTGCCTTTGGAAATTAAAAACTTGCTAAAGAAGTATGTTGATATAGTAGTGGATGAAATCCAAAACACCTTGCCTCCTATGAGGGATATTAGTCACCACATTAATTTCATACCAGGGGCTAGTTTTCCTAATAAGGCAGCATATAAGATGACACCACGATAGAATGAGGAGATTAAGAGACAAGTCCAAGAATTGCTTGATAAGGGGCTAATCAAAGAAAGCCTTAGTCCTTGTTCGGTTCCCACTGTCCTAGAACCAAATAAGGGAGGTGAATGAAGGATGCGCACTAATTCTAGGGCCATCAATAAGATTGCAATTAGATATAGATTTATATTCCATGAATAGAAGACCTGATGGATTGTCTAGGTGGAGCATGATACTTTTCCAAAATAGACCTCAAGAGTGGGTATCACCAAATTAGGATCAGATCAAGGGATGAATGGAAGATAACATTTAAGACAAATGAAGAAATTTATGAATGGCTTTTGATGCCTTTTGGTCTCTCAAATTTACCCAACACCTTCATGAGGTTGATGAATGAAGTTCTCAAGCCTTTTATTGGTGAGTTTGTAGTGGTTTATCTTGATGAAATTCTTGTTTTTTCAGTAAAACTAAGGAAGAGCATTTGCACCATTTGGATTTGGCTTTAAGAAGATTTATTGAAGAGAAACCAATTATTAATTTGAAGAAATTTGAGTTTATGAGGACAAAGTTGGTATATCTGGGTTTTGTGGTTATAAAAGGAACCTTGAAAATGGATCCAAGCAAGGTTGAAGCTATTCTAAGTTGGCCTCCACCCAAATCAGTTGTTGAGGTAAGAATTTTCCCAGGTTTGGAAAGTTTTAATAGGAATTTTATTAAGGGTCCAGTCATGTTTGTGCTCCAATCATTGATACCATAAAGGGAGATAAGAGAAAAAAGTTTGTTTGGGCTAGTGAGGCTGAAAAGAGTTTTGAGTATTTGAAAAAGAGGGTAACATAACAACCCATATTAGCCTTACCAGATTTCAATAAGGTGTTTACTATTGAGTGTGATACAAGTGGCTATGCCATAGGGGCAGTGTTGAGTCAAGAGGGCAGGCCCATTGCCTTCTTTAGTGAAAAACTTAATGAGGCTAAGAAGAAATACTCTTATTATGACCTAGAGATGTATACTTTGGTTCAGTCCTTGAAAAAGTGGAGATATTACCTACTTCCCAAATATTTCATAGTCTATAATAATAACCATGCCCTCTAATTTTTGAATAGTCAAGAGAAACTCAGTCATAGGCATGTTAAATGGGTGGAATATTTGCAAGGTTTTACTTTCACCATTAAACACAAGAAGGGGAAGACCAATAAAGTAGCAGATGCTTTGAGTAGAAGGGCTCTAATAGTGCAAGAGATTTAGTTGGAAAACATGGGAGTTGAATAATTGAAAAGTATGTGTAGACACTCAAATTTATCCTCAAATAACATTACTCGTCTATTGATTAAAATGATCAATTCATTCAATACTTTCTTCTATTCATGCATTTCATCAAATCATTAAATCATTGCATTATCATTTGCATACGTCACATTATTGTTTTGCACTATCATTCATTATCATAATCATTCACTAGCATTTCATAATAAAACTATATTATCATTTACATAAATCATTCACTTCATATTGCATTTATATAAATCATTAAATCATTTCACCACATGATCATTCATAATGCATAATGCAAAATAATTGTTCATAAAATATTTCATAACCATTCATAAATTAAATAATTTCATTTCGACAAATTATCATTCTTACATAAATCATTCTCATAAAAACATTAAAATAATTTATGATAAAACATTAATAAATCATTTTCATCCACATTAAAAATATATGCATTTAATTATTTTATTCAATCATTCACCATTCATTAAATCTATCTTCTTTATCATTTCCACTCATATGCATTTCATTTCACTACACCATGTGGGATTTTAAAATTCATTATTGCAATATCCGTTTATCCCACATTTCTCATTCTCAACCTCTTTGTCATCAGAGATTCCTATTTAAACATAAATCTCTTCTCATTTTGACCCCGACATGAATCTTGCACATACACATATCTTCACAACTTTGCTTAATCCATTCACTAATAGCCTCTTGATGCATCTATGCTTGCAAAATTCTGAGAGCAAAAGTGCATAACAAGACTTTGATGATAGGATGCCAATGGAGACTGGTTTTTGTTTGGAAACATTTTGATTATCTTTGATAGTTTAGAATAGTTTCATTTCTAGTTTTTGCTTTTAAATTTGAAACTGCTTTATTGTTGAGGTTCAAAAATGATGGTTCTTCTCCATAGAACCATTCATTTTTGAGAGCTTACAAATGGTGAACCCGACGTGAACGAGCAATCATTTGTTTGTTTCTTCATTTTTATTGTTGTCTCATTTTTTGCTTTTGTTGGATTGTTTGAAACTATATCAACAATATCAAATTTATTGGAGAAGCATGAGAAACAAATGAAATCACGTTTTTCTTTTTGCTGCCACGTTTTTCTCACTACTGGATAGTTTGAAATGCCCAAAACATCTGTAAAATTGCCCTCTGGTCATGAAGAATGTTTCAGGCATTGTTTTTGAGGTGAAAGAATTCATTTACAGCAAGTAAAAGCTCTAAAAAAATAGCTTTGAATCAAAAAACGTGATCACCATACCCCCTGTTCTTCAAAGCTTTGAAAAAAAATCTTCTCTTGGAAACATTAGCAGTTTTTTTTTGTTGTATTTTCTTCTTGCTGCTATTTTGTGCTTACAGTGAGCATTCTCATTTATGCATATTTCTCAAATGCCATAATTTGAATCTTATTTGGGTGCCTGATATTTTCTACAGGTTCAGAGTTTGCAGCAAACAAAGTTTTTCCATTTCTATTTTAAATGTTTCTGCAATAACTGTATTTATTTCTTGCAAGCTATTTTGAGGTATTCTGATGCATTATGTCAAAAGATTCATCTGCCATGTCCATGTGTTCATCAGTCCATCAGAGCATTGCTCCATGTTTAAAATTTTAAAATTAAGTTTTCAGTTTAGTTTTAGTTTTTAATTTTTAGTTTTAAATTTAAGTTTTAGTTTAGTTTTAGATTAATTTTAATTTAGTTTTAGATTAATTTTGATTTAGTTTTTAATTTAGTTTTTATACTAATTTTTAATTTAGTTTAGAATTTTAGTTTCTAATTTCATTTAGATTTTTAATGTTTAGATTTACTGTGTAGTTTATTTTTTTATTTTTTTATTTACTTTTTAATTTAGCTTTAATTTAGTTTCTAATTTCCCATTTAGTTAGTTTTTTTTTTAATTTAATTAATGTAGTTTAGATTTTGTTTTTTTTTTTAGAGTTTTTTTTTAATGTAGATCTTAAATGTAATTTAGATTTAAATTAGATCTTAATTTAGATTAGATTTAAATTCATTTTAATTTAGATTTTAATTTAGAATTAATTTGAAACTAACTTTAGTCTAGACTTATTTTTAATCTAGATTTAAATTAACTTTAGATTTTTATTAGATCTTAACTTTAATTAGATTTAAATTTCAACTTAGATTTAGCTTTTAGTTCTTAGTTTGGATTTATCTTTTTAAGTTAGATTCTAATTTTAAATTTAGAATAATGTTAGTTTTCATTTTAGTTTAATTTTAGTTTTGGGTCTAATTTTATTAATTTGGGTTCTCTTGCAGGTTCGTTTGGCAAAGAATTGAAAATCAAAACATTCGTTTGTCGAAGAAAGGAGGCATGAGACTACTAATGATATTTTGATGCAGGACGTTTGTCTAAGACATGATTTTGAAACCAATTGTTTTTTTTATAGATTAGAAAACACTTCAATTGGTGCATTAAAAATGAACAATTGTCTTTTCTCACATAGGCTTAACTAGGGGTCCAATGAACACTGTTTGCTATGCTTGAAGGTGGTAGGTGATCATGCTCTCACCTTGTGCAAACTAGGTGATCAAAAATACAAACCCATCTATTTTATATGTCACCCTGATTCAATAATTGAAGTATCCTCTCCTCTTGTGCACTTGTGCGATCCTGGGTGCAAGAGAAACGATTATTGACTCTAGAACTTGGGCCTGCCTTGGTGGGAAAAAGTACTCACCCCAAGTCGACTTAGACCGGCAATGGAGCTTTTTTGCCAAGCTACCCCCAATCGGTATATAAATGTGAATCCTAAGGGAAAGCTTAGGATTACGAGTGCGGATATGTCATACAGACAAAGTAGTACTCCCCAAAACCCTGTTGAGTGTAACCTCTTCAGGCTGGAGTTCCTCCTAAACGGAGTTTAATCTTGTACCCCATGTATGGCCACTTGAACGGGGGTCCCAAACTAAAAACCTTTGTGTTGTTGCCAAAATCCTTCTATTTGCTAGCGCAACACCGGTCGATGTGAAGGCATCCACATCTTTGCAGTTTTTAGTAGAGGTGATCAATCTGCCATGGGAGTTTCATGGGGGTTGGAAGCTTGGTTGGCCTGAGAAGTGAGTGCACTGTAAGGGGGAGCCCATGCAGCCAAGCTTCATGATTCACACGCTAAGAATATGCGGTTGGGGAAACTCACGTGGAATCTAGCAGATATTGTCCTTTCCAACCTTAGGATTTGTACTTGTATTGTTAAACTCAAACACTTTGTTTGCTATGTCTTGCGTGTGTGTTCCAAAATAGACCTCAAATAAATATCACACCTAGTAACTTGCAACATCTCAAACTTTGCAAACCTCAAAGGGTCCAACAACACAAACATACAACGTGAACCTATCACTTGGATTTCTTGGGGTCATCATCCTTCAGTTTTGATCTTTCAATCCTTGCATTCCACCTAGTCCTTGCATTCCATCTAGACTTTTCATTCCATCTAGACTTTGCATTCCACCTAGCCCTTGCATATCCATACATATTCATATCCCTTTCATCCTAGTCCTTGCATATTACTAGTCTTGCATACATAGGTGACATTACATAGTCCCTGCATATACATAACACTCCACCTAGTTCTTGCATGTTCAACCCCTTTTCATATCAAGATCATCTCACCTACCCTTTGCATGTTCCAAGAATTTAGTCCTTTGCATATTCATCATCGATCAAACAAAACCCTTAGCTTGCACTTAGGCTACTCTTCCTAGGTCTTGAAATCAAACCATTGGCTATCTATCACTTGCATCACTTGAGGTTCATCATCCTTGAGTTAGGGAACATACCATTATCCTTGAGTAGGGCAATCCTTTTGGAGTCCATCATCTCCTACATACCCTCTTTTGATCATTGGTCCTTGTGTCTATCCATAATAACACAAGTAAAGCCTTTACATCATAACCAACTTTGGACCTAGAGTTGCCTTTGAGCTCTTGCATTCTTAGCTTTTCATACCATACCTTACCACTTCCATATCTCATATTAGAATCATATCATTTTCATTGCATCCTCGTCTTAGGTCTCATACATTACCATGGATTGAAAATCGAAACAATCAACTATGACCCCTAGAACAAGAGCAAAAATGTTTCACGAAGAAGGGAACCCTTGGGGAAGAGACTTTGATGGCGAAGATAACATTAGTGTTGCAACTAGAGAAACAAATGAAACTAATGATGAAGAAATAACCAAATCCGATATAGAATAAGCACTTAAGGATCATAGATTCACTAAACTTCTTACAGAGGTAGTCAAACGTAACCCACAACAATACTTCCAAGCCCTTGTTGATGAAGGAATCAAAATGCCTCCTGATTTTGACATGTCACTGCTCATGATGAATGACCAACCTAAATCTACTGGATCTAAACATCCCAAAACAAACAATGATGGTAGAATCAAAGATCATAGACCCTTTTATCTACAACCAGGTTACAAGCGATCTTCAAAGACCTCAAAACCCACACCAACAAATGATCCTATTTTGGATGAGCTTAGAACATTGAGACAAGAATTGGACACCCTTAAGAACCGTAAATCATTATTTCATAAGTTCTCCATTGAAGATATATGTCCTTATCCCTTTGATCCAAGCATACCAATGCCACCTTTTCCTAACCATTGGGACATACCAAAACTTGACAAATATAATGGAAAAGGGGATCCTAAACATCACTTAAGATAATTTTGTGCTACTACCATGGAATTTGCAGTTGATGAAACATACATTATGAGATTATTCCCTCGCAGTCTAGGAGGAGAAGCTATGGAATGGTTTTCACGATTACCCCCGACCATCACATCTTTTCAAGAATTAGCTGATAAATTTGTCTCCAATTATAGTTTCAATTGTGACTTTAAAGTGACCATGACAAACCTTTTCAACACCAAACAAAAACCAGGTGAATCTTTTGTGTCATTCTTGCAAAGATGGAGACATTTAACAAAATGATTACCTTATGTTATTCCTGATCAAGAATTGGTTGACCTCTTTTGTCAAAATTTGAACAAAGAAATTGGAAGGGAACTTCGCCTCAAATGCTTGGATTCCTTTGATGATGCCATAGAAATGGGATTCTGAATCGAACAAACTCTCATTGATGATGGAACCATAAAACTTAATAATGATAGAGATCAAAAATCAAATTCGAACAACAAGACACCTTTTTGGGTAAAGAACAAGAATGTAGTCAATGACGGAATTGTTGATGCAAAAACAACTAAAACATCATCACCTGTTTATAACCTCAAAGGTTCATCTTCAGATAAAGGAAAAGAAAAACAGAGAAGTTTCCCTAAACGAAATTTTACACCATTGGGACAATCACTTGAATCCGCATTAAAAGAACTTCTTGAAATCAATATTATAATGCTACCTGAAATAAAGGAATATAATCCACACGTCAAACCCCCATGGTGGAATGAGAATCACTTTTGAGACTATCATAGACATAAAGGACATAAGACTAATAGTTGCAATAAACTTTGGCATCTAATACAGGACCTTATTGATGATGGTAAGATAGTGGTTGACGGACACACTCCTTCGGGTAACTCTGATCGCGAGGTGTTTAAAAACCCTTTCCCTAAGCATGACAAGGATAAAGGAAAGGCCCCTGAATCTGGTGATGGTGTAAACTATACTACTACTAAGTATGACTATACCATACATAACATCAGTGAGGTTGATAATCATGTAAACACTTTCATTATAAAAGACAAAGCACCTAATTGCAAGGTTACTACCCGCAAAGGCACAATCACCCTTAAAGGTCCTAATTCAAAACTCGCTACACCAGCTTCACAGTACAACCTCATAGAGCATTTAAGAAAAATGCCCACGCAAATTTCCATACTTGAGTTGCTACGCCTATCTCCTGAGCATAAGGCTATTCTAGATAAAGTGCTTGCTACTGCTACAGTGCCTACGAACCTGCATGTAGATCAATTCCAAGCTATGGTGGGACATATCACCTCGCCTTACACCATCACTTTTACTGAAAATGATGATTCATCCCCTCAACAACCACATAATGCAGCTTTACACATTGACGTCCTTATCAATAATGCCAAGATCAAGCAAGTTCTAATAGACAGAGGAGCGGGTCTTAATATTTGTACCCAAGAATTGATCACAAAATTGGGGTTTTCTAAAAATGCAGTTGATCCAAGGAATAAGATTACCATAAAGGCGTATGACGAAGAGGAACGCTCATCTAAAGGATCAGTTACTCTACCAATCAGAGTTGGCCCTGTGGTAAAGGATGTGGTTTTCGAAGTCCTTGATCTCCCACTGACCTATAATATCCTCCTTGGAAGACCTTGGATTCATGCAATGCAAGCAATACCTTCTACATACCATCAATGCATTAAATTCCCACACAATGGTGTTGAAATCACAATACAAGGAGATCCCAACCCTTTCATGTATTGCCATAATGTAAGCCCTAAAACTGAAATCACAATCCCAAGCAATCGTGAAGCACCTCCTTCTCAAGCATATGTTGATCCTGAGTCCTTAAAAGCATCCACTTCATTTATCGCACCATCAAACCCCAAGGTCCAAATCCATGATATGGGATGTGGAGAATACCGTATGAATAATTTACCAGCAAAAGAAATTGCTAATGTCATCGAGGAGGGTCAAAATTCCAACAATGATATCAAGATAGCTACAGAAGGAACACAAAAATATGACCATGCTTGGATTGAAACCTTTTGGGATCCTGATGATACACCTGCATTTGCCATATTTACTTCCACTCAAGCTTTTCATATTTATGATAACCCCATGTTTAAACAGGATATCTATGATAACCCACTCTTTGATCATGACCCTACCAACGATATACAATCATCATCCTTCCATCCCACTTGCCCTGGGCTAGGATATGAATCTCCTATTGTCACATCTACTAGGACATATTTCCAAGTCATTAAGGATGCGCAAGCTTCCTTTGACGTTAGCAGTACTAAAAAGGATAGTCCCAAAGACCCCATTGATGGCATCACCACTCCCATTTTCCCACTAAACATTCCTATCACTCCATCCACCTCAACCATCTCACCCACATCCATCTACCTTGTAGACATGGATCAACAAGTATCACCCAAAGAAAATAAAAAGGATGCAATTCAAAAATCAAAGGTAAAAGTGCCTTTTTCAAATGGAGATCCAGAATCAAAAGAAAGCATGCAAAGAAAGAAAGATCAAGAAAATTCCTTTAGCCAAAATAAAAAGATATTGGACAAATCCATAACAAAAGAAGATCAAGACAAGTCCCCTAGCCAAAATAAAAAGCCATTGGACAAAGCAAAAATAAAAGTCAAAAGTGAAAGCAAGAAAAATTCAATCTCCAATTATGCCTCTCCATCAAAAATCACTGGGGGCATATATCAAGGAAGAAAAAAAAAAAGGAACTTGTTGATCCAATGTCTCCATCCACGTCACTCTCACTCATACCATATATTCCATTCCACCCATCCATGTTCACATATCTGGCATATCACACCATCGGTGATGTCTTTCAATGTACCTTTGATGACGAACCCTTCATGTATTCTAGCTCATCGGTTGCCCAAGCTTCTTTTTGGTTGAAGCTTGATGGGCCACATAGTGTGCACATTAGGGATCATACCATAGTCTCTTTCATCCACCACATTTATCATCCTTCATATTTGCCAGTTGTACTCCTCATCTCGATCGGGTACTTTCATCCAGCATGGTCATCCACACAGGATCGAGGCATCATCAAGGCATTCTATGGATCTCGCATCTATCAATTCTATATATCGCTTCAGAGAGCTAGGAAAAAGTCCTAAAACAATACAAAAAAAATAGAAAAAGTTTTGAAAAAATACAAAAAAATGGAAAAAAAGTCCTAAAAAAAATTACAAAAAAAGTGAAAATAGTAAAGAGAATCATTTCGTTCAATGGTGAAAACCACTTCGGTGGTGCCTTGAGCAAGTACCATGGTGAAAACCGAGAAATCGGCTCTATGTGTAGAGGCTTTGCTCCTCTTTCCTTTGGAGCTCTACTTGATCTTTTCATCCCATTTTTCATTCACCCTCCACTTCATAATATCCTTTTCACCCTCACCATGGCTTGTGAATTGTTCGACAGTCCCCTCACTTGCTTGCTTTTTCATGCGTACTAGATTGGTCCTATTCCTCACTGGGGCATTTCCTCAAGCTTAGCCATGGGTTAGGATATTGAGCATCTCGTGGTCACAGAAACTACCCTCTTTGTCTATCTACTCGCTTGAGATCCATCTCTCTCCATCATAAAGTATCTTGAAAAAATCCATAAAAATCATAAAATGTCCTGAAAAAAATCCAAAAAATCATATAGTGTCCTGAAAAAAAAAATCCAAAAAAATCATATAGTGTCCTGAAAAAAAATCCAAAAAAAACAAAAAATGTCCTGAAAAAAATCCATAAAACCTATAAAGTGTCCTAAAAAAATCCATTAAAAAAAAAATCATAAAATGTCCTGAAAAAAAATCCATAAAAATTAAATATTCCAAAAATCCAAAAAATCAAAAAACTTCAAAAATTTCTCAACAATGACACTTTCAGATCACCACATAGCTTTGAACTTCAGCAAAATCAAACTGCATCATGAGTAACAATCAAGCAAATATTGCAGCATACCTATCAATCCCTCTTCCAAATCAATCAAAAGCATACAACCGTACCAAGAATTAGTTCCATATCGAAGCATGATGCATGTTTGTTTGTTGGTCTTTGATTATTTTATGATTTTATCTTTGATGGCATGTCTTTTAGCTTCTCCAGGATGTCTAGGACTAGAGAGGCGATGATGGGGCATGTTCACTTGTTTGCTGCCTATAGATTGTTTCTTATTCATAGGATGACTCGTCTTAATACATGGTTATCTAAAACCATTGAGGACCTATGAGTCTAGTATGGACGAGAGCATTCATTGTCTGATAGTGTCTTCCATGTAATAAGTATTCAGGTCATCTAAGGTCCTTATACCTAGATGCTTATGCTTCATTACTAAATAAAAAACGCAAACAGTATTCAGGTCGTCTAGATGTTCATGTTATCTAGACGCTTATACTAATTTGCGACATAATAAGCTCGATGATGATAAAAGCACTTAAAACGCACAAGAGGCTTCATCACCTTCATTTTCTCCCATCTTGCATCTTCCATTTATTGCATTTCATTTTCTTCATCTTTCTTGTCGCAGAGAAATCAATCAACTTGCCTCTCCAAATCTCATGTCCCCTTAATCAATCAATCAATCAATCATTCTATCAACTCGTATTGCACTAGCATCAATCTCAATCAGCTTCATCAACTCATCAACCCGACTATACTGATCATTTCCATCAATTGTTCAGTTACGCCTATCAATTGTGCATTTCCATCAAATGTACATCACTACTTTATCACTTGTGCAATATCAAGTATCTAATCATTTTCTTGACATCTATCGAGAGATTAATCTTCTTACAACCTATCTAATCAATCTCTTGAGGGGGCATATCATTCTTATCATATTCCTTACCAAGATATATCTGGGGCATGTATCAGTTGATCAATCTTTTTCTTTGAAACAACGCAACAAGTTGCATTGTCTCAAAGAGGGGAAAAATGTAGACACTCAAATTTATCCTCAAATAACATTACTCGTCTATTGATTAAAATGATCAATTCATTCAATACTTTCTTCTATTCATGCATTTAATCAAATCATTAAATCATTGCATTATCATTTGCATACGTCACATTATCATTTTGCACTATCATTCATTATCATAATAAATTCATTATCATAATCATTCACTAGCATTTCATAATAAAACTATATTATCATTTAAATCAAATCATGTACATAAATCATTCACTTCATATTGCATTTATATAAATCATTAAATCATTTCACCACATGATCATTCATAATGCATAATGCATAATAATTGTTCATAAAACATTTCATAACCATTCATAAATTAAATAATTTTTGACAAATTATCATTCTTACATAAATCATTCTCATAAAAACATTAAAATAATTCATGATAAAACATTAATAAATCATTTTCATCCACATTAAAAATAGATGCATTTAATTATTTTATTCAATCCTTCACCATTCATTTAATCTATCTTCTTTATCATTTCCACTCATATGCATTTCATTTCCCTGCACCATGTGGGATTTTAAAATTCATTATTGCAATATCCATCCCACATTTCTCATTCTCAACCTCTTTGTCATCAGAGATTCCTATTTAAACATGAATCTCTTCTCATTTTGACCCCGACACGAATCTTGCACATACACATATCTTCACAACTTTGCTTAATCCATTCACTAATAGCCTCTTGATGCATCTATGCTTGCAAAATCTGAGAGCAAAAGTGCATAACAAGACTTTGGTGATAGGATGCCAATGGAGACTGGTTTTTGTTTGGAAGCATTTTGATTATCTTTGATAGTTTAGAATAGTTTAATTTCTAGTTTTTACTTTTAAATCTGAAACTGCTCTATTGTTGAGGTCCAGAAATGATGGTTCTTCTCCATAGAACCATTCATTTTTGAGAGCTTACAGTATGTATCTTGAAGATGCAAATTTCAAAGACATATATGCATGTTGTAAGCAACCTTGTAGTAACATTAATGATAAGTGGTTTGATTTTCTTATTCAAGATGATTTTTTGTTCAAGGGAGCACAACTTTCTATCCCTAAGTGTTCAATGAGAGATAACTTGATAAAAGAAAAGCATGGTGGCAGTCTTGCAGGTCATTTTGGTCTTGATAAGACCTTCGAGCAGTTAAGAAATAATTTTTGGCCTAAAATGCAAACTAACGTAATGAAATTTGTTAAGAAATGTGTTATTTGTCAAAAGGAAAAAGGGAGTAGCACAAGTGTAGATTTTTATCAACCTCTTCCTATTCCAAATAGGCCTTGGGAGTCTATAAGTATGGATCCTGTATTGAGTTTACCAAAAACACCTAGAGGTTTTGATTCCATCTATGTTGTAGTAGACCGGTTCTCCAAGATGGCACATTTCATCCCATGTAAGAGCACAAATGATGCCTCATATGTTGCAAGTTTGTTCTTCAAATAAGTGGGAAGGATTCATGGTTTTCCTTTGAGTATTGTTTCAAACAGAGATAGTAAGTTTGTTGGGCATTTTTGGAGAACTTTGTGGAAGAAACTTGGCTCTAACCTTAGTTTTAGTTCTGCCTATCACCCTCAAACTAATGAGTAGACCAAGGTGGTTAATAGGAGCCTCAGTAACCTCTTAATATGTCTCACCAAAGAGAATTCTACTCGATGGGACCTGATCTTTCCTCGGGAAGAATTTGCATATTGTGATTTGATGAATAGAAGTGTGGGTAAGAGTTATTTTGAAGTTGTTTATGGTTTGCAGCCTAGAGGAATATTTTGATTAAGGGATACCAATGTAATGGAGACGATAAGTGTCAAGGGTCAGTAATTTTTTGTGGCTATGAAAGAGATTCACCAACAGGTCAATGATCACCTATAAAGAAGTGTTGACAAATATAAGCAAAGGGTTGATGCACACCGGAGAGAAGTCAATTTCAAGGTTGGAGATTTGGTTCTAGCCCACCTTAGAAATAATATATTTCCCAAGGGATAATACTCCAAATCGTAGATGAAGAATATTGGACCTTGCAGGGTTGTTCACAAGTTTTGTCCTAATGCATATGAGATTGAATTACCAAGTGGGATTGGCATTTCACCTATATTTAATGTATCTAACTTGTACCCTTTCAAAGGGGATGTTGTTGTAGGTAATGGAGAAGGTTCCCAAGCATTTGCAAATGATGAATGGGTCCAAGACCTCCCACCCAACAAACCTCTAGAGTTGGAGTGCATCCTCGATACCAAGGAACTCAAGAAGATAAGAAACACACCATATCTTTAATATTTGGTCAAGTGGAGAGGTATTCCTATGGAAGATCCTACTTTGATGTCTTAATATGATATTATCAAACATGGATATATTGTTTCAGACTTGCACTCAAGTGGGACTTGAGTTTTCTTCCCCTTGGGTGTATGGTGTAGGGGCATCAAAAGCCTCATAAGCACACCTTTTTTTGTTAGTTTTTTGGTTTTGGGTTTTTTGAGTGTTTTGGAGTCTAATAACGTGATTTATGATCATGTGGGATCATGTTGATCCATTTTGGAGTGTTAATAGGGTCTTTGGTTTAAAAGTGTAAAAGTTGTCATGTTGCTCAAAAAGTTGTCAAGCAACTTTGGAAAGGTGTTAGAAATCAATAAATGGTTACAAAAATATCAATAAACCATTAAAAATAGTTGCAATCAGTTAGTAATGTATGAATACACCCTCCAAAGTCAGATTGTGGATTGGAAAAAGTGATTTTGTAGTTTTGGTGAATGAAAGCAAGCTTTTTTTGTGTTTTTCTCACGTTGTAGACTGTTCTTTCAATTTGTATGCCCTGTACGGTCTATATGTTGGTTTGAAACTAATTGTATTGTGTTGTAATATTAATCTACTTTAATTTTATTTTGGTTGCATCAATTTTCATTAGTTATTGAATGAGTTATTGCATTTTTCTCTAAAACTAGTCGAAACCCTACCTAGGGTAACCAGTGAACAAAATAATTATGTATCTTGGCCTTCCATCGGTGTAAAATCACTACAATGGGTGGAAAGGTCTGAATTTATGTAATTTACCTTGTTTCAAGCTTGTAGGGGCCCAAGAAAAGGTTTGCACATGTTTTGAAACAATAGAAAGTCTGATATTTGGATGTATCAGATTGTGTAGCAGCAAGGAAAGAGATAACTCATGAATCAAAGGTCTGAATCTTATTGGTTTGACATTGGTAACACTATGGGAATGTAGTGAGAGGTCTTGTAGACCTATACAAGGGGTTTTGGAACTTTCTTGAAGGTTTATACAAGTTTTGTTGTGACTGTCCCAAGAGGAGTGGTTATACAGTCATAGGGAAGGTGTTGATGTCCAAGTACGATAAGGTCTAGGTATGAGTCTAGGAATTGAATTCTTATTTGAATCACCTTTATAATGTTGAGAAGAGGCCTCCAAGTCTATATCAATGTATTTGAAATATTCCATGTTGTCTTGTCTTAGTTCATTGAAGTCATCTTAGAAAGGTGCACATAGGAGCATCAATGGAGAAGATGCAAGAACACCTTATAATTTGGGTTTGTTATCATGAAGAAGGTATTTCCTCTGCATCAATACACTCTTTGGGAAATCAATAGAAATACTGTTCAAAAATATCATCAATTTAAACATGATTAGATACCCATACAATCAACCCTTTGATGAAAGAAAACCAAAACCCTCATGGAATATAGATAATGAATATTGCAAATACCATCAAACTAAAGGTTATACCCTCTTAAAGTGCATGTAGCTGAAAAACTATATCCAAGATCTTATTGATTGAGGTAAACTATAGTGGAAGACTAGTTATCCTCCTCACCTAATGAGGAATTAAGAATCTATCAAAATCTATTCCCTAAGTATGACCAAAACTAGCCCCCAATGTATAATAAAGATCAAAACTAAGGTAACCAAGCTTTGAGAGAGTCTTGAGTTCCTAGTGATATAAACCTTAACCAATTTCAAGCCCTTGTAGGACACTTATCCTCTTCATACCATTTGACTTTCACTCCTAATGACATGTTATCTCTAGTGTCATCCCATAATAGAGAACTTTATATAGATACAATTGTCAACAAATGTAAGGTCAAATGAGTCCTTATAGATGGTATGTCTTCTTTAAATCTATGTACCTAAAAGCTCATAAAATAATTGGGATATTTAAAGGATTGCATAGAATTTAAAAAGAAGACGACCATTAGAGCATATGATGAGGAAAAAAGAGAGACTGAAGGCATAATTTGGCTTCCCCTACAAGTCGATCTAGTTTTACAACACACTATGATGCATGTTCTTGACCTTGAGTTTCCATATAAAATCCTCCTTGGTTGTTCATGGATCCATGATATGTAGGCAATCCCATCCACCTACCACCAATGTATCAAATTCCTACACAATGATGTCAAAGTCACAATCCCAATAGAATCCAATCCCTTCCAATAATATAGATTATTGGATGGTCCATCTAATAATTCACACCATTTTCCTATTGCAGATATTTCCATACCTCCACCATCATTACCATCTTTCTCATATGTTGATCTTGATAATTTAGCATCAACATCATCCACCAAACCAAATTCACCAATCAAGGTCAAGATCATATAATCTAGGTTCTAGGGAGTATGAGATACAAAATGCCTTCCATGTTGGTCAACTACTTCTATCTCCAAAGCCTTATGGAAAACCAAAAAAGAATAAACAAAATACAGATCCAAATATCATCCACTATGGTACAACCAATTTTATACAGAGAAGCTTCGTCGATGTTGAAATCATAGATGATGATCTAAATGCATGGTTATACAAAGATAAATAATTTACACCTTACTTTGTTTAAGAGACATATTCTAATGTACTGATAGTGTATAAAAATATGGTCTATAAAGGACAAGGATTAAGGTTACATAAACAAGATCCTCTTGAACTAATCACAATTAAGGTTAAATATTATAGATTTGGTTTAGCTTATATGCCTCTAGTGGAAGAATCCTATGATGCCAATTGTACCTCTAATATTTGGGTAGGAGCCTCTCTCATTGATAAGAGTGTCAAGGAACAAGACCTCGAAAACTCCTTTGTTGACTTAGCCACCCTCTTTAATGAGATAAACATCTATACTATTGAACCAGTCATTATACCTTCCATTAATCCTCCATTTGATCTTCCAAAGCTCATTTCATGGGACCAACAAGACCCTATGTATTGGGACATATTTGGAAATGACCAAATCATAGCTAAGTTCATGGGAATACATGAATTTATTCCATTCAATGACCATATAAAAGGGTTTGATGTAGAAGTAGATCAAATAACTTATTTTGAGGAACAAGCCAAGTTCCTTAGTCAAGAAAAATAAAAATAAAATGGAAAAATGGAAAAAAGGAAAAATGAATCCCCTAGTGAAAACCTCTTTAAGGCATTATTGGATACAAAAGATAAAGAAAAAGAATAAAAAATATTGTCTATTGATGAAAACCTCTTCAAGGCATCACTAGACAAGGAACTCAACCTTCCCTTACAATTTTTAAAGTGGAAAAATCAAGTATCTAGAGTCAATCGTGAAGGAAAAAATACCATTGCTTTACTTGAATCCCTTTTTAATATTCCACAAAATGGTCTTCATTGCAAATCCTATGTCAAAAATATTTTGGTCCCCATGTTTGATGTCCTCAAATTTGAATTTTCTCATATACTTTTTAGTCCCAACCATCCATTATATCTTTGACATTTGTAAATACCTCCATCATTACACCTTACCATCCAACATATCCTACATACACCATAAATACTTTGCCCATCATTTATTCTATCTCATCATACTTGGCAAACCATCATAACAAGGGAGCTTCAAAGTTAATTTATTGAGATACCTTAATTCAAGAGAGGCTTCTATTGTAGTAAAGGAAGTGTCTAGTAGTGTCCATGGTGCAAACACTAGGTGTATTATCTTAGCCATTAGAATTTATAGAACATGTTTGCATGAGTCAAAATATTCAATTCAATAGTGCCTCAATGTCATTATTCACTTTTAGTCATATCACGATCACCTTAGTTAGAATCTTTAGAAGATTAGAGCTCAAAAGGTTCATATTGATAATCAAAGTCTACACTTTAAGCACTTCTATGCTTAGTTTGATGGATATCTCAATTTGCAAAAAAAATTGAAAATAAAAAAAAAAAAATTCCGTAAAATGCAAAGAAAAAAAAACATCGTGATGAAAACCTGGCAAACAAGCATCATGTTTGACATCCAAAAAAAATGAAAAATGCAAAAAATACAAAAAAAAATAGTAAAGATAAAAATCATCCTCTTGCGAAAACCACCTTTGGTGGAACCATGGACAAGTACCATGGTGGAAATCTTCTCATAGGTTCCATGTGTAGTAAAGAGGACTTTTCCATCTTGTAGTTCCTCATCCTTGTCTACTTCTCCATTCTATATCCATGTCATTTAGCCTAGTCTTCCATACATCCCATTTTTCACTTTTTTATACATTGGGGGTAAGTGAGTACATCCTATTTCATGAATAAATCTTGGTCTATGCCTTTTGGATTATTTAGTGACTAGGATATCTTCAACAGTTGACAAGTTGTATGTATTTTCCAAAAATACATCAATAAATGCAAACAAACATCCAAACATAGACATGTGATTCCAACCTTCAAACATCACACTTGAAACGTGCACTTCAATATAAAATATTAGAAATCAACATCGACCTAGATAACATATAGTCAAACAAAATCCTTTGCCATCATGAGTATTTCCTTGTCACTTATCACTTGTCTTAAATGGGATATTTCCTTCTTGAAATCAGATGTTTGTTTATACAAGATGTTTCCTCCCAAACCAGACATTATCCTTTTAGTCCATAGTTTATCTTATACATGATATTTCTTTCCTGAAACTAGACATGATCTATATCCATCCTTTAGTCCTTTCCATGCCTTGGCAGAAGATATTATTGTTATGTGTTTATTGATCATTGTTTGTCTTTTTCTTTATTTTTATTTATCTTTTGACCCATACTATGCCTACTTAAGGTCACCATGATCATTTCATATCATGGTATAGTTCTGTAAATTGGGGCAAGGTCTCTTATTTCTATGTGTCATGTTTTATGGTTGTCTCATCACATATTCACCAAGAGTATCATATGCCTTGTGAGTGTTGGGGAAACCCATTGTATATTGTTTGTGTACTTGAGAGCCAGTCCATGCATTGGATACATTGTCACCTTGGTCTTATATACTATGGTACATAACATCCACTACTATATCAAATAAAGGTTGCTAATCTCAAAGTTGACATAACACATCATCATCACTGCATTCATAATCATTTTTCTTGCATCCATATTTTAATATTTTTCATCCATCATTTTCCATCTTTCATCTAACATTTTCTTCTTCTTCTCTTCTTTTGAGAGATCACCCATGCAGTTAATGCATAAGTAATCTCTCGAGGGGACATAAATCATCTCATGTTTTCTAATTGTCATTTCTCACCTGACTAGGGCATATAATCATCTTCTTCATCTCTTCTAATTTTTATTTTTATCTACTCTTCTTTTCTTTGAAACAATGTTACTTTGAACATTGCTTCAAAGAGAGACAAAATGTAGACACCTAAATTATTCCACCTTAACCTAATTCATCTTCATATAATGCACCTATCGTTAATCACATTAATCATTCACTAATCATCATTAATTTATTACCATTTACCACATATTATCATTTATTAATTAATAATAATTTAGTAATTCCAATTTTATCTATTTAATTAAATAATATTATATTATTTAATTAAATGTGAGTTATTCATCCACTCCTAGTTTCTATTTTCGTCTCTTTAGTCAACCCCATCATTAATAATATGTTAACTTAGTCTTCATTAGGAAAATTAAAAAAATTATATCTACCGCTTATGTCAACTCTTTCTTCCATAAAGTTAATTCTTCTTCCATTTTAGAAACCTCTTCACTCTTCATCAGTTAAATAACCCTAAAATTAGAAACTTCATGTGCACATTTATCATCATTTTAATTATAAAATTCAATATTATCTTCTCATGGCTTGAATTGAAAAATTCCTAATTTTAGTTGAGTTGACTCCATTGATTTTTCTAGTTAACTCAAGTCCTAATCCTCATCCAGGTCTCTTAGGTCTATAAATTCAGTCATTTTCTTCATCATTGGCATCCATCATAAATCTAAGCAATCACAATCTGTTGAAATCCAAAATCAATCAATCATCAATCAAGTTTAGTGTTATGTTGTAGAGATCATGCATCCACACACCTTCAAGGAAAAGAAACATCAATAATTTTTTAGGTTTGTAGAGGATTTCCTAGGTTAGAAGTAATTTAATTTCAGTCTATTTGCATTCAAGTTCTTTTAATTTCTAGCTTATGATTTTCAATGCTTATAATTATCATGCATGTTAATGACATGTTATTCATTGGAAATAGCAAGGGTATGATTAGGGAGCTCAAAACTCAATTATCTATTGCATTTATCATGAAGGCTTTGGAGGCTGAAAAATATATCATAGGTATGGAGATCAATAAGGATTGGGTTGGCAGAAATCTTTAGCTCAACTATAGTAATTATATTTAAATTATTTTGTAATAGTTTGTTAGGCAAGACTTTAAGCCGATAAATATTCTTTTACCTATTGATACTAAGATATTATTGGATTAGTTTCATAGTTTAGATAATAACTTGGAGGATATATTTAATTTTACATATACTAGTGTTGTAAGTAGCCTAAAGCAAATTAAGGTGTATATAAGATCTGACATTGCCTAAGTAGTGATATTTCTTGGCAATTTTATGTCTAACCCAAATAAAGAGATTAAAAACTATGTAAAAAAATTCTTAGATATTTGTGAGGAACTTTTTGTTATGCCTTGCATAACCACCCCATCTTTTTCCCTAGTCAAAATGGGTCCCCCTTTTTGTTTTTATCCTTGTTTTTTTTTCAAACAAAGTTTGGAGTTATTCTTCTCCAGTACTTTTTTTTTCTTTGGTTTGTTATGTCGGAACCGGAACTGGAAGTAAATCAGGTTTTGAAACTTGTTTCAAAGATCGATTATGATCCTCGTCCCGACGGTCCTCTTGTTGCATTTTTGGTTTTGTCTTTGTCGGAGCCAGAGTCAAAGTGGAAGTTAAGTCTAAATTTATTCATAGTTAAGCATAAGGTTCATCCCACTTCCGCCTTCTGTTTTGTTCGTTTAGACTTAGGTTTTATTTTTGGTTTTTTCTCATTTTTAGTCGTTGTGTTTTGTTTTGACCTTTTGTTTCCCTATCTTCATTGTTAGTGGAACCAGAGTCAGAATGGGAACCAAATGTGAAACTTGGACAAAGTTTCTAAATCAATCTCAACTCTGATTCTACTCCCGTTGTTTTGGTCATTGACTTTATTGAAGTCGCACAACAGTAATGTTTCAGTTCCCTCTGTAGTTCTGACTCCAATCTACAACATTTATGGCATTGATTACAGGTGCCATACACGCATGAATCTACATTTTTAACCTTAATTAAGGATTAACAAGAAGTTATTATCATTGTTTAAAGGCTCAAGAGCGAAGTAGAGTTACAGTGGAGTGTTTGGACGTGTGATTCGATCGAAAGGGATATAATCACATGCAGAATCGTCTCAGAGGATTAACCTATTTATTTGCGTTTGAGGTAGGGTTTATGTTCTTCTCTTTCATTTTTTTTTGCATTTTTTTTTGTGTGGTCGTTGGTTTCTCACGATTTTGTGACTCTCGATTCTCTTGTGAGTTCATATTCTTCGTGTTTCTTCTCTTTTGTTCTGTGTTCTTGTTTTTTTTTACTTTTTCTTGTGTTTTGGTTGCTCGTTTGTTTATTCTTATCATAGTCATTTTTACGTTTAAACATGACCGTACTGTGATGCCCTAGGTTTTAAATAGCATAGATTAGTTATTGTTATTTTGTTTGTAAGGTTTGATAGATAATGATTTTATTTAAGATTTTTGTTGCACATCGTCTGGTTATTTTGAATTAGGTTAAAATTCATGCCCTAGGTTCTTAGAAGTCGAGGTTTCGTGAGTTAGGGTTTTTGGTGCGTTTTCCATTTTTAAATATGATGCCCTAATTGGTATGGTTGTCTCTTGGTCAAATGGTTAGTTCTTTTTAAGATTACTTTTAAGCCCTTTTTGTTTTCATACGACCTAGTTCTTAGATCTTAGTGTTTATTATCCTGTCGAAGGCACTCATGACGTCATGGTTATTTTAAACGGAAGTAGGATCGGAATTGATTTAGACTTTGAACCATGTTTTGTCGAAAGTATCGATTCCATTTCCATTTCGCCTCCGACTCTGCTTACAATAAGAAACAGGCTTTCAAAATACCGGTAACCTAGGTGGAAGAAGAACCGGAATTGAATATAAAATTAGAAAATCTTCATGGAACCAAATCGGTTTTCATTCCAATTTTGATTTCGGTTATCGTTCCAACTCCGACTCCAGTCCCACCCTATTATTACTATAATCTGAATAATTATTTTGACTCTAATCCCGATAGTATTTTAAAAGAGACTATTTAGAATATTCTATGCCTGGTTCCACCTCTAGTATATATAAGAAGGGTAAGATCTTAAACCATATTTTGTTATATTTGTTTAAGGATCTAATTTAAGGTTTTTTTGCAGGAAGTTAAAGAATGTAAGGAATATCAGGAGAAGCTTCTCAGAGGAGTCAACCTGCAGAAACTTCAAAGGCATCAACTAAGACCAAGAAGATCGAACCAGAGCAGCTACCTTATACCTTAAGGTATGATCATAAGGGTCTTGTTGTCACTGTTAGCAAGGTGGAATCTGATTGGGCTGATATAACTGACACAAATCTAGGCCCATTCAATTATGAGTTATACTCATAAACATTTACTGAGGATGTACCACGGAGAACTGGAAGAATAGTTGCGCCTGGTTTGGCTCACATCATTGTGTTTTCTCTATCCATCCAATGCTCGGAATTGATAATGACCGCAGCTAGAGCTTACAATCCCGCCACCAGACAATGTGTAGATTCACAGGACAATGTGATTATAGACCTAACTCCTCAAATTTTTCAAATTATGTTCAGTGTCCCTGATCCGAAGAACCTGGCACAGTTGAATGAAGCAAAGGCTTTGGAGATGTATAGAAAATACAAAGAGACCAATAGGGCGCACTTAAATAAGAAATGGTTAAGAACGAAAAAGAAGTCCCTGGCAAAGCTCTTAGATCAGCCAAAGAAGGCAGAATTTTACAAGGAGGTATCAGATCTTATAATGATGTTGTCTAGAGTTTTTGGAAAGAGGGATGCATTTCATTTCAAGGAATGGATGTTTCCATTCATTCAGACAATGTTTGATGGCAAGCAACAGTTTGATTGGCCTATGATTGTCTCAGATACCATACATGATCAGCTGACCAGAGTAAGGGAAACCAAGAGCTTCTTCATGACCTCTTATGTTGTCGATGTAGCAGAAAGGGGATGCATCTTTCTAGGGTTGAACAAAGTAGGTGTATTGGGGGAAGTTGATGGGAAAAGGAGAGTATGGGATCATTATGACTAGCTATCCCTACATGTGTCTGAGTCACATTTTAGAAGGGTTAATGATGCATTATTTTATGTAATCATTAACCAACTTGCAAGAGATGCAAGGTATAGGTTAAGTCAGGAGGCCATGGCCTTTATCACGGAATTGGGATGTTGGTATATCCAATACCCCAAGTTCACTTATTCCAGGTTGCTAGGATTTGAGGGCCATCCCCACTTACTTCCAAGATGTTGCAGCAACAGGATGGTTTTAATGGAGTTTGTTTATCAAGTTTTGGGGGTCAATACCAGGTTTGGGATGAAGAATAAACAAGGTTGTCATAAGTTCCCCATGAAATTGGGTGAGTACAACTGCCCACACCTTGTGGGAGCTAAAGTGGTTTGTAGTGAGTTGATACATTTGAAGTTGGGCTTATATACTGCCTGGAAGCACTTTGATCCCAAGAAAAAGATGAATGCTTTGTTGTCTTTAGTCTTTGACAGGAATTTCAACCTGTTGGAGGACTTTTGGAGTGATCTTCAAGATGAATATGACCTCAAGAAGAGGAATTATGAGAGGTTACCTATTTCACTTATGGTATAATTTGGGGTCAAAGATGATATTCCTGATACATTAGTAGATGATGGGATAGTATTGGATCCTTTGTATGAGGCATTGAACATAGGTACCAAGAATTTGGACCTGGTAGATTGGGATGCTGAGGGGACAATTGACATGAAGCAAATAGGGAGACCGGTCTTGGATAGGAGTATCCACTGGGTTGTTCTCAGAGCTAAAACTCCTGGGGGTCCAACTCCTAAGAAAGGGAAAGGATATAAGAGAATCAAAAGGAAAATGCCTCCCAAGGAACCCTTGGAATTCTTCCCTTCTGATATTGAAGAATTTGAGCTTGAAGCTCCAAACCAAGATTTGCCTAGAGTACATGAGGAGGATGCCTCAATAGGACCTGTGGCTTCAACACCAGTAATGGGTGAATCATCTGCTCAAGTCCTTCCTATAGAGAAACAAGGAGGAGAAATGCCTAAGGGGAATCTCCATGATATCACTTAAACCTTGAAGGGAAAGGAGGTAGAAATGGAGGTCCATAATATTGAAACAGATTCTGATGAGACCTTGTCAAAAAAGGATGCACAAGAGGAGGTACCTCCAGAGAAAACTGAGCATGTATTAACAGAGGAGGACCAGTGGGAATTGTTTGAAGAGGTAAAGTGGGCTTCAGATGCGAAGGCACATGTAGATGTTATGATAAAACAAAAGGAAATAGATGATAAGGCACAAGTTGATGCATTTCTTCGACAACAACAATTGAAGGCTAAGTAAAGAGTCGATGGGGTAATAAAGCAGTAGAAGCAAAAGAAGCATGAGCTCAAGACAAAGGAAGAAAATGATAAGCTGGAGATGGTGCAGAAGATCCATGATCTAGAGGAGGAAAAGGCTAAGCAGCGGAGGGAGAGAGAAGCCCTTGAGGCTAAATTTAAAATAATTGAGGAAGCCTATGAGAAGAAGGAGGAAGAAAAACACACACAAAAAGAGAAAGATGTTGAGGAGCTGACCAAGCAGCTACAAAAGGAAAAGGAAGCTTCAGACAAACTTAAAGCGTTGGAAGAAAAGAGAAACAATTTACTTGAGGAGAAAAGGTTGGAAGAGGAAAAACTGAAGAAAGAACAAGAAGACAAGAAGATGCAAAAACAAAAGGACAAGGAATAAGTTGAAAATCTTGCACAAGAAAATGTAGAGCAAGAACAACAAGATGTACAGGAGGTTGTTCCTCAACCTAAGGTTAAGATGCTACAACCTTTATCCTCTACAACTATTGCTTCTTCTTCTACTGTAATGGCCACTACTCCAAGTGCTCTCACTTGGTTAAAACTTGATCTTCAAAAGAGGCCAGTAACACCCTCATGACCTCTTACTTGGGATGACATGATGAAAGAAATCGAAAAAGAAAGATCCAAGAAGAAGGCTAAAATTTTGCATTCAACTAGACTCATTGAAGGAGGAGAAATTGTTGTTGAATGTGCAATAACAGTGGTGGATAAGGATGTGGGAGATATGTAGCTAACTGATTACCAGTTGGAGATGTTCAATTTGGGAAGACTCGCAAGAAATCAGAAAATGAACTTAATTGATGTGGTAGCATCATCCACCAAATCAAGGATGATAAAGGATAAACAAAGAAAGGATGAGCTTAAGGCTCAATTGGATCAATTACACACCTTCTTGAAGAATTTTTCTGCTCCGAGGTCACAACAAATTACCACCATAGAGACACCATTTTTTCTTAGTAAGAGAGAGGTGGATGATTTGGTGCAGATAAGGAGTAAGACTGGGATGATGGATAGATGGACCAACAAGCTTAATCAAGAAGTAGGTGAGGTGCTATAAAGAAGTTATGAGGTTAATGAGAAAGCTTTGAAGCTAATAGAAGAAATGATTTAGCATGCTAAAGCATTGGGAGAACAAGAGGAGGAGTATAGAGGGTATATCCAGAAGCTGAAAGAGATCAATAAATTGTTGAAATCCACTTTTCTGGAGCAGTAAATCCTTGAAGAGGACAACACAAATTTCTTGAAAAAGGCCTCCAGCATAATCCGTTTTAGATCTAACTTTTTGTACAGACATAAGAATGAAGTTCAAGATTCTAGCAAGGATCTAAATGAACAACTTGATGAACTAGAAGCCATTATTGCTATTCTAGTGAATGTTGATATACCGTTGAAGGAAGGCCTGCCTTTAAGTCAATGAAAAGAGAAATGGGATGGTAGACTTAAAGAGGTCATACAAAAGGGAGATGATGGAGAAGATCTACTATTGGATCGATTGATGGATATTAGACAAGAGGAAAGGGCTGCTAGAAGGGAGTTGACAAAGTTGAGAGACATGAGAGAGTTTGTTGCTGCTAAATTGAAGAGGATCAAGTTCGAAGATAGTTGGATTGATGGACTGGATTTGGATATGCTTCAACAAGTCTTCTCTAGTTATGATGAGTACACTTCAGAGCAAACTCCATATGCATGAGTGACAGTCTTATGGACGCATGGCTTTCTTTTCTCCTCTCTTTCTCTCTAGTTTACTAGATGATCAATATGGGAACTAGAGATCAAGGTTTCTAAGAAAATTTAAGTTCCTAAAAAGGTGGATCTCGACTTTAGATAGAGAGGACTTCAAGTTTTGTACATCTATATATACCTATAGGGTACCATATTGTAAAGGTTGGCTAATGAGAATAGAATTGGTCACCTGATAGTAGGAGATAGGAATTTTATAGCTTTGAAAAGACACTTTGTTATTATTAGTTACAGTTGAATACAAATATAGGTTTTCTTTTTACGCAATATGGTGTTGGAATTGAGTTTACTGGATAAGGTTAATGAATCATAGTCTATTTGTATGCCAGTAATTGTGTTGAAGCATAAGTGTTTCTTATGTGATGAAAATCATTAGAAGGAACCAAATTTAAAGATTATTTCATTAAATTATGTATGGATCAAATTATTGAAAGTCTGTTGATCTATGATTTTAGCAATGAATGAGAGTTTGTTCTTTTGGAATCTTTAAAGTATTTATGATGTGTGATTGTGATGTTTAAATTAAGCACCATAGCTGCATGCAATAGTATGGATTATTTTGTAAATTGCATCATGTTATGGTTTTCTTGATCTATTGGAGGAAAATTTGTTGTTGAAAATATATGTCCGGATATTAGATAATATGTATTCATGTTTCACTGGTATATGCCTTGATCTATCTTTTTTTCTTTTATTTAAAACCCCCTTTTCATTAAATACAAATTGATGAATCCATCATTGCTTGCATTCCTTATTTCTAGCAAAGGCCCCTTGAATATTACAGTTGCATGGACCAATTGAGTGACACCAGATAGTTGAGTACCAACTACCAGGACCTTGGGAGTTAGGCTACTATATGTTGTCTTTCTTTTTCAGGAGAAATAGAGTAGAGATATTTTGTTTAACATTGTTTGTGTCATTTTCACCATCAACAGATCTGGCGCTAGAAGGAGGGCCTGAAGGAACAAGCTGGCTCGCATTGTGTCATTCTCACCGAAGAAATACAAGAGGATTCTCAGATCCTCTACTGACCCTGAACCATTAGAAGAAATCTAAACCCCAGTTAGACCTAGACCCCATGCTTGTAGAATTTTGATTCCACCGATGCCACCACCACTTACTCCACCTAGATTTCAACCAAATCCACGTACACCACCACCAGTCCAACCTACATCACCACCACTGGCTTGGTCAGTGTCGCCACCAATCCAACCTACATCACCACCACCGATTTAGCCAGTGTTGCCACCCGTTCGAGCTATATCACCACCACCTACTCAACCAATTCTAGCCATGGCTTACTTTGTGAATAACCCCTCTCCGCTAGGGACTATTCCAGGGGGAATCCATGATTTACCCAAGAATCTAGAATTTTTTTGTCCCAAGTACATGCATGGGGAATCAAGAAAGCGTTGATGAGCATATATAATAATTCAAAGATGCTTGTACCTGTGCTCAAGTGGCTCTTGAAGATGTGGTATGTAGATTGTTTCCTTATTGTTTAGGGGACGTAGCATATAATTGGTACTTAAAATTGCCCAGGGATCTATTCTGGACTGGATAGATTTAGAAAATGCATTCATTAATCAATTCAGGGTCTACGTAGACCCTGCCATCTTGTATCACCAGTTTTCCACCATAAGAAAGGAACATCATGAGCCACTACCTCTATTCAACACTAGATTCCAAAGGATGTTTCATAGGTTGAAAGATCCTTACTTAGTGGCTGAAAATATTGCCATTTAGGCGTATTTAAGAGTTGTTGATCCCTTGATTAGCCTATTCTTGCAGAGGACTTATTTACCTAATGAAATTGACTTTGTGTCTAAAGTGTATCATTTAACCATCAAATTGCAACAACATATAAGTCTGCAATCAGGAGGTTTAGGAGTAGCTCTTCCTCCCATGAGTTATCAGATGCCTAACCCACCATTGTACAACACTATCCCAAGGATGTATTACTCCCAATACGGACATGTGTCTGAATTGCAGGTCCCACCTACCGTGCCCTTTTTTGGCAATGGCATGCAAGATTCTTCCCAACAACCTCAAAATCAACAACAACAAGTGGGAGGATCCATTTCATTATCCATCCATAGTGTAGAATGAACATGAAAAAACTGTTCAATTGACCAATGAGTTAGAGACTCTCAAGAAGACTCTATCTCAAATGTCTAATGATATGGCATAGCTTAGGAAAAACCCCTCCCACAACCAAAACTAGAATTATCAAAACCAGGGAGGTTACAAAAACCAAGGAAATTAATTTAATCAGAATGTGAATCAAAACACTAACTGAAACTTCTAAAATCAGAACTCCTCTAATCAAAATTACCAAAATCAGAATAGAGGATATAACCAGAGGTCCAACAACAATAATAGGCATTGGAATAATGGACCTAACAATGGGGGAGTTTCCCATAATTATCAGTCAATCGAGGATAGATCACATACTACTAATGTGGCTGACCTTAATTTCATGACTAATTGGTGTAGGCTACATGATACTATAGCACATTCTGAGGTTAATTTCCCAGAAATGGAGAAAATGGTAAAGATTGCACAAGCTCATTCCCATCCTCCAGTAAGAAATTCTAATAAGGATAATGGGCCAGTAAGTACTGCTATGAATTTTGAGACTATTGAAGAAAAATACCAATTTCCCATGCAGGGAGATAATGAGCCAAAGGAGGATGTGTATGATACCCAAGCCTTCCAGTCCAAAGGTGGTCACTTTTTGAGAAATCATAATAAGGGCCCATTTACTACATTTGCACCCCCAAACAACATGGTCCCACCTAACCAAAATTTAGATAATAATCTCCCACCACCGAAGGGACCTTCTGACCCTCAGAATAGAGGTAATCCGCCTCCTTTTCCTAAATATCAAGTGAGGAATGATTCAAAATTTTATTTTATTGCAAAACTACAGAGACAGAAGACATCATTATCATTCTATGACATCATGAAGTGGTGCCCGACACAATGAGAAGTGGTATTGAAGGCCCTGGAGGAGGCAGACCACTTAAAGGGAAAAGGTAAATTGACTCCAATGAAGGAGACAAATGCAACCATCTATAAAGGTAAGACCAGTACCCCACCTTTCCTTTTAAGTTTAAGGATTTTTGGAAAGAATTTAATAACTGTTTATTGGACTCTAGAGCATCAGGTAATGTTATGCCCTTTTCAATATGTAAGAAGTTAGGATTAAATCCTATCCCGACCAATAAGAAAGTGATCCAATTAGACAAAAATGAGGTCAATGTTGTAGGAGAACTAAAGAACATGCATGTACAGGTTGGATCAGATCCAAGGATCCAAACCTACATAGATATCCAAGTGGTTGATATCCCAGAGACATATGGTATGCTCCTAAGTTGGGAGTTAATGACAAGTATCGGGGGATATTTTTCCTTGGATTTCTCTCACATGTGGCTACCCCGGAAGGGGGTAGCAATGCAGATAAGGATTGAGAGTGAACCAAGACTCAAGCATATGATTACAAAATATGATGCTTCAAATGAAGTAGCATATTTTGAGACTGGGATAGGAGTTTGCAAGCAGGGGAAAGTCCTAACCTTCTTTGTACTCAATCCTGAGGATACATTGCCCCTAGAACACAGTGACCCAATGATCTACATCAATCAACAAGTTCTAATAAAGAAATTGCAACAAGATAAGCTGGTATTAGTAGAAGCAATTGATTTGAGCAGTTTGTTGCTTCCAAATTGGTGTAGAATTCATTATCACAATCATTCAGAGTTAATGTGCCTACCATGCCTAGATATCTTAAATCATATAGGCTAGCCCCAGCAAATGTGTCAAGAGAAACCCCAAACCCCTATCAATGAGTTTTCTTTTGCAGTTAAGGATGCTACCATTCTCACTCAGACTAGTCTTTCTCAAGAGGAAGGTTCCTCACCAGTAGAGCAGACTTAGGTTCTATACTCTAAGATTCAAGAAGAAATTGAGGTGTCTTAGTTCTTTTCCAATACACCTGCTCCAGATACTCTCCCAATGCCTAAGGAATTCATAAAAGATGAATTGGATTGCAATTTAACTCAAGAAGTTATCTAGGAGGTAATTCTTGACCAAGCTATGAATATAGAAAAGTCTTCAAGTGAGCCTTGCCCCAAGTCAATTTCTGATGACCAGCAAAAGTCTGAGCCGCCACATATCCCAAGTAAGTCCTCCCTATTATCCCTAAAAATAAATAACTCCCAAATAAAGACCAATTGTGGAGTCTTAATTTGATGGCTCCAAATACAAAGCAGGGAGTGGAGCAGGGATTGAACTAACCAACCCGAAAGGGAAAAATTATTTTTTGTCTTACAGATTGTAGTTTGGCAACACAAACAACGTGGCTAAGTATGAAGCACTTGCTCGTGGACTCATGTTTGCTCATAAAAAGAAAGTTACTTCTCTCACGGTTATGGGGGATTTTGAAGTGATCGTAAAACAGGTACATAGCCAGTATACATGTCATAACAAAAGATTGGTTGTGTATAGAAATAGAGTTTGGAACTTAATTGAAGACTATAATTCTTTTGGGATTACTCTAATCCCTAGAGAAGCTAATCAAATTTCAGATGCCCTTGTCGTTGTTGCTAGCACATTGGAACCCGTGCAAGACTCCAATCTAAAGATATTTTTAGTTGAATTAATTTCAGTCCTAGCTATCCCTGATAATGTCTAAAATTTTTAGGTATTCGATGACGATCAACATATGTTGGCCTTTTTGGCAAGTTCTGATGTTTTTGAAGGATAAATAATAGAGGGATTTGAAAGAGATCAGGGAGATTGGGATCCTGAGAAGGATGGTGAAGAAGGGATATTGGATTTGAAAAGTAATAGTATTCCAAAAGGAATGGTAGATTTGGAGAGAATATTTGATTTTGACCCATAGGCTCGTCAAAGGGTTCCTATAGAGAGTGATGGAGGAAAATATGAATTTGTTAATCTGACTCACTCGGGCCCTGAAAGGAATGTCCTCATAGGAAAGACTTGTCCTCAAGAAATTAAGGACAAGATAGTCAAAGTTTTGGAACATAACATTGCAACCATTGCTTGGAGTTATGATGACCTCAAAACCTTTGACACTTCGGTGATCACACATACCATACCTCTCAAGCCAGAAGCCAAGCCCTTCCCTCAGAAACAACTCCCGATCAATGCTTTAATTGAGCCCCTAATCCAGAAAGAGGTGCAAAAGCTCCTATCTACAAGAATAATCTTTCCTATTAGACACTCTACGTGGGTGGAAAATTTAGTTCCTATAAGCAAAAAGAATGGTGAAATCAGATTATGTGTTGATTTCAGAAATCTAAATAAAGCCTTTAAGAAGGATAATTATCCACTACCCTCTCTTGATGAAGTGCTACAAAAGGTTAATGGGTCTCAAATGATGTCATTTTTAGATGGTTATTTTGGGCACAATCTTGTTAGTCATGAGCACAGAATGAACACAACTTTCACCACCAAATGGGACACATTTGCCTATCGAAGGATGTCACTCGGTCTTATCAACGCTGGAGCAACCTTTCAATAGGCAATAAACGTATCCTTCAAATATTTGATAGGGAAGTGTATAATTATTTATGTGGATGATTTAACCATTTTCTCCAAGAATAGAGAAGACCATGCAGTGGATCTGGAATTTTTTTTCAAGAAATGTATAAGCTATGGTGTCTACCTCAATCCAAAGAAGTGTGTGTTTGGAGTATCTAAAGGGAAACTCCTAGGTCACATCATATCAAAATAAGGGATATCCATAGACCCTAATTGAGTGGAGGTTATCTTGAAACTAACAAGGCCAGGCAACAAGAAAGAAATGAGATCCTTGTTCGGTAATATCAGTTTTGTTAGAAAGTTTATAATAGGGTTTGCGAAGATTGTCAAACCTCTAAATGTAATGATGAAGAAAGAGGCAAAGATTGAGTGGAGTAATGAGGCTAAATTTTCTTTCTCGCAGATCAAACGGTCAATATCTAAGGTGCCTGTTTTGATAAGCCCAGATTATTTAAAACTTTTTTATATCTATTCTTTCGCATCTGACCATTCATGTGCAGTTGTGTTAACACAATGAATAGTTGAGGGAGAGGAAAGACCTATCGCCTTCATGAGATATCCTTTTAAGAGTGCATAAGTTAGATACCCACCCCTGGAGAAACAAGCCTTCACATTGGTAAGAGCGATAAAAAATTTCAATTATATTCTTTGAAGTCAAATAATGGCTATAGTTCTCGATCCAGCTGTGAAGTCTCTTCTGATGCAAATTGAATTGGGAGAGCGAAGAGGCAAGTGGATGGCTATTCTATAAGAATTTGACTTAGAGATTCATATGATGAAACTCGTATGAGGGCAAGGTTTATCAAAGGCGATGGAAAATGTGGACAAAAATATCACCTCTTAACAGTACACTGTCCAGTCATTTACTAAGGATTTGTGGTATACGGACTTCATCTTCTTCCTCCTCAATAACAAATTTCCAGAAGGAATGAATGCTACTTAGAGGAGAGCTTTGAGGATGAAGAGTGCTCACTACATGCTTAAAGGGGGATCTATCTATAGAAAGAATTTTCAAGGGATTTACCTACGCTGTTTGGATCAGCAAGAGGCTAAACATGTTATTTATGACTTTTATGGAAGACATGGAATAGGACATGGGTTTGCGGATGCTTTGGCTCATCAGATTATGTGACCAAGTTATTATTGGCCTTGTGTATTTTGGGATGCACACCAACATGTCAAAACGTGTCATGTATGTCAAACCTTTGCACCTAGGGAAAGAAATTTGGCAATGCCTTTGCAACTAGTGTATGAGGTAAGACCATTTGCTCAATGGGAACTGGATTTTGTAGGTGTTATTAATCCCAATTCTTTTGTAGGTCACAAGTTCATCTTGACTGCAACTGACTACTATACATGCTGGACTGAGGCCCAGTCGTGCAAAAACAACACCACGGAGGTGGTTATCAAATTTTTGACTGAGAACATCACAACCAGGTTTGGAGTTCCATTTGCTCTGGTATGTGATAATGGCCCTGCTTTTTCTTCTGCCTAATTCATTCAATGGGCTTATGAATATAAAATTATTTTGAAGTATTCATCTAATTACTACCCTCAGGGAAATGGAGTGGCTAAGTCCACTAATAAAAATTTGTTGTAAGTGATAAGAAAATTGCTAGAAAACAATCCTAGGGACTGGCATGTGCACCCAGTTGAGATTTTCCTTATGGGAAAATTGAACCCGAATCAAAGCAGCTCTAAGGAATTTGCCTTTTAAGTTAGTCTATGGCCAAGACCCTGTCTTCCCGATTCATTTGTAAATATATGTTCTTAAGTTTATGTAGGAGTTTTATACCAAGGATGATAGGAGCGAGGTCAGGTTACTCAATTTACTTAACATGGAAGAGCAAAGAGATGTTGATTTGCAGCAATTCTCTAAGCATCAGGTTGTCGTCAAACGTCGGTTTGACAAAAGAGCCAAGATAAAAGCCTTTAGGATATCTGATATTGTATTACTATGGGATAAAGCCAGAGAAAAGAAGGGAGATCACCAAAAATTTGATACTCTGGTTAGGTCCATATCAAGTGGCTGAGATACTGGGCGAGAATGCTTTTTAATTAAGTACCTTAACAGGAGAACCTGTTCCATTACCAATTAATGGTTAGTTTCCCAAGCACTATTTTGGTTCATGAAAGATCTAATGTTTAAAAAAATGTATTATATTGTATATATGTAATTAAGTGGTTTTTGTTTTTGTTTTTTTTTGTTTTTGATGTTTTATTTTTGTTTTTGTTTGTTTTTTTTTGTCTTGTTTCGTTGGGGATCTTCATGTTTGTCCATCTCAAGATAGGGGGTTGTTATTCAAAGTATGCTACAGGAACTGGGAGAGAAATTGGTTTAGGTATTTTCATTAGCATCTTTGAAAAGTATTTCATTCTAAAACTCATGTCTTATGATCATTCTAATGTTGGTTTGAAAAGTTATTAGGGGTAGAAGATACAGTGTGAATATCTCATGAATTATGATAAAAAATCTGGACCACCAAACTAGATAACATCTGCCTAAATAAATATCTATCTATTTTAGGGTGGCTTTACCTTTTGATTCAAGTGAAAAATCCGATTCCAAAACTATCATGAAATCTATTGTACTTCTCAACCCACATTTCAGATCAATTGTATTTGAGTATTGAGGAAAGTTCATTAAAGATTTTCATGAGTGAAGCTTAAGTAAAAAAAAAAATGAAAAGAAAGAAAGAAAAGGCAAGCTCAATATCAAATGGGTGAATTAAGTATCTCTATCGGGGCTATGAATGCTTGTCTGGAAGTAGAGCAATGCTTAGAGAGAACTAGAGGTATCTCCATCAGGGCTATGGATGCTTGACTGGCAGTAGAGCAATAGCCAGGATTTTGTTGCACGATAGTTAGAGGACTCAACCTATGTAGCTTGAATCTTAGGTATAGTTGTTCAAAAGCAGAGAAAGTATCTATAAATAATGATGCACAATATACGCACACACTCAGATTCAAAAATATTCATGAGCACATACATCTGAGATTCCAGCTCATACTTATCCTATATATCTGATCTTATTCAAGTTAACATGCTTCATAAGCCAAGTGCTTTTAGGTTGACTGAATTTTTTTTGGGTGTCTTGAAAATGGGTAAACCAATTTTCCAGCCGAGTCACCATTTGTTATGCCTTGCATTACCACCCCATCTTTTTCCCTAGTCAAAATGGGTCCCCCTTTTTGTTTTTATCCTTGTTTTTTTTCAAACAAAGTTTGGAGTTATTCTTCTCCATTACTTTGTTTTTCTTTGGTTTGTTCTATCAGAACCGGAACTAAATCGGTTTTTGAAACTTGTTTCAAAGATCGATTATGATCCTCGTCCGAATGGTCTTTTTTTTTGCCTTTTTGGTTTTGTCTTTGTCGGAGTTGAAGCCGAAGTGGAATTTAAGTTTGAAGTTAGTCATAGTTTCGCATAAGGTTCATCCCACCTCCGCCTCCGCCTTTTGTTTTGTTCATTTAGACTTAGGTTTTATTTTTGGTTTTTCTCATTTTTAATCATCGTGTTTTATTTTGACCTTTTGTTTCGTTGTCTTCGTTGTTAGCAGAACCAGTTTGGAATGGAAACCAAATGTGAAACTTGGACAAAGTTTCTAAATCAATCTCAACTCTGATTTCGCTCCCGCCATTTTGGTCATTGAATTTATTGAAGTCGCACAACAGTAATGTGTCAGTTCCCTCTATAGTTTTGACTATGATCTGTCGTATTTATGGCATTGATTACAGGTGCCATGCACACGCGAAGCTATAGTTTTAACCTTAATTAGGGATTAACTGGAAGTTATTCTCATTGTTTAAAGGATCAAGAGCAAAGTAGAGTTGCAGTGGTGCATTTGGACGTGTGATTTGATCGAAACGGATATAATCATGTGCGAAATTATCTTAGAGGATTAACCTATTTATTTGCATTTGAGGTAGGGTTTTTGTTCTTCTCTTTAGTTTTGTTTCGTGTTTTTTCGTTTTGTGTGGTCGTTGGTTTCTCGCGATTTCGTGACTCTCAGTTCTCTTCTAAGTTCATGTTCTTCATATTTCTTCTCTTTCATTTTGTGTTCTTGTTTTTCTTTTTCTTGCATTTTGGTTGCTCGTTTGTTTGTTCTTATCACAATCATTTTTACATTTAAACGTGACTGTACTATGATGCCCTAGGTTTTAAATAGCATAGATTAGGTACTGTTCTTTTATTTGTAAGGTTTGGTGGATTATGATTTTACTTAGGATTTTTGTTGCACATCGTCTGGTTATTTTGAATTAGGTTAAAATTCATGCCCTAGGTTGTTAGAAGTCGAGGTTTTGTGAGTTAGGGTTTTTAATGCATTTTCCATTTTTAAATATGATGCCCTAATTGGTATGGTTGTCTTTCGGTCATATGGGTAGTTCTTTTAAAGATTGTTTTTAAGCCCTTTTTGTTTTCATATGACCTAGTTCTTAGATCTTAGTGTTTATTATCGTTTCGAAGGCATTTATGACATCATGGTTATTTTAAGTGGAAGTAGGATCGGAATCGATTTAGACTTTGAACCATGTTTTGTAGAAAGTATCGATTCCATTTCCATCCCGTCTCTGACTCCGCTTACAATAAGAAACAGGCTTTCAAAATACTAGTAACCCAGGTGGAAGCGAAATAGGAACTGAATATAAAATTAGAAAGTCTTCATGGAACCAAATTGGTTTTCGTTCTGATTCTGATTCTGGTTACTGCTCCAACTCCGACTCCAGTCTTGCCTTGCTATTACTATAATATCAATAATTGTTTTGACTCTGATCCCAACAGTGTTTTAAAAGAGACTATTTATAATGTTTTATGCCTGGTTTTCCCTCTAGTATATATAAGAAGGGTAAGATCTTAAAGAATATTTTGTTATATTTGTTTAAGGATATAATTTAAGGTTTTTTTGCAGGAAGTTAAAGAATGTTAGGAATATCAGGAGAAGCTTCTCAGCGGATTCAGCCTGTAGAAACTTCAAAGGCATCAACTAAGACCAAGAAGATCAAACTAGAGCAGTTGCCTTATACCTTGAGGTATGATCATAAGGGTCCTGTTGTCACTGTTAGCAAGGTGGAATCTGATTGGGTTGATATAACTGACACCAATCTAGGCCCATTCAATTATAAGGAGTTTTACTCATAAACATTTACTGTGGATGTAACAGGGAGAACTGGAAGAATAGTTGAGTTTGGTTTGGCTCACATCACTGTGTTTCCTCTATCCATCCAATGCCCGAAATTGATCATGATCGCAACTGGATCTTACAATCCTGCCACCAGACAATGTGTAGATTCATAGGACAATATGATTATAGACCTAACTCCTCAAATGTTTCAACTTATGTTCAGTGTCCCTGATCCTAAGAACCTGGCACAGATGAATGAAGTAAAGGCTTTGGAGATGTATAGCAAATACAAAGAGACCAATAGGGCGCACTTAAAAAAAAAATGGTTAAGAACGGAGAAGAAGTCCTTGGCAAAGCTCTCAGATCAGCCAAAGAGGGCAGAATTTTACAAGGAGGTATCAGATCTTATAATGATGTTGTCTAGAGTTTTGGAAAGAGGGATGCATTTCATTTCAAGGAATGGATGTTTCCATTCATTCAGGAAATCTGTGATGGCAAGCAACAATTTGATTGGCCTATAATTGTCTTGGATACCATACATGATAAGCTGACCAGAGTAAGGGAAACCAAGAGCTTCTTCATGACCTCTTATGTTGTCTATGCAACAACAAGGGGAGGCATCTTTCCAGGGTTGAATAGAGTAGGTGTATTGGGGGAAGTTGATGGGCAAAGGATAGTATGGGATCATTATGACCAGTTATCCCTACCTATGTCTGAGTCACATTTTAGAAGAGTTAATGATGCATTCTTGTATGTAATCATTACCAACTTACTAGAGACTTAGGGTATAGGTTAAGTCAGGAGGCCATGGCCTTTATCACAGAATGGGGATGTTGGTATATCCAATACCCCAAGTTCACTTATTTCAAGTTGGCAGGATTTGAGGGTCATCCCCACTTACTACCAAGATGCTACAGCAACAGGATGGTTTTGATGGAGTTTGTTTATCAGGATTTGGGGGTCAATGTCAGGTTTGGGATGAAGCATAAACCAGGTTGTCACAAGTTCCCCATGCAATTGGGTGAGTACAGTTGCCCACACCTTGTGGGAGCTAAAGTGGTTTGTAGTGAGTTGATACATTTGAAGTTGGGCTTATATACTGCCCGGAAGCACTTTCATCCCAAGAAAAAGATGAATGCTTTGTTGGCTTCAATCTTTGACAAGAATTTAAACCTGTTGGGGGACTTTTGGAGTGATCTTCAGGATGAATATGACCTCAGGAAGAGGAATTATGAGAGGTTACCTGTTTCACTTATGGTAGAATTTGGGGTCATAGATGATATTCCTAATACATTAGTAGATGATGGGGTAGTATTGGATCCTTTGTATGAGGCATTAAACATAGGTACCAAGAATTTGGACCCGGTAGATTGGGATGCTGAGGAGACAATTGACATGAAGCAAATAGGGAGACCAGTCTCGGATAGGAGTACCCACTGGGTTGTTCTCAAAGCTAAAACTCCTGGGGGTCCAACTCCTAAGAAAGGGAAAGGATATAAGAGAATCAAAAGGAAAATGCCTCCCAAGGAACCCTTGGAATTCTTCCCTTCTGATATGGAAGAATTTGAGCTTGAAGCTCCGACCCAAGATTTGCCTAGAGTACATGAGGAGGATGCCTCAATAGGACCTGTGGCTTCAACACCATTAATGAGTGAATCATCTGCTCAAGTCCTTCCTACAGAGCAACAAGGAGGAGAAATGCCTAAGGGGAATATCCATGATATATCTGAAACCTTGAAGGGAAAGGAGGTAGAAATGGAGGTCCATGATATTGAAACAAATTCTGATGAGACCTTGTAAGAAAAGGATGCACAAGAGGAGGTACCTCTGGAGAAAATTGAGCATGTATTAACAGAAGAGGACCAGTGGGCATTGTTTGAAGGGGTAAAGAGGGCTTCAGATGCGAAGGCACATGCAAATGTTATAGAAAAACAAAAGGAAATAGATGCTAAGGCACAAGCTAATGCATTTCTTCAACAACAACAATTGGAGGCTAAGCAAAGAGTCGATGAGGTAATAAAGCAATAGAAGAAAAAGGAGCATGAGATCAAGAAAAAGGAAGAAAATGATAAGTTAGAGATGGTGCAGAAGATCCATGATCTAGAGGAGGAAATGACTAAGCAGCAGAGGCAGAGAGAATCCCTTGAAGCTAAATTTAAAATAATTGAGGAAGCCTATAAGAAGGAGGAAGCAGAACACACACAAAAAGAGAAAGATGTTGAGGAGCTAGCCAAGTAGCTACAAAAGGAAAAGGAAGCCTCAGACAGACTTAAAGTGTTGGAAGAAGAGAGAAACAAGTTACTTGAGGAGAAAAGGTTGGAAGAGGAAAAACTGAAGAAAGAACAAGAAGACAAGAAGATGCAAGAACAAAAGGACAAGGAAGAAGCTGAAAATCTTGCACAAGAAAATGTAGAGCAAGAACAAGAAGATGTACAGGAGGTTGATCCTCAACCTAAGGTTAATATGCTACAATCTTTATCCTCTACAGTTGTTGCTTCTTCTTCTACTGTAATGGCCACTACTCCAAGTGCTGCCACTTGGTTAAAACTTGATCTTCAAAAGAGGCCAGTAACACCCTCACAACCTCTTAATTGGGATGACATGATGAAAGAGATCGAAAAAGAAAGATCCAAGAAGAAGGCTAAAATTTTGCATTCCACTAGACTCACTGAAGGAGGAGAAATTGTTGCTGAATGTGCAATACCAGTGGTGGATAAGGATGTGGGAGATATGCAACTAACTGATTACTAGTTGGGCACGGTCAATTTGGGAAGACCCACAAGAAATCAGCAAATGAACTTAATTGATGTGGTAGCATCATCCACCAAATCAAGGATGAGCTTAAGGCTCAATTGGATCAATTACACACCTTCTTAAAAAAATGTTTATGCTCTGAGGTCAAAGCAAATTACCACCATAGAGACACCAGTTTTGCTTAGTAAGAGGGAGGTAGATGATTTGGTGCAAATAAGGAGTAAGGCTAGGATGATGGATAGATGGACCAACAAGCTTAATCAGGAAGTAGGTGAGGTGCTAGAAAGTAGATATGAGGTTCATGGGAAAGCTTTGAAGCTAATAGAAGAAATTAGTCAACATGTTAAATAATTGGGAGAACAAGAGGAGGAGTATAGAGGGTATATCTAGAAGCTAAAAGAGATCAATAAATTGCCAAAATCCATTTTTCTGGAGTAGTTAATCTTTGAAGCGGACAACACAGATTTCTTGGAAAAGGCCTCCAACATAATCCGGTTTAGATATAACTTTTTGTAAAAACATAAGAATGAAGTTCAGGATGCTAGCAAGGATCTAAATGAACAACTTGATGAACTAGAAGTCGTTATTGCTATTCTAGTGAATGTTGATATACTAGTGAAGGAAGGCCTGCCTTTAAGTCAATTAAAAGAGAAATGGGATGGTAGACTTAAAGAGGTCATAGAAAAGGGAGATGATGGAGAAGATTTGTTGTTGGATTGATTGATGCATATTAGAGAAGAGGAAAGGGTTGCTAGAAGGGAGTTGACAAAGTTGAGAGACATGAGAGAGTTTGTTGCCTTTGAATTGAAGAAGATCGAGTTCGAAGACAGTTGGATTGATGGACCAGATTTGGATATGCTTCAACAAGTCTTCTCTAGTTATGATGAGTACACTTCAGAGCAAACTCTGCATGCATGACTAACAGTCTTATGGGCACATGGATTTTTTTTCTCCTCTCTCTTTTTCTCTCCAGTTTACTAGATGATCAATATGGGAACTAGAGATCAATTCCAAGAAAATTTAAGTTCCTAAAAAGGTGGATCTCGACTTTAGATAGAGAGGACTTCATGTTTTGTACATCTATATATACTTGTAGGGTACCATATTGTAAAGGTCAGCTAATGAGAATAGAATTGGCCACCTGATAGTAGGAGATAGGAATTTTATAGCTTTGAGAAGACACTTTGTTATTATTAGTTACAGTTGAATACAAATACAGGTTTTTTTTACGCAATATGGTGTTGGAATTGAGTTTACTGGATAAGGTTAATGAATCATAGTATATCTGTATGCCAGTGATTGTGTTGAAGCATAAGTGTTTCTTATGTGATGAAAATCATTAGAAGGAACCAGATTTAAAGATTATTTCATTAAATTATCTATGGATTGAATTATTGAAAGTCTGTTGATCTATGATTTTAGCAACGAATGAGAGTTTGTTCTTTTGGAATCTTTAAAGTATTTATGATGTGTGATTGCGATGGTTAAATTAAGCACCATAGATGAATGCAATAGTATGGATTATTTTGTAAATTTCATCATGTTATGGTTTTCTTGATCTATTGGAGGAACATTCGTTGTTGAAAATATATGTCCAGATATTAGATAATTTTTGTTCATGTTTCACTGATGTATGTCTTGATCTATCTTTTTTTCTTTTATTTAAAACCCCCTTTTCGTTAAATACAGATTGATGAATCCATCATTGCTTGCATTCCTTATTACCAAAAAATGCCCCTTGAATATTACATTTGCATGGACCAATTGAGTGACACCAGACAATTGAGAACCAACTACTAGGACCTTGGGAGTTAGGCTACTATATGTTGTCTTTCTTTTTCAGGAGAAATAGAGTAGAGATATTTTGTTTAACATTGTTTGTGTCATTTTCACCATCAACACTTTCAAATATTGTATTTTCTTTCATGGTGTTGGAACCTATCCCATGTTTTGATTTATTGCTTGTAGTGTTGTCTCGGGTCCTTGTTTGTGGCCCTTACAAATTATTGATATGAGAATTCATAAATGTGCCACCTTGGTCAAGTTATTATCCATTGTTGTGATTTAAAAACATCTAAATCCTTATATTGTGCTCATATATTAAAACATATTCCAAGTTGGGGAGGTTTCTTTAGTTTTCATGTTTTGGTGAAGATGCAAAAATTTCCTTGAATGTTTGCAAATTTTGCAAGTTACATATTGAGTTTAGTTTCTCACTTCTTCCTTGCATGTACAATTTTAAAAATTGTGTGCATGTTTGCAACTCTTAAAAACTTTCTTCCCTAATATATCATTCTATCTTTTAATTTTCCACTCCTTCCTTGCTTATGGAACTTTAGATCCTATGTGCATGTTTGTAACTCTTGCAAACTTATTTTCCTACATCGTTGTTTTGTCTTTTTACTTCCTACTCCTCCCTTGCCATTTTGTATTTTTGCTTCTTGTCTCCTTTGATCCTTGCAAATTTTTGAGTCTCCTTACAACTATATAATTCTTGCACATTGTATCCCATGTTTTACTTTCCACCATATATATGCCCCATAGAGTTTTCACCCCTTCCTTGCAAATTGCAAATTGCACATAAAGTTTTGATTCCTACTAGTTTTGTATTACCAAATTTATAATCATGGTGAAAATTACAAACCCTGGCTTCAATTTTTCCTTGATATTCCACTATTTAAACAATATTTATTAGTTTCTCCCCTACACATATTGGCATGTCATTAAGGCCCTCAATATTTACTAATATCCAAATAATCCATTAATATTGCTAGACTCCTTAAAGGCATGAATTTAGATGCAAGGCCACATGCTACTAATCAAATGGGCATAGATGAATTGAGTGTGATTGATGAATGGACACATTTGCAATTTGACAAACTACTAGTTGATGATTTTTCTAGGAATAGAAAGAATGTTTTACTTACCCTGAGAAACTTCTCAAATAGATCGGAGGGATATTTTATTTTATAATATTTTTACTCGCATGTTGTAGATATTGATTGCAAGTGACCCCCGAGACCCTTCCAAAAGAATATAATGCATTGTAAATGAATTGTTACATATACAAGAATGGAATGTGCAAAAAGGATTGGTCATTCAACTATCTTTATGATTATATGTGTCTTATGTGGTTTAGGTGATAAATTCTCGCAAGTTAGGTTTATAAGGGGGAAAATATAATTTATAAATCATAGGAAGTGTATTCAACTGAAGTTGTGTCTAGAAATAAATGTGTCCATGGTAGGTTGTAATGATTCAAGGGGATCTTGGAACCTAGTTGTGGGTTCCCTCTTTCCACAATTGTTGGTATTATTGTAATGGGTGTTAGATGAATTAGTGACAATGCTTTAATGCATTACAAACCTATTATAATGATCTTATCTTGTTTTCATGTGGGTTTTTGTAGCTTTGAGATGAACTATTAAGCATGTTTAGTTGTATAAAGGTGTTACTTATTTGTATGTATATGAAAATCTGATCCCATCCATAGTTTTTAGGTATGTTCTATTCTTCCTTGCAAGCTATGACTTAGTTTCCCATTGCAGTAGGAATCAATCAAAGAGGTGAAAGATAAACAATATTTCATTTAATCTACTTTTTCCTCAGTAGTTTAGGGGTGGATTAAGTCCTATACACTTTTGTGGTTAATTATATAACTTAGGATACATTCTTAGTGAGTTAAAATTGATAGGTTGTTGAAGAATCATGGTGTCATGCTTGCACCTTACACATGTGTATAAAATGTTAATTGTATTCACTTGTGGTGGTATAGTATTATTGTTATCTTTGAATGACTATGTAAGGATGTCATAGGATTAGTGACAAGTATTGGGGCCTATCATACATTAGGTATAGTTTCTAGTTGGTTTATTCTTGTGATATTATCTCCCTTTAATTTTTCAATTAAGGATACCTCTACGAGCACCATCCAAGCTTTGGATAAGCCCAAATTGAAGGAGAGATTACCCATTGTCAAAAATTGGACTCTAGTTATCCATTTTCTATTGATGAGTGTTTGTCCTTTCCTCCTAATGACAATTCCTCAACCTTTAGGATTAATTCATGCTCTAGGAATGTGGAGATGCAACTTTGGGAGCTAACACATAGGACAAATTATGTCTGCATGCTAATTAATATATAGGGCTTCCTTGATTTAGATTAGGCTAGTGATTTGGACAACAAGAAGTCTACATGAGTGGTTATGTATTCACTTTTTTTGGAGTTATTAGTTGGATGAATAATTAATAACCTACTATTATATTTTCTACTACATAAATAGAGTACATAACCACTACATATTCTTGTAAAGAGGTGGTGTGATTGCAAAGACCAGATTTAGGCATTGACTTTGAGTGTTGATGTGTTAGGATTAGATATTGTTGTTAGAGTGTTCTATGTTTGGCGAAGAACCCAATGTACCATGCTCATATAAAGCATATTAATGTTTAATATTTCTTGGTCCATGAGATGGTTGCCCATGGTAGATTCATGATATAAAAGGTTGAAACCCTGGTTAATGTTGTTGATTATCTCAATAAGCTAGTGAGCATAATGAAATTCAATTGGTGTAGAGAGGTCACTAATTTTATCATTTCTAGTATTTAATTTATTTTTTAGTTTTCCTTTATGTATTTACAATGTAAATTTCAAGTGGGAGGATGTTAGAATTATGTGTGTCAGTCACCTTGCAAATCCTAAGTCATGTAAATTATATTTAATTATAGAAATAATAAATAATGTCCAGTCTCCAAACATCACAAAATGGGTAACGATGGATGCCCATGTGAGTGAGGGAGATTTATTTATTATTTATGTATTCTCTAAGGTACCTTGACAATTGTGTAAGAAGATATTAAATGAGGAGGTTATGTAGAAATAGTCAAGATTAGGAGTTATAAGAAGATCTTCCATATTTGGTGTTATAACAAGGCAATTAATATCCTCATAGATCACACATGATTGGTATCTTGGTCAATTTGATCATTATGACACAATTTAGATATCCATGACATGCAAGAAGTATATTTGGTGTAATCACTGAATTACATACTATTTCTAAAGTATTGATCGTGACTATAGGGGCATTATATTTTTGCTATAGTTCATAGTTTTGGGAAACTATTTATGGTTTTTAGTTTCTTGCTTTCTTATATATATTGGAGGCTTGCGATAGTGGATTAATATTTTCATTTACAAATACACTTATGTTATCAGATTACTATTAGGTTAGAGGATTAATATATTATATTGATGCACTTCTTTTGAGGATTAGTACAAGCTTGGGTCTCTTTGGTTGTGTAGTTTTTCCACATATACCTAGTGTTATGTGTATATTTTTATGTGTTTGTTAATTTCTACTTGTCTCTCCACTATTTAATTATTATATTTTATTGTCTTAATCACATTTTAATTATATTTGAACACTAGATTGTTAACATTATTATTGTGTCATTTACTTTGTATTTAGACATTTTAAACTAGCCATTAGTTGTTGACTCGAGTGTAAAATATTTAAATTTTGTGTGACGGTGTTGTATACAAGGATATGACCTAATTTATTTGAATCTAGATTGAATGGATTATAAAGATCTTAATTATACATTGCATCATCATTACAAGAGCATAAAACATGAGCATGGTTGTTCAATGTGTCTTCAATGTTGTTCAAAATATTGAATTGATCCAAGGGTTTGACTAATAAGAGAGGTGGAGAGTTATGTCCATTGTACACCAAGAACACAATCTCCAATTGTGCCTTTTGGAACCACCATGTTTAGGTATTCAAAGTGAACATAATTAAGAGGAGATCAATTCATAGGCTCATTTCTACAACAAAAGTTCAATCTACATAAAAAAGCTTATTTCCATAGATGTGAGGATAAATTTTATAGAAGTGAGATTTAACCAAAACAAAATATAATAACTTATGTTTTATTATAAGTTTTCTAACACGTGTTTGATTCTTGGATGCACATGGACAAAGCACATGACATTATCTATGAAAATATTCTACACCGATCTCTTAAAATAATTACCTATCATCTATGTTGATTTTTGTACTTATTAGTCCCTACCATGGAGGATTTTTAGTGGTTAATATTTAGTTTTATTTTTAATTAGTTATTATTTAAAGTACCTTCTAACCAATAAAAAAGTAATTATTTTATCAAGATAAAATCAACATTTATTCTTATCAACGAAAATATATAAATTTGTTAACTAATTTTTTAAAAATGATTTACAATTATTATTATGTTGTTCATTAAAGTTGTACAAGTTTTCAAATGTAAAAGGAAAAGATTCCATCTAGAGAGCTTGGAGTGCATTCAATAGAGCTCAACATGCATGTACACCGAGGAAATTTGTGCATTTCACTTGCGTAAATGATTATGAGTTCTTATCAAAATTTCAATTTACCTTTTATTAGATGATAAAATGACATGAGGAGCCTTTTAATAAATGTAATATTTATCTATTATTTTATTTTTAGACATGACATGACATTGACCTTTATAATAATTATAAATAATTATGTGGAGCCATGTGATGAACAACATTTATTACATTTTATCACTTTAATATCTTTTTATTTAGAATATACAAATATCTAAAATATTTATTGTTAATTAACTTAAAAAATTAAATTGACTTAAACTTTTATATAAAATATTACAATATATTTCATTATCACATATATTATAAATATTAAATTAATATCTATTACTATAATTATATATTTATAAGACATAACAAGTATTAAATCTTTTATTATTATTATATTTTTAATATAAGTAACAATGATATTATGTTTGCTATCAAAAGTTGTTAACATCTTTTATTAGTTATATATATTAAATATTATATTAATAATTTATTATCTAGCTTTAATATTCCTTGATTGGATTGTACACTCTTTTCTTCATCAATGTTTCAATCACATGACTTCATGATCCATCATGAAGACAAGATAGCAAGAGAAGAAAAACTATTTACATAATTCAAACCAAAAATATTCAAGTTAATATTATAGGCTATAGATTTTTTTATCTTTAATCATTATCTAATATTTATATGGTATTAATATAATATTTATACTTATGTCAAGAGGTGTTTACATTCACTCATGGGGTGAAGTGAGTGTGTTCAAAAAATAAACAAGAAATGTGCTCCTATGTGCTATCCATATGTGTTGTTTTTTCGTAGATTTCCTTTACTTTGATGTTGTTTGAATATGTGTGGATTTATACACAAATTATTTTATTTAAAGTTGTTTGAAAGCATCAACACCCATTTTTTGCTTTTTTTCCCACCAAATTTTCCAATTAACGTCAATAAAACAAGTTACTTTTATACTTTAAAGCTACATAATTGGTGTTTTTTACAAAATACTATACATGAAAACTTATATTTAAACATGATTGACCTATTCCCTAATTTCCTAGTATCGCATGTCACTAGGAGAAAATTGGATTTGAGCACATCAAGTAATTCAAATTCACAGTAGACCTATATTTTGCATCTAACCTTGCTATTAGGTATTCATTTTATTTTATTTTATTTTTCCATTACAAAGATGTTTTCCTTCATAGTTTTTGAATTATCCCTTCCATAATTAATTGCAAACTTCCAGTAGATCACCCATTTTAAATAGTATATATATGTGTGTGTGTGTGTGTGTGTGTGTGTGTGTGTGTGTGTGTGTGTGTTCAAATGGAGTTTAGAAATATTTAAAGTGTTGCCAATAAAATTGAAATTTGAACTATTGATATGTTCATCATTTGGCATTTAGGTGTTGATTTTTTTGATTAGTAAACATACCACCATTATAGCTCGAATGACACTCCACACTTCAAAAAATAAATACTCGTTGGTTCCCATGATTATCAATGATGTGTACTCTAATTTTTATTATACTGATTAACTCACTTGCCAAAGCACAACAATGACAATAGCTATGCTTTGTAATTTTCATCATTTATGCTACCCAAAACAATGTCAATAGATTTATGCTTGCAAGTCTTTTTAACCCATGTGAATTTATTTTTTCTTGTGTCAAGTTGATACCTTTGATTGTTTACATAGAGGAATGGATCCAACCTCCACCTTTAATTCTACATGTGACCACAAAAGTTAATATCTTTGAATACATAGAAATAGAGTAGCAAAAAATATAAGTTAAAATTTTTATGGTTTACTTGTATAAAAAGAGAAAATAATTTAAAAGGCCTTAATATATGGACGAAAAAATACATAACTCAAGATTGAGTGTGTTAGATATTTGAAATAGATTGAATAACCCAAGGATCTTTATAAGATAAATTCAAAGCTACGTAAATTGGAAAAACATAAACAATGCAAACCAGAAACTCCAAGAGATATGCAATGTCAGGATGACATAATTGCATTAAGAGCTTCCAATATGATAAATACAAGATAGATAATGAGTTTATATAGAGCTAAGGATAAGATGGAGGTGGAAAATCAACCAATATGAATTGACCACCAATAATCACCAACATTAAATAAAGTGATGAAAAAGTAAATACTCCACCCTTAAAGGTTGGAGACACCTCATAACTTTATCTCTTATTTATTAAATAATAAACCCACTTTCTTATCCTAAGAAAGCTTAATAAATGTGAATGAAAAAACTATAACTAAGGGAAAATAAATTAACCTACTAGGGAAATAAAAACCTACACCAACACCCTCCCTTAAGCACAACTTAAGAGGATGTAAAAGATGATGGGTCTTGACAAATGAGGCCATGTTACATACCCATGTACATATCAAATTGCCCCCCCCCCAAAGAAGAAGAAGCCCCCAACAAATAGAGAGAGAACACTCCCTATAATAGACAGAGAAGAAGAGAAGGACTAAGTAGCCCCCATTAAAGAGGACACCAATCGCACCCCAATAAAATATCACAAATGAAGGACCTTTCTCTCAATGAATGGTTTGAAGATGTCTACAGTTTGATCTAATGTCAAATAATACTTGAGATCGATGATCTGTCCATGAATCAACTCCCAAATGTAGTGCATGTGGATCTCTATGTGTTTGGTTTGTTGATGATGGACCAGATTGTGAGAGATCTAAATTGTACTCTAGTTGTCACAAAAGATAATTGTTGGCTTACAGAAGGGAATTCCAAAATTAGTGAAAATGTTATAAAGCCAGATGGCCTCACTAGTAGCATTAAATACTCCTCGATACTCAACCTTTGTGGATGAAAGAGCAATAGCATATTATTTCTTGCTCGAACAACAAATTGGATCAAAACCAAGGGAGAAGCAATACCCTAAAGTATATTTGTGATCCTAAGAATTGCCTTGTGTGTCTCACCAAGTCAAAATCCACACTCGTTGCATAGTGAATCCCATAATTGTGAGTACCCTTGATGCAGTGAAGGATATGCTTAGTTGCTTTCTAGTATAGCTCATGTGGCTCCTACATGAATTGACAGACCATTCTTACAACATATGAAATTTTGGGTCTTGTGTGAGTCAAATAGATGACACTAATAACAAGCGATCGATACAAAGTGTCATCCACCAAACGTGAAGAACATTTAGCCTCAAGTTTGATCCCTGAAAAAAAATGGAGTTGGTGCAAGCTTACAATCAACCATGTGAAACCTTTGGAGCATATCAAGTGCGTACTTAGGTTGTGCAAGAGAGATACCTTGAGAAGATTGAGTGATCCCAATCCCTAAGAATTAGTGCAATAAGCCCAAGTCTAACATCAAAAACTAATCTTGAAAGGCAAGTTTTATTGCCTGAATGTAGGAGGAGTGACTTCATGTGATCAACAAATCATCGACGTAGAGAACCAAGAAGGCATGAGTATCATCCTACTGCAAAATATAGACATCAGGATCATAATGGCATTGAGTGAACCCAAATTTTAAAAGGAAGAAGTCCATCTTGGCATGCCAAGCCTGAGGGGCCTATTTGAGGCCCTAAAGAAAATTTCAAAGACAACACACAAGTGAAGGATATTGAACAAACCCTTGTGGGTGCTCCATGTATATCTCCTCCTGAAGATCACCATAAACAAAATCAATCTTCACATCCATTTGATGAACTTCCCATCTATGTATTGCAATGATAAAAGGACAAGTTGGATGGAATTCATGTTGGTGATTGATGTAAAATTATTAGAGTATTCAATCCTAGGAACTTGAGAGAATCCTTTGGCAACTAAGTGAGCCTTATGCTTTTCAATCAACCCATTTGTTGTAAATTTTATTCAATAGATCCACTTGCATCAAACAAGTTCCCTTCCCTTGGTAAGTGGGACAAGATCCCAAGTGTGGTTCCTCTCTAAGGAATTGAACTCTTCCTTGCATCGTTGCATCCCACTCGAGGACACCAAAATATTTTTGAAAGGACTATGGATCAAAATTTGTGGCAAGGAAGAGATGTGGAGCCTCCTAAAATTATGATCATATTTTTTATGATCTAAAGGATCCCCTACCCAATCCCCTACTGATTGCAACTTTTTTAGATCCCGTAGAGGCCTTGTGACTAGAGGAGGAGAGTTAGGAGGAGAATCATCAACCTTTGAAGGTGAGTTATGCGAACCCTCATTATCACTATTATCATTTGAAGTGGAGGAAGAATACTCCTCATCAAGATTAGAAGGATTATGATCCTCTGAAGAACTATCATCATGATGCAAGGACTCCAAACTGATGGTGGTTGGAGAAGTGGTAAGATAAATAAAAGGAATCTTCTCGAAATGAACACTCCTCTTAATAAACAACTGATGTGTGGTAGGATGGAGAAGCATGTAGCCTTTGACATCATCTGGGTATCCAACAAATATGCAAGGCTTGCTTTGTAGATCCATTGCCTTGTATATTTTATGTTGGAATGTGGGCCCATGCATTAGAGCCAAACACTTGAAAGTGCTTGGTATTTCGACCATACCAAGCTTGAAAAGGAGTTACCCCCTTTACAACTTTATGAGGAACTTGGTTCTAAATATAACAAGCATAGCTAATGGCTTATGCCCAGAAAGGTGGTGCTAAAGACTTGGAGTGAATCATACAATTGGCCCATCTCTTTCAAGGATCAATTATTTTGTTCCACAACTCCATTATACTGAGGACTATAGGGAATTGTATGCTACAAATCAATGTCTTCTATTGCACAATATTGCACAAACCTGTGGTTGACATATTCCCCCCATTATTTGTACACAAAGATTCAATGTATTTCTTAGTTTGTTTCTCTACAAAATCCTTGAATTATGAGAATGAATCAAAAACTTCAAACTTATGTTTGATAAAGTACACAAAGGTGTACCTGGAAAATTCATTAGTGAATGTAAAAACATATCAACCTCTATTGAATGGTGGTTGTGGAAATGGCCTTTATAAATCACTATGTATCAACTCCAAAAGATGTGAGGCTCTCTAAGCTTTGCCTTTGTCAAATTTTTCTTCAAGATGCTTGCCAAAAATGAATCCTTGACAAACATTAGCAAAAAAATGAACTATGCGCAATCCTATAATCATGTCCTATTGACTAAGTTGTTGCAAATAACGATAGTTTAAGTGACCAAACTGTTGATGCCACAAATTACTCACATCGTCATAATGAGTGAGTAGAATAGATAAAGGTGGATCATAAACAATGTGAGAGAAAAAATAAATCTGAGATTGATGATCTTCTCTCCCAATTTTTATTGTAAAATCATTGTGTAACATCACCATTGAATCAAGAGAAAATTCAACCCGCTTGCTTGTACCTGTGTGAGTGATTTGGTAGATCGATAGGAGATTAGCTAGTAATGAGGGCACACAAAGAACATCCTGAAATGTGTCATCCCCCATATCAACATACCCTATCCCACACATCTCAGTAGGAGCTTCATCACCCATCAAGATGGAAGGCATAGTACACGACTCCAAAGATACAAGTTTGTCCTCAAATAAAGCCATGTGATGTGAGGCACCCGAATCAAGAACCCAAATAATGGTGTAGAATTAATTACTATAAGGGCCTTGCCATTTCCTTTCCCCTTGTTGTCTTTAGCCTTGTGAGACCCCTCATGTGAACTCTATTTGGAATCGTGAACACAAAGATTATTCTTTTCAAGAATGTGTGTCAAGTGATCAACTTGTTTCTTCAAACATTTGTGCTCATCATGTTTGGGTCTTTTACAATAGGCACATTTGACCTTCTCTTTCTTAGTCTTGTTGCCTTTTGAAGATGAGGTCTCATTATCTACTTTTGGAGCAACTGATTTATGATCCTTCTTCTCTTTGCTATTATTTTTTTCCTTATCCTTATTACCATTTTTTCCTCACTATTAATTTGTTCCATGGTTGGCATCCAATGCATGTGACTTAGAATAATTTAGAGTGCCCATCTAGATTAGCTTGTCTCACTCCCGTGCGAGAGTAGCAAAATCATCCAAAAATGGCATGGTGAATTGAGACCCAAGTGCTTCCTTAGTAGCATAGAAGGTAGAAACAAATATTGAATATTCAAAACTTAACTTAGAGAGAATACTTAAAATTTCTTGTTCATATTTCTTATCAATTCCACATTGCTTTAGTTATAGCCTTCATGATTTCAATTTGGTTAAGAAATCCTAAAATATGTTGAAGTTGCTTGGACTTAAATTGATTAGTTAATTTTTCAGTATATGACCCCTCATAGAGTCTTGAGTACCAACTAGAGATTCTAACTTTTTCCATATTTCATTTGGAGTATTCAAAGATTCAATACAAAAGAGAAAATAAGGAGATACAAACAAACATAATGATCCATATGCTTCATCACATCAATTAAACCACTTAGGTTTTTCATCTTTAGCAAGTTCAATTTTTAGTCCCATTGTTATTCTATGCAAACCAAGACTTATTAAGTGAATTTTTATTTTAAACTTTCACTCAAAATAGTTATATGTAGTTAAAATATAAATTGTTGTTTGAGCCACAATGAAGAGATACAAAAATAAGTGTTGAAAGAAAGTGAAATAAAGAACGCCAAAACACCCCAACCCTTTTCACTAGTATCAAAAAACACCCCCCAAATATTATAAGGTTGGCACTTAATAGTTTAGTGTGTTTTCAAATCCTTTTCCAAGATACAATGCTCAATAGGCTCACAATAGCTAAAATTAAAAAAATTGATACAAAACGAACCCGAGACAAAATCTAGAACAATTAGTCTTATAGTTGTGTAGTTCTCTTCACCAGATTTCCAACGCCTATTTGTTTTCAAAATAAAAAGTAGTAGGGTGAAAGTTATGTCCTATTGAAGAAATTAGCAACAAACAACTTCAACCTCAAATATCTGGCGAAAAATAGCAAAAAAATCTTTTCAATACCTTTGTGGATGGAAAGTGCTCGTCTCTAGATTTCTGACAATATCTTGTTTTTGAAAAATGGATACCATGGTGAAAAAGTTATGCAAGATTGAAAAAGGGCCCAATTTGGCTTAGTGGAGGGCCCTGGTGGCCCTCTTGCAACGCCGTTGGGTGGCATTATGGGCAATGATTAGGCAAAGCTTATAGCATTTTACTAATGGCCCACTCATCTAACAAGAAATTTTATAACCATTTTTTAAGATAATATTTATACAATTATTACATTTGTTATTGATGCACATAGATGTGCATAATTCTCCAACTTTGAATTGCTATTCCAATAATTACCATATCTAGGGTAGATTTAAACTTGTCACTATCTAGTGAAAGCTCTATTAATTTGAATAAAGATTGGTAAAAAAATTCCATCATTTTTTTTGTCATTTGACATTTTGGCGGGTTTATTTTATAGTTGTGATCATATATTTATTAAATAACTGTACTGTATTCATATATTTTTGTTTTTATAACTAAAATGAACAAAAGTTCAGTGGGCTATCAATATATCCATTTTATTGCACTTTAGGTTTTTATTTTAGTTTATAACTTAAGTCGTGGCTTGAAAATCTAAATTTCATTGAAATATTACAATGGAGATACTTTCATACTTATTTTACCTTTTTCTACGGTTGTTTTTGTACCTTAATGGTACTTTCAGTAACATTTTTTCTATGTTTCTGATGAGCCATGCATGAATCCTCCCAACAATCCATATGGTCAGCCAATTCTTGCAAGAAATGAGGCTCCTGCAAGAATCATTCCTATTGTAACATTAAATCCTTACCAGGGTAGATGGGGAATGAAAGCTAGAGTTACTACAAAGGGTCAACTTCATCATTTCAACAATGCAAAAGGAGGTGGAAAAGTTTGTAGTTTTGAATTGGTTGATTTTGATGGTGGTGAAATAAGAGTAACATATATGTTGTTGTAGATTAGTTTTATGATCACATAAAGACTAGGAGAGTTTTACAATCTCAAAAGGAGCCTTAAACATACACAAAATAATTTAACCATTTAAAGAATGATTGGGAAATTTTAGTAGAAATTAATTCCATAGTTGACTTATATTTGGAAGAGGATAACTTGATACTGAAGCAACACTTCAGTTTTAGACCAATAATCGATGTTTGAGGACATGCAAATAAATTATATGGTTGATATCATTGATGTTGTTTTATCAGCCAATCCATCAAATACAATATTCACAAAGAATGCCATAAACACTTTGAAAAAGAACTCTTCAACTGAAGGACATGTCAAGTTATAGAGTAGAGTTGACAATGTGGGGTGGTTTTCGTAATAAGGAAGGCCAACAACTTCAGGTTTTAGAGTGGAGTTGACAATGTGGGTGGGTTTTGTAATAAGGAAGGCCAACAACTCCAAGAAGTTTTTGATTTAAGAACTTTTCCCATTCTTGATATAAAGGCTAGATAGATTAGTGATTTTGATGGAAAATACATGGGGACAATTACCACAACCCAACTTCTTATAAATCTAGATCTTCTAGTCACAACGATTGAGATCCTGGTTTGATATAGAAGGAAAGACAGTCACTTCTAGTTCTATTAAAAATAATAATTATTTGTTAGACAAGTTAGAATGTTGAAAATTGTGGTACAAATCAAAGATGAGGGACTTGGTATATCTAATAAACTCGATTGGACTGTGATGAAAACTACCTTTATCTTTCATAAAGGTGGACAATTTTTGTTACACTACTTGCCCCTTGAAGATTGAAGGTAGGCAATGCAAAAGAGAAGGTGAAAAATAATAGAAATGTTAATTGGTATTGTGAAAGATGTGATAAGAGTTTCCCTGAATGTGATTATATATATTTGCTTCAATGCCAAGTGCGAGACCATACTGCTGGACTTGGGTTATTGCTTTTGAATAAGTGGGAGAAGAAATTATGGCTATTACGACAAATAAATTAAGCATATTGAAGCATGAAGAACATGATGATGTCAAGTTTGGAGATATTATACAAAAAATCATTTTCAATAATACATTTTTAAATTTAAAGTGAAAGCTAATCTCTAGGTTTTGTTACATTTAAAATTGCTAAGCTCTACAATGGAGAGTTAACAAATAGTTAATACTTATTAATTTTTGGTGGCAAAGTAACAAGCTAACAAATAGTTGTCACTAGGGTTTGAAGCCATTTTTTTCATTACTTGTTTTATATAATATGGAAAATTAAAAAATTGCATGTATATCTTCCTTATTAAAAAGTTTTTCAAATATTTCAAATAAACTCAGTGGATGTGTCTAAGTTAGTTGATCTTCTTATGAATTAATCAATTCTCTTATTTTTATTTGAAAGTCGAAGATAAATTTTTTGTTTTATAGCAAAATGTTGAGGTCATAAAGTTGGTATATTTTTTAGAGGAGGACAACAATCAAAATATTGTAAAAAGTTCAAGAGACTCTCTTTTTGACTAATATGATCAAATTTTCAACTATAGAAGATTGACATTTCCATAAAATATTATTATAAATAAAAAAACTTATGAGTTATTTCGTGTTTTTAAATTTTACAATCAATCTATATCCTTCAATTGTACATAAGATACAATTAATTTTTATATAAAAATTCATTACATTGCTCTTTGAATCGTCATTATTGACAATATTAAATTATACAATAATATATCATAATGACAAAAATAATCATTATACAATCATGTATCATAATATATTAATAATTATAACTATTACTAATTATCATTTTACTACTTTTTATTTATTTAATTTAAGTGGAATAATGGACAAATAAAATAGTCGCCTCCATAATGATATCTCTCAACATCTTTTACGTAGATTTTTTAAATATAGATATGCTAGTTCTAATTCGTTTATGAAATATATATCTATTTAAATTTCAAGTAATTATATATATTTAATTGACACTCTAAATATTTATGTAGGAAGCATCTTATTTTCCTTGTAAACATATATACTTGAACAATTTTAAATAATTTATGATGTTTTATTGGGATTTAATCGCTAGGCTTAAGTTGAAACCTCTTCGACCGAGAGTCAAGAATTGAGGGTTATCCATTCTACTGAGTTTATCTGGGGCACGATCCCGACCTCCTTACAATGTTAGGGTTTTGCACTCAACAAGACTTGATCCCTAATGGGCTCATTTAGAACCTTTCAATTTCACCAATAGATCAAGGATCCATTGATTAATTACTAATTAGTGAGTAAGATTTCTAGATAAACTATGTGCCAATTTTTACATTAATGTTTTAGATCATACTCCATGATCCATCATCAGGATGAAAAGAAGAATGATAGAGAAAAGAAAATGAGATAGTAGACTTGGAAATAAAAAGGGAAGGAGAGTTAGAAAATTAAAGAGGCCATTGAAATTAGCAATCACCCTTGCAACCTTAACCATGCTGGGGGTTGGGCTTTAAGTTTCTCATGGAAACCTCTATTAAATAGCCTCAAAGTTCCATCTCCCATTCACTCTTAATCCCTATGTGTTCAGTCTTGGTTTCCCTCCTCGCTCCCCTTGCTCTTCGTTTCGTTTCTCCTTTTTCTTTCCTTTCTTTCCTTTATGCTCTATCCTCTCGCCCTCTTCTCTTCATCTTCTCCTTTGCCTTTTTCTAGTTCCCTTAGGTCTTGCTTGTTTTTTTTTATTATCTTAGTTGGTCTTCTTTATTTGGTTTTTCATTATTATTTTTATTTTTGATACTCTATTGATCATATATGTTACTATTTTGTATAATAATCCCATATATAATTATTATGTATTTTTATTTATTTATTTCATTTTCTTATTTATAAAAACCTTTTTTTGTTGAGGTTCTACTTTTTTTAGTTTAGTGTTTTTCTTTTGTATTATTTTCTCTTTTTTCTTTATTTCTTTTGCTTGTTTTTTCGTTTCATTTCCTCCTCTTATATCTTTTATTTATGTCAACTTGTCTCTATTTTTTTTTTTACCAATTTTGTGTTTCTCTTTCCTTTTATTTTTTGGTTTAGTATTTTATTTTTCACTTTTCATTTTTGCTTTTATTCTTTTAAATTTTGTTGCTTTGTCTTTGTTTCTTGTTTTATTTTGTCTCTTTTGTAATTTCTCCTTAGCTTTAGTTGTTGCATTTTTGTAATTATATTTTTTCTCTTCCTGTCATTTTTCTTCCTTTATTATTATTCTTTTTAATCTTTTTGGTTATTTCACTCCTTGCAATTTTCTTCTGATTTTTATGTTTTATCTTATAGTTTTTTCTCTTCTTTATAATTATTTTATTTTCTCCCCCTCCTTTTTTTTGTATTTTGGTGATTTTTATCCTTAATTTGTGTCCTCTTTCTTCTTTTCTTCTATTCTTTCAATTCTCTTTGTATTTAATTTAATTTTAATTTTGGATTTTTTTTTGATACGCAAGATGAGTATTTTATTAATTATAATATCAAAGCTACAAATATCTGCAATGCATGTATAATTTTCTACCACCAAAAAATCGGAGAGTCACCCGACCAATCAATTCACCTGCTTAAGACCAGTGTATAGAAAAACCACCCGACCGTAACCTCAGTAACCCTGAACCGAGAAAAGCACAACAAAAAAGCCATTTCAATGGCTATAAATAGAGCCCATTTGAACTAAGAAAAAACTACATCATCCCCCGTAAGCCAAAACCCACAAATCATAGCCCAACTTACAAAAAACCATTCAATTTAGCAAAATCCTCGAAGTCCTTTATCCAATCAACACCATTGACCACCATGAACCCAAAAAAAATCTAGAAAATCTACAGCCACTATCACCATCATCCAATGCCTCATAAGGCCCGGTACATGCAAATCCAGAAGAAATGGAAAAATCTTCACAGTCTCCTCCAAGCGGAACTGCTCCAAATCGCAGGGCCTTGAGCAACCCTTGCCTTCAATCACCACACTAAGAACCTCGTCTACTCCTTCCACCAAGTCCTCCCTAAACATTTTAACCAGCAACCCCTTCACTTCTGCCTTGGGAACTTTGTTGTCCAAGAGAGAAGCCAAGAAACGAGAACCAAATGGCTAGAACCTAGAATCATCTTCACAGTCGCACCGACCAAAGGATCATAATTAAGTAAAATACGCTTCAATATTTGGTCAATAATCTCCTTGAAGGAATTTTTTCTCGCCTTTGACTGCAATAAGATCAATGTATTTGCTTAAAATCTTGCCAAGCCTTCCACCAAAACCTCAATTATGAATTTTGAAGACTTCACCATCGATGACCCTACTCCGTTTGCACCCAGGAAGAAGGAATGGGAAATCTCACATACTCCACTTCACACTTGCAAAGAATACTTAGCCAAAAAAGACAAGCCAACACTAAATAAAATCACTGATCACTAGGTCGTCGCCATCCTATGCAAATGGTATGCTATCCAGCGTGCAAGGTGTCCTTGCCATGAGGCATAGATCCTTTAGGCAGTATGTGCACTCATCACTATACATTGAATGGGGTGTCATAGCTATCCTCAACTATCCTTTGTATGCCTTACGAAAAGGCCTACATCAACCATCACTTGCCAACTCAACCTTTCCTTACCCCAATGACCCTGCCACCATGGCATCAAATGCCACCCCCCTCAACCAGCTTGGAGGGGTGCCCACCCTTCCACCCACATAATTTTGGACATATTTTACTCCTTTGTATTTTTCTTCATTTTTACGTCGAAGGCATGTCCCTATTTGAGCTTTTGGAGCTCAATTTATCAATCAACGGTTTATAAGCACCGAGAGGGCCTGGTTGACAGTGTGGTTGAATGCAGTTGTAGATTGTTTAAAGTAGGCAAATCGAATCATTCCTCATGTTCATCACCGTTGGTCTGTAACTCATCGTCAACGCTGCGTAACTAAGGAACAAATTAAACCACTACTCCACTGAAGGAACTTGTGCCTATTTGAATGTAACTCCTCGTCAATTAGATCATCACCATTTTTGCAAACTGGGAGACCCTCGTCAAAAACAAAAGGAAACATATGTAAATTGGTGCCTTGAATGAGAAAACCAACATCAACAGTCTATCACCGTCTCTAGATATTTTCTTCTTATTTCCATCGCTAGATTTCCTTTACTCTTTTATTGAAGTCTTTAATTGAATATTTTTTTACGCTTATTTTACATTTCAACTAAGCAGGATACCTAACTTATTTTTTATGAAATTCAACATCTATGTTTTGGCAGAGTTCAATGCGGTGGGAGGAAATGTTGGCATGGTGGTGAGGCGAATAATGGAGAAGTCGTCGCTTCCTCCTCCGTAGGGAGAAAATCGCCTCTATTTTTCATAGGATTACCACATCTTCCACATTCTCAAGGCCAATGGAATCACTTTCCTTTGTATGGCCAATGACACCTTCGACAATAAGTTTTATGTTCTTTTCCAATTAATTCCTATTTAGTACGCGATTCAATTTTTTTATTAGTCATTTGTAATTTGCATTGGCATATCTAGGGTTTTAGTATTCTAACATTATCTGATATTTATTGAATTAACTGCTTGAAATGATTAATATCCCATGTCATTCACCACGAGGCTTCTCTTGTAAGTGTGATAGCATAGTGATTCACAACTTATCTTTATGAGCTCATATTTTAACTTTTTATGTCATTTTCGTAATAGTCCTCCAATTTTCATTTAACGTAGGATTTAAACTTTAATAAATTGGCTTCTTCTTTACTAAATGCTTTTATTTTTAGGATTGTTTTGATTCCCTCCATGGTTATAACAAAAGACTTCAGACATCAGATCCTATTAGTGTATTTCTTTTCAGAATATATATTATATTCTATCTCCACTAAGTAAATTTCCCTTCCAAGGTAACCTTTTTGATACAGGCTGATCATTCGATACACTAATTGAATTACGGATTGCCCCCACCATCTAGCCACCAGGTTTGGATTGAAACACATATAAGGATTTTATGAGGATCTTTATAGAATAACTGCATAACTCCAACTTTCCTTTTTTCTCTGAGATACTAGGCAAACACTATGCCTTATTAATGATGAGACATAACACACTGTGAAACATAGTCTCCTTTTGCTCTAGCTAGTTGGAGGCCATTTCTTATGTTATCAAATTGAATTGACATAGTTAAGCATCTTTTTCATCTCACTCATATATATGGCCAACCCTATGTGGCTAGCATTAAATTCCTCATACACATTGTTAACTTGGAGTTTTCAAACATTTCAGTCTTGGTAACTATAGAGAGGGGCTAGAAACTTTCATAAATGTTTCCAGTAAATTTCAAAACATTTGTTTCAATTATTTATTTATTAGGATTTCCCTATACTGGACCTTAGCTTTCTAGAACATTCTAAGTTTCTAATATTGAATTTGGGAGTTTACAATATTTCTAATATTATTTTTGAGAGTTTTAAGATGTTCTTTCCATTTCTGAGACCTTGTTTTAGAAGTTTATTAGTACTTTGTTTCTGATTCTTGGTGCAACATGGCACAATAGGGAACAATCTAAGCAAGGTTCTAACACATATCATTGTTTCTACTTTTATAGTTTCTCCACCTTATTGCTAGACCATCACACATAGATTGCATCTTTGTATCTAATGTAATTCTTTTTAGTCTTTGTTTTTCTTCTTTAGGTAGATGCTCCTTTTCTATGCTTTTGTTGGTCGTTGTTTCTGACAAATGTCATTACTTTCTTGATCTTATTTGCTTGTTTATGGATGTTAGTATAATTTCAATTTCCTAAATAGAAAATCCTTGCAAATTCTTTAATTGCATCAAAGGCAAAGAGTCTAAGGGTTTAAGATCAAGTCTAAGGGTTCAAGATTAGGAACTTCAGATGATTAATATCCTATTAAAATCAATCAATGTATTTTTATGTATTTATAGTTATTTTAAGGAATCACACATTCTTTGTAAAGGGTAAGTTTTGTTTTGTTCTTATCCAGGCTCAATATAATTACTAATCCAATACTTGAACCGAGATACTTGGTGTAATTGCCCAAGTAAATTAGTGTTTCTATGCTACTACTTTGGAACCAATGCATTGTATTATTTGTAAGCATTAAAGGAGCTGTATCATTTCTCTTGTCATATTTTATTGCTTTCATTTTGTTAAGTTATTCAAAGGAGGAGTTGAATTGAAGGGATCAAATTTTGACATCTCATGGTAACTATATTTCAGTTAACATCCTTATTCAACTTCAAAAGTACAATGACAAGCATTAGGTGTGTTGAGAGACATGAAACCACATCAGTACAAGGTTATTGAATTAAACCATATTGTAGTCTTTTTGTGCTTTCAAGGACAATATTTGCATGCTATAAAGTTAATTACTAGCTGAAGTTAGATGTAAATGAAAGGAAATAGTAGTTGAATGACAAGATGCTAATTGCAATACATAAAAATGGACTTACATGTGTGGTAATTGTGGTCATGGTTGTGCTATACCAAAAATTGCTAAGATAACAAGACATCAAAGTCATGTTGGAGAATTGGAACTCACCTTTTGAAGATAAGGGTGTGCATTGCTAAAATAAGATGTCAAGATAAAGAGTTTGTAAGCATTAAAGGAGTTGTATCATTTCTCTTGCCATATTTTATTGCTTTCATTTTGTTCCATAAGTTTTGTAAATATGTCCATTCTTGAATTGAATTTTTGCAATCAATAATGCTTTTGTGATACATTATTCTAATGCTCATATAAAGTCTTCTTTATAGAGGGGCCCAAGTGCCATTGCAGTGTAAAAGTTCATGATCATAATTCCACGATTTTGGATTGCATGGTAGATTGTTTGTTTGTAAAATCAGTTGTGTACATGTACATTGTTATTTTATTTATGGGTTAATTTTCTATTGAAGTCCATGTATAAAAAATGCTTCATGGGCATAGGTATTCTTGTTTGTGCATGCAAGTCTTCCAAGAACACGTTTGGTAACAATTAAATGAAATTTCTCAAATGATCCATGTATTAAAGGCTAAATCATGCATCCAAACATTTAGTTCTACTTAACTAACCTCATATAAGTAGTCATTTTTTGCAATGACTTGTTTTCAAGCTTTTCTAGCATGTGAAGGTGGGGCTGCCAACACCATGAAACAATTTTCAAGCTAAGGTTCTTGTTTGAATATTTGTTAGACAATATGTAGCATGCATGGTTTAAGGCATATACACTCAACAAGTAGAGTCGTATACCAATGCAATTTCTTGTATGCAAAAATTTGATTGTTGTGGAGATTGAAGCCGACTTTTGATCTATCAAGCTCACAAGTCTGTAGTTGTTTCATTGTTGTTATGGGAATTCATCACTCTATCTTTATTAATATTTGTAAAAGGAGTTGGGCCCTTTCAAAAACCTTCCATTACCCTTAATAAAAAAAAATAGTTTTACTGTGTCATTTTCTTTTCAATAGGTTTCAAGCTCCGATTTGCTCTTCAGTGTTTTGTATTGTTTAGGATTATGCAAAGGGATCTAATATTAAACCTTTAATTTTAACAAATGCATATAATTTAATGGGAGATAGATAAAGTATTGAGGGTTAAGATTTGTGACTATATCCAGTTCAACTCAACATATTCAACAATATATGATTGTAGGTCAACATTACATAGATCTATTGTTCTGTTTAGAGTTTTTTCGTTTTAATCTACCATGTTGTTAGGCTAATTTTTTTAGTACAAAATTTGTTTGGGGTTTTTAGTTTGTTAGCCATATTCAGAACCTTTTCCTTCTCGATGTAAGATATCAAAGTTAGGTTATGGTAATTGTTCCTTTTATATTATATGTGGAATCGTCTTTGTTCCTTCTCATGAGTTGTTATATTACACTTCACATAAATCAACATAAAAAGTTATTGTAATACCTATGATTCTATTTTTAGAGAGCCCCAAATAATTGTTATTCTCGATAGAAAACACCAACATAAAACACTTTTTCCCTCCAATTTCTATTTCCTTTGCTCTTTTCAAATTAGAGCTCTTCGACATACCCATTGCACACACAGATGTGATTGCTAGTTGTATTCTTGTTCTTTTATATTTTTTAATTGTTTCCTTGTATTGTGGTTTTCTTAATTCATGTTTCCTCTTTCTTAATTTTAGATCTCACTCTCTCTTTCTCTCTTCCTTTAGTTGCATTGGAGTGTCTTATTATTAATTTATTCCTTTTTAATCTTTTAGGTTAATTTTGGTTCTATTTCTTGCTTATTTTTTCATAGTTATTATTCGTTCTTGTCTCTTTTCTTGTTTGATATTTTTCATTGTCTTCTTCTCTAATTTATTTTGTGATATTTTGTTTATAGTCTCTTTGCTTGTTTTAATATTCTTGTGTTTCTTAATATTATATTGTATCTCTTCTATATATATTATTAAGTTTTTTCATTATCCTTAGTTATTTTTATGCTGTTTTGTTCCTTTCTACTATTCTATTTTCTTATTCTTTTTATTTATTTGCTATTTTTTCCTTCTTATATTTGTTGTTTTGTTCTTTTTCTTCTTAGCTCTTTCTTTCTTTCCTTAATCCTGAGTTTGATTTATTGTTTTTAATGGTGGTTTCTTAGCTTTAGTTTCTTTCAATTAATTTTTGTTGCAATTTTTTCATCTTTGACCTCTCCTTTTCCTTAGTTGCTTATTTCTTTTTTGGGTTTTGTGCCTCCCAACCCTTCTAACTCTCCTTCCCTTTTTATTTCCAAGTATGTCTTCTCATTTTCATTTCTCTATCATTTTGCTTTTCATCCTGATGATGAATTACGAAGAATGATCTGAAACGTTGATGTAAAAATTGACACATAGTTTATCCATAAATCTTACTCACTAACTATCATGGACTATGAGATTCGAATGTTATTAATTACTAATTTTTAAATCAAACTTATTGATCCATATTTAACAAAGAACGATTTACAAAACCTCTCACAAAACATTCAAACTTCTTGAAAAATCACATATCTTAATAGGGGAGAGGGGCCAGTCATTGTGCAGGGTCCAATTATTGTTAAAGCACTTGTGCTTATAATACTCAATCTTACCACATATTTATACTATATATTGTAAACAAATAGTCCAGATGTAAATAGAAAAAATACCAAATGTTGGTCAAAATAGGTCCATACTTGAATACATGAGAATTTATGAATGTTATATAAACAAAACATAAATGCATTCATGAAGTGAAAAAAAAAATACTATAAGTGTGTCATTTATAAAATAAAATACTTATTTAATAAAATAAGAGTCATTTAAACAAGTATTGCCATCATAGTGAAAAAATATTGTTCTTATGTGTACAACTATTGGGGTAGCAATATAAAAGCATTGGAGTATTTCATATTAATAGTTTGTCTTATCAAGAATATAGAAGGTGAGCAAAATAAATACCATATAATTTCTCATTAAATGTGAAGGATTTTCAAAAAGTTAAATTAGTATTCAACTATTGGTCCATTTTTGTTTGATATAAGTTGTATTTTAAATAATTGTGTTGTTTTATAACAATATATAGTTTTTTTTTGTGTTCAACTATTGGTCCATTTGTGTTGAATATAAAAGTTAGAGATAACAAAGAGTTATGGTTACTAATAGGTATTTGGTCCATTTAGGTTGATAAGTAGGAGGTATTTTCCATAGCGTATCAAATTATGATATTGCTATTAGAATTCAACTGTGTAGTTTTTGAGTCAAACTCATTGACCCATGTTTCATGAGTAGTGGTTCACAAGAACCCATCTATCATGATAATGAATGGTCCACTTAGCACTCATTGCATCTAGGTGAAGCTCACAGAGGTGAAGCACTGGGTCATCCTGGGAGGTCACCCATCCCAGTATTGCTCCAACTCAAGTGTGCTTAACCACATAGTTTTTCCCCAAGGTTAAGCCCACCTAGCTTGCAACCCCATTTGCAAAACCTTCAACAAGTGTTGTGCCTTATGAACCGTTCATTATAGAGCCCCTTTAGCTCATCAATTGATAAGTAAGAGGTATTTTCCACAATGTGTCAAATTATGATATTGCTATTAGGATTCAACCGTGTAGTTTTTGAGTCAAACTCATTGACCCATCCATTTAGGTTGCATATAAGTTTTATTTTAAATAAAATTATGATATTCTAAAAGCAACAAATGATATTCTATTAAGGGGTACCATGATTAAGTTTCGGTTGAATCTTTAAAAAGTCAAATGTTGGACACTTCCTAGTAGATGTGCTAATATGGCAAGTGGCATGATGAATCACACCTCCAAATCTTAGTTATAAATAGATAAAAAACCAATCCACATTAAAAAAAAACAAAAAATCATATTCCAAACAATCGCTATATCTCACAAAATTAACCAACACTACTACTAACCCCTTTCCCTAATTAAATCAAAATTAAATTCACTTCGTTTAGTGCCCAATTTACAAAACCTCTTAACAAGTCTTTTGAGAAGGGAGTCATTTGAGGAGGAAAACGTTAAACAGACTTTTGTCTGATCTTTAAGGAAGTTCAAATTGGAAACGGCATATGCCACCTGTCGCTGCATGCTGGTCCGCCCAACTTCACATGTACCGTACAAACATAATAGAAGGCCCCCCACCTTTATCCACTCTCTTCGCTCCTTAGGTAATTATTTTGGAACGCCGTGCAACTAATGGTCAATATTGCCCTGATAATTACCTCGATTATCAAAATTAAAATAATATTATTTTTCTATAAGATTAGCACCGACGATGACCGGTAGGAGGCGGTCAGCGGTGCACAGAACGAACAAGAGAATAATAATATTAATACCTAAAAAAACAGACAAGAAGGGTCTCTTCTCGTCTCTCAGGGTTTGATCAGAGCAAAGGCATCTTAAGGTGGAATTGCTCTGCAGCATTTGGTGATTAGAGAGCTATTTATTAAGGTCATTGACGCCCTTAGATCGAGTCCCAATTCGTATCAATTTAATCTAGAAGATCCGATCTTTTGGAATTTTACAGTTCAAGGAACTCTTGTTGTTCTATTCTATTTAAAAATTGTTGTTTTATGGATTAGAATTAGTTCCTTTTTTTTTGGTTTCTGTAACATTGTTACAATTTATTTGCAGGCCCCGGCAGGCGGAGCCTCTATGTCGTGGTAGAAACAGCGTTCTCGAAGATGTCCAGGTTTTTCTTGTATCGGTATGTATGTAAATTGCTTTAAATTTAGGGCTTAATATTGTGAAATATGTCGTTTAATTATATTGTTCGCAATAGGACGGCTGGGGCGAGGTTTTATATTAATGGACTAGTTGCGGTTATCAGAAGTTATTATGCATTATGTTTGGCCTGTGGGATGTTAATTAAGCCTTTGTCTTTACTGCATTCTGTATGATTTTTTTTCTTGTTAACCCATTTGTCCATCCTTTGACGTTCGAGTAATATTTCAAGCCCAGTAAGCAGTGTTGGTGATTTTTGCAAGGAATTGCTTGGCGACGAGTTAAAAATATTTGCCCCAGAGATATTAATTGGATGTCTAATGGCTTTCACGGGCTAAGCCTATCCCTGCTGTTGTGCTGATGTATTCTTGTTTCACGTTTAGAAATTGAAGTGTAACTCGGTTTTGGATTTGTCTGTTTCAATTCACAGCGATGGCGAACTTTCAATAAAATTCTAGTAGTTGTTAGACAGCAGCCCATTATCTCTCTCTTTTTCAGTTTCCCCAAATATATTTGTCATTTGGTAATGACGACTCACTTTAATTTCTGTAAAAAAGCATTTTTTCCTGTTTTTAATTTGCCAATGAATATAGAAAGCATAGCAATGACAATGGATAAACACTTTTAGATTGGGCAGAACTTAAAGAGTCGAGAAATTCATGCTGAAAAAGACCAACCATGATTGCTAAAACTTCTACAAAAATGAGCACGTTGCAATTCATAGAGCCAACCTGCAAATATTTGCATCACTATGCGTCCATGATAATCAAATTCGATGAGAATATAAAATCAATGCTGTCTTTTTCCTCAGAAATTTCAATTTGACAAACTAGCTGCAGGCACCAAATTTGAAACACTTCGCTTTTGCACCTAAATATTGTGATGAAGGATTTAAACTCAATATGTGGGAAATAAGAATGTACCATTCAAGCATTTGAAATCATATGAATTGAATTTTTAAGACACCTAATTTCTGAGGCTTTTCTTGACTTTGACGTTCTATTTTTCTTTTCAAAGATTGTTTTGACATCTGCGTAAATAACTGTCTCATCCAAAATTTTCACTTGTAATGCAAGATAAAATATAGACCATCCAAAACATGAAATAGTTTACCTTGATGTTGTGTAACCTCTTGAAACAAGATAACATGCTTTTCCTTTCATTCTCTCTCTGTTTCCTAGCTCTAGATGTATGACTGCAGTTTTTGGACATTTGTCATTAACTCTTCAAATAAGAGATACGGCGTTAACTTCTTTCCACTCAATATGATGAAAATTTATCTTTTCAATTTATTATTTAAATTCATGCACCCGATGAATAGTTGATTGGGAACACATCATGAGAGAAGAATGGTAAAGCTTCAGTAACTTTAAATGGTTTCTGAATATATTTATAGCACATATAAGCATCAAAAAGATTTAATTGATGTTTTAATAACCTGTTATCCTGTTTCAGAGTTGTCTGTAGTTTTTGTACAGCAATTTAGATACTTGTGTTGGCTTTTTGATTGTTTATAAAAAATGATTTGTTGTGCATAATTCCTTTTTTATTTTATTTTTTCGTATTTTGAGAAACTACATGTTATTCTTTAATCCAGAAACAGGAGTATAAAGAAAACTTTCATATTTCCTCTTCCCTCATAGACATCCAAATAAAAATGAATTTCATGGGGCTTGCCTAATCCATTTGTGGTTTCAATCTTTTTATCTTTTGTTTATCTTGAAACCTCCTCTGAGATTGTCCAGATTATCAAAAAGCATATTGTGAAATTTGTTTTTCTTTCTTGGTTCAAGCAAAAATGAAGGAAATACATTGAGTTTTCAAGTTTTCTTTTCTTTTTCTTGTGGGTGTTTGTATTTGTGGACATATTTTTGTTATAGATTCTAAGAGATGATTCATCTTTGGAGATTAAGAGGAAAATTGATGGGTCAGTTGAGCTGGATTTATCCTATTTTCAGGTCAAGTGACGAGTTACTTTACATCTTTTAAAAATGGACTCTCGCAAACAATGTTGACTTATTTAGGGTTTTGAGAACTTTTTGTGCATGATAAGCAAACATTAACCACCATTTGATTGTTTTAGATGTTTTTTGAAAGATAAAGTTGTGAGTTTTATAAATATGTGAAATTCATATTTGCAATTAAGTCGTGAGGGGTCTTGTACCCCCCAAAAAAGAACTCTATTGTGAATTTGGAAATGGAGTTTTTGGGCATTTGAGCATTTATCTTTGGAAATCAAGGAGGACATCTCTTCTATAATATTGAGGTTTGAATTTAAATGTTTTTGATTTCATAGGATGCTTTATAAAGAAGACAAGAGAAATTAGGTGCATCTTAACTTGGTGTTGAATTTGATTTCAAACATGACTTGGTCGTACAAAGCCAAGATGCCTAAGACCCAATATGGTATGCTTCTTTGCATCAAGACCTTACAATTGAGAATGGGGATTGGATTTCATGATCTCATAATGTTACTTTACAAATGATTGCAAGAAAATGGTAATTATATTGCCGACCCAAAAGCAAGGTTTACTAAACTTAGACAACCCTAAGCCCTCATGTTGATGGGATTCAACCTGCAACATTTGTAGGAGTCAGGAGTTGAAAGAAAGAAAGAAAGAAAGAAGTTATGTTAGTGTTCTCAATTGACCAAAAGTAGGTCAATGGGACTTGAGAGTACATCAATATACAATAGAAAATTCTAGGAAGAGAAAATGTTAAGAGAGGCCTAAAAAGGGAAGAAACAAAAACAAAAGTACAATATAGTTATAGACCAGAAATACAAGTGGTCAAAAATCAATACACAACCAAGTAGGGTGAACAAGATCCCTGAATAGAAAAAGTTGAGGAGTACTGGAGAGATAGGATACCAGTCTCATTGAATATCTCTTCAGTTTTGAATTGGAGGAGTCATTAATGTCATTGTTGATCTTTGTGAAATGATTGATACAAGATTTGATAGTGCTCATAGGAGAGTATCCAAGGCTAGAAGGATTGAACTAGGGGATTCTAAGACAAAGCGAGAAGTTCCCTCTAGAATCTCACCTCGTGTCCAAGACTGATGTATCTCTTGTCGTAACGAAGAAGCTCTTAATATGCATCTATCCCTATGCGTGGTGGGTGGCTAGAGAGGAGTAGGTCTATGTTGACAAGGAGTTGAGTGATGCCACCAAAAAGAAGGAAAACCATATTGAGGGGGAAGGTGTTGGGGCATTTGAGTAGAAGTGATGACTGATAAGTTGTGATAAGCATTGTCTCACAAGTCTATCCACAACAATGTGCGAAGTATTGGTACCTAAAGGTCATTTAGAGTTGTTTGTCTTGTGGTTTAGTTGGAAGGAGGTGATCAACTTGGGGGATTGGGATTGAGGATTCTGAGAGACTTCCTTGAAGGATGCGTGTCGAAGGGTGATGGCCTCCTATAGATAAAGGGCCAAGCATTGCTGGTTTGGATATCTAAAGAAAGTAGAGAGAGTGTTCCTTGAGTCTCTATAGAGGCAATAGTATCTCCCCCAAATCTCAATAGTAAATGGGGTATCTAATGTGATGTGCTCCTTAGTCTTCACCTCCTAGAGGGAGCAAAGAAAGAAGATCTAGTCTTGGTGAAGAATATGATGACTTGTCTCAACTTGTAACTGGTGGAACACACTCTCAATTGGTCAAGGGAAAACCTCAAGCTGTGTGACCAATGATGCTAGAGATAGTGAGAACAACATAAGATACCATCCTCCACTTGAAATCAATGCTTTGCGTAGAAAACAAGCTTTAGACTAAGCAACATAGGAGGGGAGGTCTAGGTGACTTGGGTGTACTAGTCTATAAATGTCCTCATTGGTAGCTCTAATGATGGTCTCCTTTGAAAGGATTCGGGCATGAGTGTTCAAGGAATAGATGAAATGAGGTTGTCTATTAATAGAGACGCTGATAGAAAGGAGCAAGCTAGTCATGGAGTACCAAAAATGTTGATGTCCATTAGAGCCCAATGAAGCAATTTGCTTAGAGGAACAAAGAACTAAATATGGATACCTCTCACTACCTAAAGTTGAATCCCCCAATCATTAGTACATTAAAAGTCAAGTATGAATATAGGTTATGGATGCAAGTGGTCAAAGGGAGAAAAAAGGCACTTCTAGTTTTTGCAATGGTTGGTCAAGTAAAAATCGAAGTAGAAAGGGCATAATAGGTTTAAAAGATCAACTTTCAAGTTCACAATCTTCTTAAGTCTCATTAAAGGTTGGTTGTGCTTTCTTGGACAAGACTTTGGACCTCAACAACTTTCTTGTGACATTGAATTCACAAAAAAACTAAAAAGATAACAATTGGAATTGCAATGCATAGATTAACGTTTTCCCATTGTTGGGGTGGTCACATCCTTTGTAATGTCCTGTTTACATTTTTAATATCCTAGAGGGAATATTTTATGACATTTGATCAATTTTAAATTTCTTCAATAATTTACAAGGGTTAGCTGATTTTTAAGATCTTTGTATCTTATAAATAATAGAAATTAATCACAGCAGCATCACACATTGATTGCCCAGTTTTGCCACAAAATCTTTAACCTTTTTGAATTCAATAGGACTTGCTATAATATGCAGTGCTTAAAGCATAAGATGAATTGCCAATTTTTTTCAAATAAATTGACACACTCTCCAATATGAAATGTGAGTTGCTGAACATATGTTGCTGAATAATATTGACTAGCCAGCCGAGTTTCAGTCAGGCACCTCTGTAATTTAGTTTATAAAATCTGCCGCAAACCCTCACTTTGCCCTGGCTGATGTAAACCACAACTGGTATGAGATCACTGAATTCCAAACAGATGTATGATGCCATACAGATGAAGATAATTGGTTCAGCCAATTAAATTATTTCACACACAAAATCACTGTTTGGTGCATAAATGGTATTGTATTTGATTGACCCTCTTTGACAACAACTATATCTATAAATGAGCACAAGATTTCTACACTTTGGGATTTGCAGTGCACTCTAAATATTTTGGCACAATATTAGTTGCCCCAACTATGTAATAATCCAATAAGAATCAAATATACTTGGCTAAATACAAACAGTTTGAATCAGGGGTTTTTGTCGACTAATCCTGTGATGGAAATTAGGGGGTTTTCATCCTCTAATTCCAGACCTAGAGGGGTTTTGTCCTCAAGTTAAATGAACTGCTGTTCCATGCTCTAAAGGAGTAATTATCAGATAATAAAAGATGTATTCTTTGCATGGTCCCTCCTTCTCCTTGTTTGGTGTCTCTTATATATCTTTTTTCCTTCAATAGTCACGATTCTTCACATGCCCCTTGACTTTTGATTAAATGAAACTTTGATTTTATATTTTATAATTATTTACATTATATTTATTATTATTATAATCGTACTTCAAAAAGGGGACATTACAGTCTGCCCTTCCCGAGATTGCTTGTCCTCAAGCAATCACAACTAATATGCTCCAAAAGAGTTTTTCCACTTTACTAAGTCTTTCTTTGAGAAAATGGAGTAGCAAGCTAAGTGGGCTTGATCTTGTGGGGAACTCCATAGTTGAGTATGCTTGAGTCTGAGTAGTACTTGGACGGGTAACATCTTGGGATGTCACAATGCTTCACCCTTGTTAGCATCACCTAGATACAATGAGTGCTAAGTGGACCATTCATGTTCATGAGAGATGGGTTTGTGTTTGACTAAAAATCTATATAGTTGAATCCTAATAAAAGATCATAATTTGATATACTATGAAAAATCTTTCTTGTTTCTCATTGGATGAGCTAAAGGGGCTCTATAATGAATGGTTCATAAAACACAACACTTGTCGATGGTTTTGCAAATGGTGTAGCAAGCTAAGTGGGTTTGATCTTGGGGGAAACTCCATGGTTATGTGTGCTTGAGTCATAATAGTACTAGGAAGGGTGACCTCCTAAGATATCTCAATGCTTCACCCCTATAAACATCATCTAGATGCAATGAGTGCTAAGTGGACCATTTGTGCTCATGATAGATGGTTTCATGTGAACCACTACTCATGAAATACGGTTCAATGAGTTTGACTAAAAACCTATGTAGTTGAATCCTGATAAAAAATCATAATTTGATACACCTCAGAAAATACCTCTTGCTTGTCATTGGATGAACTAAAGGGGCTTTATATTGAATGGTTAATAAGCCACAACACTTGCTAAAGGTTTTGCAAATGGGGTAGCAAGCTAAGTGGCCTTGATCTTGGGAAAAACTCAATGGTTAAAGTGTGCTTGAGTTGGAGTAGTGCTGGGATGGGTGGCTTCTTGGTATGTGTAGATACTTCATCCTTGTGAGATCACCTATATGCAACGAGTGCTAAGTGGACCATTCATGCCCATGAGAGATGGTTTTGTGTGTATCACTACTCATGAGATATGGGCCGATGAGTTTGATTCAAAGTATGTAGTTAGATTTTGATAAAATGTCATAATTTGATACATTACTAGAAATGCCTCTCGCTTGTCATTTACTTGTCTATATGCAAGTAAATGATCACCTATATGCAACGAGTGCTAAGTGGACCATTCATGCCCATGAGAGATGGTTTTGTGTGTATCACTACTCATGAGATATGGGCCGATGAGTTTGATTCAAAGTATGTAGTTAGATTTTGATAAAATGTCATAATTTGAGACATTACTGGAAATGCCTCTCGCTTGTCATTTACTTGTCTATCAAAAGATTTTATTTCTACCTCTATTTCACTTTTAAACGGGGTAGATTTTACTTGAATCTCTTTATCACCTTCCAATAAGCTTTCTTGTTCTTCTTAGTTTTCACCATCATCTCCTATAACAAATTTCTTGTCGAGCGCTCACTACTAATCCCATAGAAGAATGGCCTTTGCTCATGCACTCTTGTTGTTGCTTCATCCAATTCTTATTTTTTTCATAATAATTTCCATGTTGCTCTCAAGCATTATGACTCTTTTGTCTAGATTTTTGAGGTTATCCATTTTCACCTCTTTGTTCCACCGTCAGATAGAGATTTCCAGATTGCTTGCTAGTAGTTCATTTTCTTTTCTAATTGTCATACAAAAATTCCTTCCACAAGTCCCACAATGATCAAAACCACTTTAATACCAAAATGATCAACAACTCTTAGATTAAAGTAGAATTTAACAACCACAAATTTGATTCTATTATTCTACTTGCTCCAACAAATCATAATGCTGAAGAGAGAAATGTTGTTGTAAAATAGTAAAATAACATGCTGGAAATAGAAGAATTCACACAATGAATACAAGAACTTTTACCCAGGAAACCTCAGTGAGGGAATAACTAGCTTTGGTAGTGGCAAACAATGAGTTGTTATGGATTCTATCTGCCCCTTGCTCCATTTAATTGCATACACAGTTGTCTTAGGCTTCAACCTTTGTTACACCAGTGAACCAACTGATCTCTCCTTTATTTTGATCAATACAATATTTTATATGTCGTTCTGTATTTGAAAAGTTAAAACATGCTTCCCACTTGTATTTATTAATGGTGTTTGTGTTGGAGCATTCCTCTTGGTTCCAAGAAGGGTCCCTTGGAAGCTGGAAGTGGAAAAGTTGCCCTTTCATTTCAATTATTTTTTCTTTTGCATAGTTGGGGGTCATTTTTGCAGTTTTGAATTTGACCCGAGTCATTTCCATGGGCACAGGATTGACCCTGTAGCTTGGATTTGTATTGCATGGTTGGATTTGACCTCGCCAATCTCTAGACCATGTTTGTTGATAATATTTTCATGAATTCAATTTAATGTTCACAAATATATTTACATATTTGCATTTTTTCATGATCCTTATGGATCAGACCGCCTTTATTGGAGAGGTGTTTGGTCCCACAAAAGCTTATTGAGACTTTGAGTAAGGAAAAAATATCCCTACTTCCTTATCCATGTAGGGTGGTTGTTGTTCTTTGCTTTCCACATAATATGCTTGTGCACAAGCTTCATCCAAGTCTTGGGGGGTTGTGGTTATTGGTCTTTGTGTGATGTTGGTGTGAAGACCTCTGAGGTACTTAATATGCATGTCCTCATTCTCCAAGTCCAAGCCCACTAACTTGGCTTGTCTCCTGAATTGCATAGTATAATCCTACACACTTTGCCTGATTTCCTGTTTTAGGTACCACTTAATTTTTTGGTTATTTTTATGACAATAGGATAGAATTTATTTCATAACAGTTCTTAAAATTCTTCCCATTTAGACAAAGCGGGTTTCCTTTTCTTTTCGAAAGAAGATACATAACTTTCCCACTGTACAAGATCATGTTCAGTCATTTTGAAATATGTCAAATATATCATTTGTGTCTCACTAGCCTTATGTATACTGAAATAAACCTCCCTTTGTTTGATAGTAGTATCTAAAAGCTCAACATTTACTTGCCCGTGGAAAGATATTTCTACCTTTGTTTCAATTTTAAATGGGGTAGATTTTACATGAATCTCTTTATTGCCTTCCCACAAGGTTCCTTGGTCTTCAAAATCTTCACCATCATCTTCTATACCAAATTTCTTGGCGAGTGCTCTCACTACAAATCTCATAGAAGACTGATTTTGGCTTATGCACTTTTTTTTTGTTGGCTCCTATGTTCTTGTTGTTGCCTCATCCAATTCTGATTTTTAGTTAAAATCTCCATGTTGCCTTTCAAGGGCTATCACTCCTTTGTTTAGATTTTTGATGTTCTCCATTATCATCTCTTTGTTCCACCTTCAGGTGGGCATTTCTGGATTGCCTTGTGATATTTCCTTTTCTTTTTGTGACCTTGTAACTGTCATACAGAAATTCCTTCCACAAATCCTACAATTATGAAAACTGCTATCATAACAAAATGATTTTGTAACTCTTAGATTAAAGCAGAATTTAAGAACCACAAATTTAACTTTATTATTCTACTTGCTCCCATAAATGTCAGTGTTGAAGAGAGAGTAATGTTGTTTTAAAAAAGGAAAATAATAATATGCTGGAAATAGAAGAATTCATATGATGAATACAAGAATTTTTACCCTAGAAACCCTCAATGAGAGAAAAACCAGCTTCAGTAGTGGCAAATGGTCTTTTACTGTAACAGTATTAAAAGATTACCAAGTACAAGGAGTAGCTATGGATGCAATCTGTTCCTTGCTCTATTTGATTTCATACACAATTGTCTCAGGTGTCAGCCTTTATTACACCAATGAACCCACTAAACTAAACTTTTATTTTATTTTGATCAATACAACATTTTATTTGTCCTCCCATGTGTAAAAACCAGTGTTCCACGGGGTTTTGGGGACGGGGACGCGGGGACGAGGGGCCTAAGTTTGGGGGTGGCGGGGGGATGGTGGGGGGGGCTGCAGGGTGCTGAAATACATATAGTACTTGAAAAAATAGTTATAAAAAGATGTATAAGAATTATACATCTTGGAGACAACTAGGAGTCCCCTAGAAGTTTTGGGGACGCCCAAGTGTCCTTGAAGTCTTAGCGGTGTCTTGGAGACAGTGACACTGGTGGTGGGATGGTGGCGTTGGTGGGGGGATGTCCCCCCCAAGTCCCCAAGTCTCCGAGATGTCCCCGTCTAGGAAACGCGGGGTTTTTTGGGGGGAGGGATGCGTCCCTGTGGAACATTGGACTAAAAACATACTTCCCACCTCTGTTCATTATTGTTGTTCGTGTTGGAGCATCCCTCTTGGACCCAATGAGGATCCCTTGCAAGCTGGGAGTGGAAAAGTTGCCTTTTTGTTTTTAATTCTGTTTTGCATAGTTGGGGGTCATTTTTGAAGCCGTGGATTTAACCTGGATAAGTATTGCAGGTTTGGTTTGACCCCACAGCATAGATTTGTCCTGCACAATCAAATTTGACCCCTGTGAACTCTAGATTGTGTTTGTTGACCATCTTTTTATGAATTCAAGTGACTATTCACAAATCTATTTACATTTATACACTCATAGATGCAACACTCGCCAAAAACTCGGCGAGTTACGAAAAACTCGCGAGTTTTCCAGGCAATTGTACGCCAAAAAACTCGCTGTACATTCTGGAAAAACTCGCCGTACTTTTGGCGAGAGGTGGAAAAACTTGTGCCGTTGCCGGGGAGAGGTGTTAAAGGCTGGAAAATACAGTGAGTTAAGTTAGGACCAATGCATTAGGATGAAAGCTCGCGCAACTGCTAGCCTTGCTCGATGATTAGTCCTAATTTGCGTTGTTTAAATCATATAGATGCATTGTTAGAATTTGTAGGTAAAATGCTTCAAAAATGAAGAATCTGAAGGCCCCGGGACCCTGCAAGGGGCGTTGCCCCTTGACCCCACTGGGGGCTGCTGCCCCCAGACCCCCGCTTTCAAATTTAAAAACAAAAGAAGAACTTGGTGGGGGAATTGCGCCGACAAAAAGTGATATTTTTATACCCCCTCTACATAAAGAATGCAACTTAGAATATATTGATCTTTCACAGCCCCTAGACCCCCACTTTCAAATTTAAAAACAAAAGAAGAACTTGGTGGGGGAATTGCGCCGACAAAAAGTGATATTTTTATACCCCCTCTACATAAAGAATGCAACTTAGAATATATTGATCTTTCACCACCATTGTCACATGCATCTACAAATCTTATTCCTATAGATGAACAAGAACATATCATTGATGAATTTTTAGGACAATGGATTTTTGAAAATGATGCGATTTTGTATCTAATTTTCTTTCAAATCAATCAAATATAACTATACTCAGCTTGTTTCTTCTATGTACTCATTTTATTGACTCATTGGATGCATCTTATCATTGAATTTTGCAAAAAAAATGTGTTTTTAATGAAGCTTAAGCAATTTTTTAAGTTGCTGAGTTTTTTCCATACCGTGTTTTTGAAATTGGCGAGTTTTTGAAATTGGCGAGTTTTTCAACTATGTATACACTTGTCACGATCCTTATGGATTGTATATACTATATATGTAAGGTTCTTTCTTTCACATGGATGAATGCAGAGTAAACTTGTAGATAAAAGATTGAAGTGATATAAACACAAATTTCTTCCATTGAATGAATGAATGTGGAGTAAAATCTCAGCATGTACACCTCGGTGGAAGACAATGTCAAAAGGGAAGAGGTTATACTATAAATTATAAAGCAATGAGCGTGGTAAATGTGAAACATTTCAGCTAGCATTACCATCTACCAATCATTAATTTCTACTCTAACAAATGTAGTTAAGTAATGAGTGATAACAATTGAAAGGTGGCTTTCACTGTAAAACTAGCATTGCCATCTACCAGTAATTAATTTATACTCTAACAAATGTAGTTAAGTAATGAGTAATAACCAATTGAAAGGTGGCTTTCACTGTAAAAACAATTGTTAATATCATTGGCTGGACCACCTACAAAACCATAACATACAGTGCATTAACAAAAATGTTGTGTATGACACATTTAATTAAGTCATTTAATCAAGACATACACGTACTTATAAAAGTATTGCCCATGATACATTTAATGTCATCACAACGATGATACGGATAACTCAATTATCATGCTTGCCTCAAGTCTTAGAAACTCATAATGTGTGGGAAAGCCATTTGTTTTCAATTTTGTTAGTCAATGTATTTTTGAGTGACGTAAGGAATTGCTTAATAAGATTGACCTCATGTTGAAATCTTAAAATTGCATGGGAAGAACTTGGTCTTTAGTAGCTTTGGGTAATGAGAAGGTTAATGCGCTTCTGGATTTAAATATTGCACATTTCACGTTTGTTCTTTGCAAGAGGTCTAAATTTAGCAAACATTATATCAATATAATTTTTTGCACTTGAAACATTTTCTCTAGGGTATGAATTAGTGATTTTGATGTCTGGTTGAGCTGTAAACCATTCTAATTTTCTTCAATGTTGCAGGTATGGAGAGTGCTGACGAATTGAAAATATCATGTTGCAGTGCCTAGAGGGATTCAACCACTTACTAGATTGTCTTGTTCGGTCTTTCGAAGTAAAGGTCTTCAAACATGTGCAGGGCCTTAGAGATCCTGAGATAATAGCAAGTGGAACAGTTTGTAAGTTATTTCATATACTTTTTTGATTGGTTAATACCACCTTGTGGGATGTACTTCAGCTTAGATACCATGACCAAGGATTATCTCTGATGTCATATTCATCCATGAATTGCACCTGCCCTCACCTGTTGGGATACAGCACACCAATAATTGGATGTGTTAGTTCACCCAATTCAACATTCAACATTTTTACATTTTTACATTTAACATGCTTCCCAGGGAATTGAACTCGGGTCTTCATTATGAAAGCCTCTATGATTTATTTCTTGAGCTCATCTCATTTGAGTCTTTGACATCTCATGTTTTAAATTTCAATTGTGTCTTTATTGTAGGAAAATGTCGTTTTTGCATGACAACGTAATTAAATGAATGCATACTTTTTGTTTAGAGGCAGAGCATATGAAATGAAATAAAAGTGTCATTGTTGTGTGTGGTGACAGTGTCTGTATTTATATATAATTTAACAAATATATTCAGGTGCAGAGAATGCCATTTTCATTGTTTTCAATGAATGCTAGCTATCTCATGGCTACATCCTGAATGGTGATCTAGTTCCACTGTTTTAATGCTACTGGCAACTTACATGATTTTATTTAGACATCCACACAGACATAGCCATGTAGTCTGTACCCAGATTTTGATAATGGCATATTAGTACCAGATTGCATGCCTGTTCCCATGCACCATAGCTGTTATAGTCTTAAGAGTTGTATTGTCTTGTAAGGAGTGTAATATAAAGTTCTTTAGACATGGGAAATTTAAGCTGAAATGGTTCGGTTACTCCTTTTCCATCAGGTGCCTATATAGTGCACTGTGCATTGAATATAGGAAAATGTCCATGACTTCTGTGCATGCCAACATGATAAAAGGAATACATACGATTTGTTTAGATGTAGAGCAGATATATGAAAGTCATTTTTGTGTGTAGCAACAATGTATGTCATTATATATAAAATTTTATAAATGAACATTGGCATAAAGAATGCCATTTACATTGTCATTGAAGAATTTGGGCCATCTCACAGCTCTGTCCCAAATGATAATCCAATTCCATGGTTTTCTTACAACTGACAACATATAGTCTTATTTTATTACGCACAGGCTAGCCATGTAGTCTTGTACCCAGGTGTCAACAATGGCATATCAGTGCTGTATGAACACCCATGCATTTAAGTGGTTATTATAGCACTATGTCAAATGTTAACAAGTTCAATCAATGTTTCCTTTTTGATTCTCAGGAACTTCAGCAGAAGTGGTTCGGTTACTCTTTTTCCAAAATGTCTATATAGTGCATCTCCTCCTTTTTGTCATCTTCTTCCATCAGATACATACATTAACAAGCTTAGAGCTTCCCTTCTTATTTGCTCTATAGGATGTCCTTACAGTTTGCAGGAAGCAGTAATTTGATCTAGTTTCATATTTCAGTTTGATTCTTGTGCAGTATATAACTTTCATGTTGTGGCTCTTCATAGGTTGTAGAATAGTTGGTGGTGAAGTTGAGTTATCTCTTGAATTGGGTTTTGATTTGAGAGTTATGATCGGTTGTCCTTGTAGCAAACAAAAGATCATGTATCTTATGCAATCCAAACATCTTTAAACAATGAGACTAATTGCAGCACATTATTTTTTAAATGAGCATAAGCTTTTCAGAATAACCACTTTGTAGAAAACAATATCTTTTAAAAAATTGAAAGAAAAGGTACTTGTAAGATGAATTAATTGTTCTATGGTTGTGTATGCTTTGGATAATCAAGGTCAAATAATTTATCTGAATGTTATGAGAGTCTGGGACTGTCTGATAGTGATCTTATGCGAGTAAAGACGATGACTTGTCGAAAATTGGAAAAGCATATACAAGATAATTGCTTATGAAATTATTTAAGGAACTGAATGCAATTATATAACATGGGTGATAGCAGAAAGTCTTCTTTGCCTTGAAAAGTAAATTAATATTGGACTATATCACATATATTATAAGAGTGTCTGTTTTAAGTATCAGACATCTTGAGAGGAATCTAGGGGAGGGGCTGAGGTGAAATTACACCCCCACTCACAAGGATAGGCAGGGATCAATATCCACCAATGCATCGGGTGGATTATCTTGGAGATGTGTTCATGTGCTCTTTTCTTTTATGTCCAGGCTTCTCCTCCAGAGCACACAACTTGATACTTAAAAAAGTAAAAGATTTCATTTTTGAAATATGTATGCTTATATTTCCATTACACACTTTTTTTTATTTTCAGAATAGCAAGAACATAGAAAATGCTTATGGATCTAGAGTTGTTTTACTGGTTTACATGGTTTGAATGCTTTTCTAACTAAGACAAGTTACTTCATATGGATGTTTCTTAATACACATGCTTTCTCCTGTGTTCCCTTATTTATTGATTAAGTGGACATGCGTTTACATCTGTTGTTTTCTCTTATGTCCAGGCTTCTCCTCCATTGCACATAACTTGGTGCTTTAGGCAATAAATGATTTCATTGTCAAAATGTGCATGCTTATAATTCAATTGACACTTTTCTTTTTGTTTAGAATGGCAAGAACATAGAAAATACTTATGGATTTGGTTATTTGTTTGAGTGGTTGACATGGTTTGCTTGCTGTTTTAAATATTTGATGAGTTACTTTATGTGGATATTTCAGAATACATCTGCTTTCTCATGTGGTTCCTTATTGATTTTGTTTTCTTGCTTTCTGGTAATTTCTGTACTTGTCTGCTATAGGATCAAGATGCATGATTTATTTGCTTTCTACATTTTGAGATCAATGTGTAAACTTGTTTTAGTGTGGAATAAGGGCCTCGTGTCATGCTTAACTGCCATCCCACTTTGATCAATTATCAAAAAAGAAAAAAAAATCTTTTCTTTGCAAAAAAAGAAATTCTAATTTTTATGTGCATGTACTGGCATTTGTGGACTGCTGCTATCACATTTCAATGGCAATGTTCAATTCCTATAGGATATGCTGGCTTTGTCTTGGGAAACGAATAATAAATCATTGTACATAACTTTTTGGTGAGACAACTTCTAGAGATGACTAAAATATTGTTCTAGAATATGAGAATGCTTTTCTAACATTTTTAGATTCTGTTTTTCCTAATTTTGTGCAGTTAGTGTGAGTGAAGTAGAAGCTTTGTACGAGCTGTTCAAGAAGATCAGTAGTGCTGTGATTGATGATGGTCTAATCAATAAGGTGTGCTATTTGCTTTGCATTATTCTTTTATAATGATTGCAGTATGGGGAATCAATTAATTGTTTCAGGCTTCTGCAGTGATAATTTTTTTCCAAGAGTATTTCTTGGACCACTTCATTCACTTTTTTTTTGGTCATGTCTCATTGCTTTGAACACCTCTTTGTGAAATTGATGTTACAATTACATGTTTGGGAAATGGGTATTTGATGTTGAATAGAGATAATGACCATGAATGCTTTATTGTTCTTTTAGCTTATCTTTGGAGATTAATTTGCCAACTCAGTATATGAATAGAAGCATAAAATCAGATGTCTGTACACTTTTAAATTTTTAATCTGTGGATAAAATAATCAAAATATTACAAAAAAGTCTTTTTGTGCTGACAAAAGACCATTTTATTTTTCCTTATGTTCTCTTCCTATAGGAGTCACTATCATGGTGAACACACATGGGCAAAAACCAAAAATGGTGAAACCAAAAAAGGTTAAAATGGCGCACTCAAAGATTATCTATTTCTTTTTGCAGGAGCAAGGTTTAAATTCTGTATAGAGTGATTAGCTGATAGATTTCATCGAAATGTTTCTGCCAACTGTTGCGTCTGGGAGCCCATCATTAACTTATGCAAATTGGGAAATCCTTCTTTGAAGAGTAAATTTCAAAACAGAACACTGCATTTTAAAATAATGAGAATGAAGTTTTAATAGTAGAAATCTAGGATATTGTAGTAGAAATTTAAAGTGATCCAGGATTTCTTTGGGTCAATGGTTGATTTTGATCATGGCATTGGAAGAAGAAAGGTAAATTTAAGAGAAAGGCCCTCAAAGAATGATTTTAACTTAAGTTGCGGGTTCAAGCTATGGACTTGCTGGTACAGTGAAGTTCCTTTTTGGTGTTATTAGGTATATACGTATATACTATACTTGAAATGTGTAATAAACATCTAGTGTTTGGGGATGGTGATTTAGGGTTTTATTGGTCAAAAGGTCAAAAAAAATGTTTGGAATCGATTTGGAATAGGGTTGGAATTGCCACATCCACCACAAAATTGCTTGGGTATGCCTTGGGCTGTTTCCACCCAATTCCGACCAATAAAAAACAAATTGTGCCCAATTCCATAGGCGAAGTGAACCTGTACTCAATTCCAATATGAACCATATCGAGAAAATCTGTTTTTTCTAGCTAATTTGGTACACACACACACGCACATACAAATATATATGTATGTATATATATACATACGATATGCAAGCACATATAAATATATATGTATATGTATGTATAGTCCCTTTACATTTGCCTAGGGCACACCTAGGCAATTTGGCACCTTTGAGTACATCCGAGATGTACCTAGTTTATTTAGGAAGATCTAGGTCTTTAGAACATATTGCAAATCTTGGGTGTTGCTCATTGGCCTTTGTGGTTTTGTTAGAAGGATCTTCATTCGAGTCAACACTTGTATTCCAAACTACAAGTCGTAACTCCATGTTAGCACTACTGCACATTTGACTTGTCATTAACGATTGTGAGTGGTTGTGAGTCTTGTGATAATTGCAACATGATGTGAAACATCAAGTTCTAATTGATGTAGGTTCCTCTAGGCTCACTTGTTTTTGCCCAAGGCACACCCTAGATGACTTGGGTACCCCCAAGTACATTTAAGACACACTTGGTTGATCTAGGAGGATTTGGGTCAGTAGACCATACTGCAAACCTTGGGTGTTGCTCAATGGTCTTCATAGTTTTGTCTGTAGGATCTTCATCCTAGTTAGCACATGTATTCCATGTTAGTTTTGTTTCAGATTTAACAGAAAACAGAAAAGTAAACACATAACAGTGAACACAAAGATTTTATCCTGGGAAAACCCTCCTACTCGAGGGAAAAAAACCCAGCAGCAAATTATTCTCTTATAAATCAGAAATAATAGTGCAGAAGTAGCACTCAGAATCAGGCCCTAGAAAGGCCGAATATCATACAATAGACCAGCACTTGAAGATAGTGTGAATTCCTTAGTTACAAAGAATATCAACTCTTCTTCTTGAGGCGAATCTGCTCCTCTTGAATGCGAACCTGCTTCTGAAGGAAATTGAATTGAGAATGGAATGAATGACTTGAATTATGTGGAGACTCTATCTCCATTATATACAAGACTAGGCGAGCTCTCCTCTTGAGCCGACCTAGGAAATGTAATATTTGTTATATAATTGAAAAGCCGACTTGCCTTGAATAATTATTCTTAGGGAAATACCTCCCGCCGCTACAAAACACTAACATTCCAAACTACAAGTCATAAATCCATGTTAGCACTATTGCATGGTTTGACTTGTCATTGGTGGTTATGATAATTGCAATGGGAATGTGAACCATTTTGTCCTAATTGATGCCTCGTATTCCTCTCTCATTGTATAATAATTTATATGGCCATTCTTTGTAGGATGGTGGTGGATAATGGTTGTATTAGGAGATAAACACAACACATCTATTCTCATAGATCATGTACTCAACTAAGCATGATACAAGTTTGTTATTATAGTTCTAAGTTTATTGTTTACGATCTTCATTCAATTTTTGTTGTTGAATATTTCTTTGCATATTCTTGAATCCTTATTGTAGCACAAACCTTTTGCAGTTATAACCTAATTGAATCTATTTGATCGGGTTGCTCGTCAGGCTTTGCCCTTGGGCCCTAGATCATTGGTAGCTATTTGAGCAATCTCACTTTGTGTCATTTTTTGAGTGATATTGGAGTGGTATTTGAAACAACTATCTCTATTTGTGTGCCCACTCACACAAGGTCTGAATACAAGGTATAGGTCAATCTAGACATCACATATTTGAAGGCAAGTTAGATGTGGATGCCCTAGATAACTGACTCAACCAAATCTGTTCCTACTAGGCGGTCAATCAATATTTTTGATCAAGAGATCACTTTTGCTCTTTTGAAAGTTTCTCTCTCAGTAGAGAAATGGTGGAGTAACTATTGTACAACACAAAGATGACTTAGGCACATCTATAGACTCATTGAATGGCTTTGTTGCAACTTGCAACCATCAAAGGAACCTTCTACCTTGTAGGAAACTATGATGAATAGTACATCAATTTTTTTTTATTAGTGCCAAGGCCGAGATAAAAATTTGCAAGAATACTTGGTGTCTAAATTGGGAATTCAAGATTCAAATCAAAACCTTGTTTTGAAGTATCAGTTAGGTATGAGACCACATATCAAATTTGATATGAGTTTCTTGCAAATCTTTTCAATTAGAGAAGCCTACAAATTTGAAGCAAAGGCCAAACTCAAGACTAAGATAGAAGATTCTAAGTCCTAGAATAAGCCACAATCATTCCATCCAAGCAAAATTCCAAACTAAGAAATGGCTTTCAATGCTATTTGTTGAAGAAGCACTGACCTGAAAATGATTAGAACAATAAGCAGTCCAAGGTAGGCAAGTGGTGCATATTTCACAATTCTAGCATTCATTCGACAAAAGAATGTCATTGTAATGCTATTTTTCTCCAAAAGAAAGATTTAGTATCTCAAAGTTAATTTAGTATGACAACAAATTTTCTAATGTTAATAACCTAGTTTAAAAATTAAATATAATAAAGTGTCATGCCCCTGCCCAAGGAAGTTTTGCAATCTCCTATAAATAAGGGTGCTTTAACATAGGCAATAAAAAGGGGGGAGCGATCAAGTTTAAAAGAACATAGGAATCACAGCAAGGAAGATAAAATTAATCAATAATTAATTAAAAGATAAAGGCAGCTGACTCTTTGCAAGGATATAATTTATGAAAGGATGCGACTTTACCCCTCAAGGGGAAGATATTAAAGAGAGGATATTTTATTGGAGGAAGGCATCAAGTTGGAAAAAAAGGAAAATACAAAATTGAAATATAAAATATCTATTGGAAATAAATATTGCTTTCAGCAAGAATATTATTTTGAAGTAAGTTTAAATAATAATCTTAGAATATATATATATATATATCTTTATTGCAGAAATCAAGTTATTACAGACACTTGTAAGTAAATCTATTGCATTTCCATAATGATATTTTATTAGCAATTAATATAGCAAATTCCTTTAGCAATCTATTTTGAATTTATAGAAGTGCCTTGCAAATAGGGAGGTCGTTCAGCGTTCCAAGTCGCGAGAGTTGAAGGACTAGAAATTCTTTATATCAAGCCCGCCACCCTGAGATGGATGAATTGAAGGATCTTCCATATTTGTGTGTTGGGAGGCCAAATGGACCCAAAATCCATTTTTGTGCTCTTGGGCTTGGTTGAAGAGGACAACTTTCATGCGTCTTATCAAGCACGCCACCTTGAGATGGATGAACTGAAGGTTTTGCCATACTCGTGGATTGGGAGGCCGAATGGACTAGAAATCCACTTCCGTGCTCTTGGGCTTGATCGAGGAGGATGACCAACCTCCAAGGCGGACTAAGGGATGAAATGGATCTAAATTCCTTCAATGCTCTTGCAATATAAGGGCAACTACCACCCTTGAGATTGCGGTTTGCAAGCATTTCCAATGAATTCCGAATATGGTTGACTATAGGAATATGCGTTGGAATAATTATTAATGATATTAAGGTATTTTGATATGAATGATGCTTAGATGGATTTAAATATTATCATAAATTGGTTACTTGTTATTAATAATAACAGTTTTAGTGATTAATATTGTTTTGCAGACCTAAAATTAGGAATTTCCCAAAAGGGGACATTACATAAAGTATATCTAGAATTTATAAGGAATGCACAAAAATACATGTTTATCAAAATTAGCTGGTTTAAGAAAATTAGCTGGTTTAAGACTTTAGTACATTAAGTTGACTATCAGTAAACATTAATGGGACAAATAATATCTTTTTAGAAAGTTTAATCAAATTAGCTCCAACTCATTTATGTAAAATTTTGAATATCTTTTAATAACAAGCGGGACATCAAATTACAAGAGTGTCCTAGCACCAATAGTGAAATAAAAAACTATGTGAGTGAAAAATTTAGGACTGCCATGCGGTCAAAACAGATTGGGCGAAAAAAAGCATACTACATCAAAGAGTTTAACCCGAAAAAGGATCATGGTGAAAAAACTTATTTAGGTGCAGCTATTAAAGGGAAAGCGAGGCTGTTAGTTGCACAATTGAGGATGGGATTGCATCATCTTAGGTGTGAGACTGGTAGGTGGAAGATATCTAAGGAAACTTGGGAAGAAAGAACTTGCATATTCTGCAATAAATTAATGACACTTCATCATGGAATGCACAACTTATGAAGATATCCGTACTCAACACAAAAATAGTTTGGTTGTGGACAATGTGCAGAAGTTATTCAAGGAGGATAAAATCAACCAGAAGACTAGCCTTCTAGTCAAAATTAATAGCAGGAAATCCGACTTGAAAAGAGCATGAAGACAAATTAAGTTTGTCTCGGTCCCATAGACTGTTTAGTCTCGTGGACGTCATTAAAATCTTTCATTTCATTCATTTTAATACCTATTTAACTCAAATCTCTTGGAACAATTGCTCTCACCCAAGGAAGATTTCAATGATCTTGGTTGACATAATTATGGCATACTCTAAGTGGAATCATTCTTATTTAGAACACATTCAAAACATGCACAACAAAGCATCTGCTCAAAACAAGCCTTGGCTAGGACAATCCCAATCGTACCTTGTACCTTGAGTTGGACATACCTTATATGCTCATTCTCCAATGCTTGTAGCCTACGAAATCACCACCTTCCTTGAGTGATCTCCATAAACACATATATCTCCTTCTACATTCATTGCATGGGTTTATATATTAACTCAAAGGGTAGCAATCAACCATCACAACCTTTAATAAATATTTAATTACATTTATACATACTCTTTACAATGGCTAAAGGAATTTATAATGTTTAAGGGCTTATTTCACTTTTTAACCTCTTTTAATTTAAAGTTTATTTTCTTTTTCATCTTCTTTATTTATATTTTATTCCTTTTCCTTTACCTTTACCTTTACCTTTTCCTTTCAATTATTTACAAGAGCCTTTTTATGAATAATCCTATGAATGGGAAAAAAAGCCCCATAATAGTCATGCTTAGTATACTTTGGTTGCACAACTCGATACAGTAGGTGCCAAAACGACAACATAGGACAAAGGTAAGGATATCATGTAGATTGAGCCTAGTGCCATGGTGGGTACTGCAAACATCTCTACTTCCCTTTTAAACATTGAGGTAGTTGAAAGTTTCATTCTCAAATGTGGATCAATAGACAACTAGTGCACTTCATTGTGGACAATAGAAATCAAAAGAATTCGACTTCTCTTAAGTAGTTTGGAGATTAAACTTGCTAGTAACGTCTCATCCACAACCATACTCCATTGGATGGTTCAGTGCAGGCTTTGAGAAGCATGCCACACAATAGTCTCAACTAGTGTACAACATTAGGCCTTTTCAATGGATAGTTCTTTGTTTCATTGTATCATTAGAAGTATGTAATATTTTACTTGGGCAACCATGTCTTTATCATTGATATGCAGTATATGAGGCAAATCCAAGAAATGTAGTCATAGATGTTGGTAATAAGAGATACTCCATATTAGAGGTAGTACCTAAGCTTTCACTCATTAGTGCGAAGTAGTGGAAAAGGGTAGTACCTAAACTTTCACTCATTAGTGCGAAGTAGTGGAAAAGGATAGTTCTAGTAAGAACTTTAGGCTTTTGATGATAAAACTTAAATGTAAGAACATCCTCGTGGTGATAAAACATATCACAACTCCTCTAGGAACATCGACAAAGACATTAGGGTTGAACCATAGGTTGTTAGAGTACAAGGATATCTTTTAGGTACCAAAGGAGTGCCTACACACTATGTGGAAAGGCATACTATTGATTTGATTCTTGAACTACATTTACCTAATGCTTCTCTATATAACAATTCATTTATAGAGAATGAGAAGATCAAATAACAAATCCATGAACTTGTTGAAAAAGAACATATTAGGTCTAGCTCATCATCTTGTGGTAGTCCAATTGTGCATGCATAGAAGGACAACACATGGAAGATGTGCATTGACTATAGGGCTCTCAACAAGATCACTGTGAAGAATCACTACTCTCTCCCAAGGATTGAGTACCTTTTGGGCTTGGTGCAAAGCTCTTCACCAAGATCGACGTTAAATTTGGCCACCATTAGATTCCTATTGAGCCCACATACATTTGGCAGATAACCTTCAAGGAAAAAGAAGGTTTGTCAAGTGGTTAGTCATGCCCTTTGGCCTAACCAATGCTCTTGACACATTCATGCAAATGATGAGTGATGTTTTGAAGCCATTTTCTACTTTGTTGTTTTCAACCTTGATGACATCTTGATCTTTAGCAAAATTTGGGATGAAAATCTATGCCATATCGAGGTAGTGCTTGAAACTTTGTGGAAACATAAGGTGTATGCAAACATGAAGAAGTGTTCATTTGCTAAGCAAGAGATACAATATCTGGGATACATTGTAGATACATGGGGAGTGCATGTGGACCTTACCAAGATTTAAGTCATCTAGATTGATCACAACAAAGAATCTCATAGAGTTTTGCAACTTCTTGGGATTGACAATTTTCTATGGGAGATTTGTACTTTATTTTTGTATGACTTGGTTGTTGAACTATGTTACTAGAGGTGGCCAAAGCAAGATTTGACCCTTGGGGTCAGCTCACTCAGTCTTGGTTGCCGCTTTAGGTAGCCGAGGTCGTGGGTTCGACTCCTAATTTGCCTGTGGTGTGTGGATGACGGTTCGTTGCACATTGCTTGAGAGGTTACAAGGGGGCTTGTAATATCCAACTCCTTACAAAAGATTTACCATGAGTTTTTCACCAAACAGTAAACAACTGACATTCAAGGTATAAAAGAGATATATATATTTTTGTTTCAATAAAAGAAACATGCTACTGCATATTGTTTCCATTTAGATATATCAAAGCATCTATAAATACTTTCCAATTGAAAAGATTAACATCATTTACTTTTTGCATCATAATTCAAGGATTTCAATTAAGTAAGCTATAAACAATAACTTAAAGGGAATAAGGTCATAGATCCTTATTTGGATTCTTTTTGTCTTCCAAGACTCAACATGTCATCTGCAAGAGGGAGAGCATCACCTTGAAGCTTTACCTCCAACCACAGACTTAAGTGATCCCCCCCACACCTTCCTAATTGGAAGTGGCCTTGCCCTACTGCGAAGGGATTAGTCAAGAACCCTCTTAGTTTTTCCTTTTGAGCTCTGGTGTTGTGCCCTACTTAACTAATGCTGTCGCATAACTATGGATACCTTGCAACTATGTACGATTGGGTCATAGTGAACCGAGAAGTGCATGCAGAGACAATTGCACTCACTATGGCCATAGTATTTGTATCATGGATACAATTGCTATTAAGAAGGAAGTCGTTTGTTCACCCACCCTACTTGACTTGGATTACCTTTCGTGACCTAGGGTATACTACAACTATTGTTCCACCCAATGAATAAATACAAAGAACTTATAATACGACAAAACTTGTCATACTAAACATAACTCAACTGAGTTGATAAGGTGTCAGACCATTGTCGAACCCTTGTGTTACTTAGCATAACTAATGGGTCTTGGCAACTGCCACTGGTTCAAGTCCTTATTTACTAAGTTGGTAAATGACTAGACTAAAATACTTTTTTTTGACCTTGAATACCCATGTTACGTTCTCGTTACTTCTTGGGACTTGGTAACTGCCACTTATTCACGTCCTTAATATTAACCATGAGAATGTTTGATCTCCTACTCTAGGCACATACAGTTATTATTGCTGACTTACTGCCATTGATTGGTTTCACTTAGTCACAAACTGAAAGAACAAACAAATGTTTTTTTTTTAATTAATTAATTAATTAATTTTTATTTTTTTATTAGACTGCAGGAATTGGGTAGCACGACCCCCTATAAACTGCAGAGCGCTTGGTAAACTTTTTAACGTGACCGGTGGCGCTGGCGCGACACGCCCTCCGGTACCACGGGGGTGGGGGAGACTAGACCTCGTGACCAACCAAAGAACAAACAAATGTTCAACATATATAATAATAAATATTAATCTTAAGTTGAAGATTCCTTCTTTTTATAGTCTTGAATGTTTAGTGAATTAGCTTTATTATAGTCCTTCCTCAGAAAGTGAAGATTCACTAAATACATAACTCATTTGGGTTGTTAGTTATTTCTTACTCGAACACCCGAGTTATTTTCACGTAAAACCTAGGTCTTGGTTACAACCACTCGCTTGAGTCTTGATCCTAACCCTTGAGAGCGACTTCTCTCGTGATATAATCTGTAAGCAAATCTTGCCACGAAACGATATCTTCTTGACCTTCCTGGTCATAATGTAGTACAAATATTATGTAGTCAAAGTCTTCATGGTAATGGTTAGATCTCCATTAAGAATATAAGCTCCTTTAGGTTTTAGTCTTTCATGTATCTCATTGAAATCTTGTTAGCTAAAGATAAGACAATCGTAGACCAATTGGTCCCATCTTTCAATAAATTCGCATAAATATAAGTGTTTTAACTTTCCTTGAATCCCCGTGCTACTTGATGTAACTAATGGGTCTTGGCAACTACCACTAGTTCAAGGTATATAGTACAAGAGAGTTTCTACTCTCATAGTTATTCTTCTTGGCATTTACTTGCTGAAATAGGTAATTAACTTGCCCCAACTGGTCATAAGATAGTTAAGAAACATCTTTCACATAATATCTCTCGTTTGGAAGGTTTTTCACTTAGTATGAAACCATCGAAGGGTTGACTATTCAAGTTCGACGAGGTAAGGTTTCCATTGTAAGAAACTCTCGCATTTACAAAACTTTCCAAAATGGAAGTAGGAAAATTCATTCTTAATAAAAAGCATTCTTGGTACAGACTAGCCTCAAGCTGAGCTTAAGGCTCTCTTCCTTTCCTTTTCCAAAGTCTTAATGAGACTTGGTTATAACCCCCAAGAACCAACATTAAAGCATATGTCAAACTTGTACCCATTCATGAGTTCTAATTGCAAGCATTTACAAGCATCAATGTTCTTATTCGTCATAATAAAGAGGTTCAAACATTTAGATATCAGCTGCAATTACATTTAGTTGTAGACAAATCTTTTTAAGGATCTCAAGAATGAGCCCTAATTGACTTAAAGATTCCACTTCACAAAGTATTCCTGACATGAACCTTCTTCAATGTGGAAGGTTTTAGGAGAGCAGCAAGGAATCAAGTAGGAGAGAATATGCAGCAAAACTATCCATAACTGGCTTTAATTTGTCTCTACAACCTTTCTTGAACAAGGAAAGTACGTAGGAGAATAAAGAGAATAAGATCATGCCTGGTTTCAGCTATCCAGTTGGGGAAAAGTATATTCCTTCAAAGGTTCACCCATGTCTTTAATGGTTTCAATTTCGGTATTCACTTCTCTCCACGCCCCACTCTATTTATTTATTTCTGGCGAAAATTCCCATCTATTATGCTTAATAGTGGATGACAACAGACATAGGCCCTGTTCTATCGGTCTATGGTCACCATCTTGGTGCATCACTGTGATGATGAGTGGCCAGCTGCTTCGTCGAGGCTTGTGCATGGCTCCACATTTGTCTCAGCCAGCCCTATAGGAGGCACCAGATCACTTCGAAGCATAGAATTGCTCTTTCAAACTTGCAATCTTGCATATCAGTTCTGGGGCCTTCCTTGGCTGACAAACAACTTATCAGCTGAAGCACCTTTTCCTTACCCTTCCAAAATAGTAGCATTTAGCTTTCTATTGATATCTCTTTTAAAATACTTTGCCAAACAGTTTCATGCCTTATCTATGTTTCACCTTTTTCATCAATGTCTATCAAAGCATTTGTAATTACCCCCTATACTTTGCTCTAGCCACCAAGGTTTAACTAGCATCTTAGCGATACAATCTAGACATCTATGGGATGCCATTTATTTGAGGGATTCTATCATGTAGTTCCTGTCCTTTGTCTGTGCTTCCTTTGCATTCATATCGACCAAAGAAATTGCAACTACAATATTTGACAAATATCTAATTTTCATATGCTTTCATGGTTTTCCACACACTAATCCGAAGCTCTCCTTCCGGTGTGAGCCAAGGAAGCTATCCCCTAGAAGTCATGCCTTTTTTTTCCAAGAAGTTAGTTTTTGAGTTAGTTATGATAACTACCCATTTCTTCTATTATTAAGACAGTTAGGGAATGGTTTCCATAGAAAAACTACCACAACTGACTTTGCAAGAGATTTGGATTACCTTCTAGTGACTCCGCCACCTTCATGGCTTTAATGATCTGAGAATATGACTAGCAGCAAATTATTTTAATATAACAGATTTGCACTAGCCATATTACACGGTCACAAGAGCTAGGCACCACTAAAGGTGACGACTTTGCATATAGTGACATCCTGCAGCCTACAAATCAAAGGTTCACATTTCTAGATATTTCTCCACATGCTTACATCAACATACAAACATTTAAAATACCAATGACATTCAATATCACTATATAATATATATTGAATATAAATATATAAGAGTAATCGTACTTACTCTACTTTCATTATTGAGCACATATTTATATACTCAAATGAACATGTATATTTAATTCAAATGTCGATGAGCATTCATCGTATGCATTGTAACTATATATACCCATATGAGATTTGAATATATGTATATATATTCTTTTTATTAACATTTATATATACATACGTATCTTTATACATTATATAAGTAAATGGTTACTTAATTGTTTCCAAATCACTTAAAATGAGAACAAGACTTAATGACTTTGCGATTTACTTACTTTCATGATGCCAATAACAACCCTAGATACACATGGTTAAATGAAGTCAACCACTTGATCTATATGAATCTCAAACGACATTGTTTAAGAATTCATGACTTTACCCCTCTCCTAGGTGATACTCCCCCTATCTAGAGGTGCTCCAATTGTTCTTGCATTTCCACTTAGGAAAACAAATGGTAGTTAGTCGGAAACCACTACATCAAGATCATATCATAGCATTTTCATTAATCATTTTCTTTAAAGAAATAGAATCATCTCATAGTATTTCATCATTTTCATGACATCAAATAATCATCAGCAATCCATTTAAATGCAATACCATATCATTGCACAAATTCATTTCCACATGCAACTCTCAAGGTTTCATAGTCTCATGACTCATCACATTAATTACCATAATTTAGGAATCTAGGGTGGGGTGTAACATACCTTCCCCCTTAAGAATCATCGTCCTCGATGATGTAAGGTATCATAACATATAACAAACGAAAGAAAAGTCTTAATACCTATTTTCAATTTCAAGTAGGAGATGGGAAAATTTCTATTTAATCTCATTATAATTTGCACTTAAGCACTGCCCTCTGCAATTTGGTCCCACTGGACGTTGCCTCGAGAAACCTTGCTATTACGTAGGTGGAGCCTACTTGATTCGAGCATCCTTTCTCTTACTGAGAATTGTATTGGTATTCACTTAACATCAACAAAGCTCTTTTGCTTGACATTTGCTCCCGTTAACCTTTTTCTTGATCAACCTGATTTGCTCTTCCATTTATGATAGCTTTTTTGGACCAAGGCTAATCCTATCTTCTAGCTTTCCCAGCTTATAGGAATTCAACACTTTCTTCCATGCAATGCTTCAAACAGAGTCATTTTAACTTATAGAATGTTATGAGTTATCAAACACAAACTTAACAAGCAAAAGATAATCCTTCCAATTGTATTGCTGGCCCATGCAATATTCACACAATAATTCCCGCCCTAATGCCTGATTTACTCTTTCAATCCGACTACTTGTCTCTGGAGGATATGTTAAACTTATGTTCAACCGAATTCCAAGTGAGGTGAGTATGGTTTAACAAACCCTGAAGTTTTATGAGTGTCTCTATTTGAGATAATTTTCGCAAGAACACCATGAAACCTGATTACTTACACAAACTTGCAGGTTATGATTGGTTCTCCATCCATCAAAATCTCGGGTATAGAATAGATTACCTTGGTGAGTTCGTCCACCATTACCGATCATTGCATTGAGCCTAATTTCTAGATATAAGAAGACCTTGCACCCAAATCTGAACTAATGATCTACCATTCCCATTCTAATATTTTTAGGAGGTATAAAATCCTACCGGGTGATATTGTTTCACTTCCACGCTCTGGCATTTTAGACATTTTGCTACATACCTTGCAGTATTCTTCTTCATTCCCTTCTAGAACCTCAACCAAAAGTTTTTATTACACCAAGATGTCCTGGATATGATGTAGAGTGAACCTCTCTACATACTTTATTCCTTGACTCCTCGGAGTTCGACATATATCTTCTTCGTTTAAATTCCAATAACCTAACTACCTTAGAATTAATCCCATCATGTCTTGGTTCTTGGGCAAAATCCATGAGTGCTTGCTCGATTTGCTCCATGAATTCATCTCTCTGGACATTTGTAACACTTGATTTTTACAATTGTTTGAAAAGAGATTGACGAGGGTTGATGCCTCCTTCAGCTTAGAGCATCTGTAACTCGGTTTTCCTTGCCTTTGATGTACCTGATCTCGATATCATGGCCAAATATTAGCTCCAACCATCTTTGCTAGTGAGCATTTAAATGTGATAGGATAATCGAATACTCAGGATCTTGATGGTCTAACTTAAATCAAGGGTTTCCTTAGCATATAATGTTTGCTGCATTCACAAAGCATGAATAGTTGTTGTTAGTTCAAGACCCAGTGGAGCATAGTCTTGCTCATAAGTCTTTGATTTTCCAAACCTCATAGGTGATATCCCACCCTTATTTCATAATTTACACCACCTATCCCCTCTTTTGAGGATTTGGTGATGTACACCAAACGACCTTCTGGATCAGGTACTTCTGAAATTGGTGCTAAAGTTTACCTCCTTTCTTTAATTGGTCAAATGCCTTTTGACATTTTTTGATCCTTCAAACTTTAAATAACTGCTTTGGAATCTGAGCTTTCAACTTTATTAACTCTGTTGTGACCATCCTGTAAGGAGCTTGAATATACGTTCAGATCTTGGAATTATACTGATGGAGTATTTAAGACTCTTTAGATGGTATTCTAGGCAATTCTTTTGAAAATGCCTTATTAGAGTTCTAAAGGAAATGGGTAATTTCCACATCTGATCCTTCTTGATCCATAGATTCATCACCTTCCACTATTTGGAGTTTTTGGAGACTCTTACAACATTAGGTGATCCATACACTCACCCATCTTGGCAAAACTACCATAGAACCTTAAGACTACAATCAAGTTTACTTTAGTTGAAATCTTGGTAACTCAATTCTAACTTCAAGTTAACACTGTTCTACCAAAGCTATTGTCACCCCTTGGCTTCCTTCATATTTGGGTCTAGTTCGACTCTTGAAGTTTTCATTTTAATAGATTCATTTTAGTTTCTCATAATTTTGTATTAAGTAACACATTCTTTTATAATAATATAGATGGATTATACATCATCTTTAATTATTTTAAAACTCTAACATGTCACGACTACAAGTCGCTATTAGAAATGGATAATCTCCTCGGTTCTTTCTCACCCTTGGAGTCAACTAAACAATTTTGGAGGGTGGAGGTACTCACAGGTACTCATCCATAGTCTCCTTACTACTCACAAGTTCATCCAACCAAAGGGCACCTCCCTATGAGTTGATGGTTTGACTGGTTGACCTCAGAGATAGGAACATTGGCCTTCACAATCACTATATCTCACTGCTTATCTAGCCTAAGAGGCTTAAGTGCGTTAGCCAGTATCTTAGAGTCAGCCTGCCATACACTTCCCATGTAGCTAATTTTGTTAAGGATTTTGAACTTTCAGGAAAGACTCTTTCTTAACCCTAGGGTTAAACAAATTTCAGAAAATTTTACTTCCTTGGGGTTTTCCTTGTTCTTTCTTCTGCCATTTTGGCCTAAGAACTTTTCAAACATTAGCCATTGATAATGCTTGAGGAAAAATGTACGCAATGAGCTCATAGGTCCAAGTGTTGAACCAGGTAGCTCTAATACCATGTGTAACATCCAACTCTTTTTTACAAAAGATTTACCATAAGTTTTTCACCAAACAGTTAACAACTGACATTCAAGGTAAAAGAGATATATTTTTTTTCTTTCAATAAAAGAAGCATGCTACTGCATATCTTTTCCATTTAGATATATCAAAGCATCTATAAATGCTTCCCAACTGAAAAGATTAACATCATTTACTTTTTACATCACAATTCAAGGATTTCAATTAAGTTATAAACAATACCTTAAAGGGAATAAGGTTAGAGATCCTTATCTAGATTCTTTTTGTCTTCCAAGACTTGGCATGTCATCTGTAAGAGGGAGAGCATCACCTGGATGCTTTACCTCCAACCATGGACTTAAGCGGTCCCCCGCACACCTTCCTAACTAGAAGTGGCCTTGCCCTACAACGAAGGGATTAGTCGGGAACCCTCTTAGTTCTGCCATCTGAGCTTTGGTGTTGTGCCCTACTTAATTTATGCCGTTGCACAACTATGAATACCTTCCAATTATGTATGACATCTCTAACTAGCTAAGTATTTGGGTCACAGTGAATCGACAAGTGCATGTAGAGACAATTACACTCACTATGGCCATGGTATTTGTATCGTGGATACAATCACTATTAAGAGAAAAGTTGTTTGTTCACCCACCCTACTCGACTTGGAATACCTTTCCTGACCTAGGGTATACTGGAACTATTGTTCCACTTAATGAATAAATACAAAGAACTTATAATACAAAAAAGCTTGCACTAAACATAACTCAATTGAGTTGATAAGGTGTTAGACCTCGAACCCCTATGTTACTTAGCGTAACTAATGGGTCTTGGCAACTGCCATTGGTTCAAGTTCTTATTTAGTAAGGTTGTAAACGATCGGACTAAATTACTTTTTTTGATCTTGAATACCCACGTTATGTTCTTGTAACTTCTTGGGACTTGGCAACTGCCACTTATTCAAGTCCTTAGTATTAACCATGAGAATGTTTGATCTCCTACTCTAGGCACATACAGTTATTACTGATGATTTACTACCATCTACTGGTTTCACTTAGTCACAAAATGAAAGAACTGACAAATGTTCAACATATATAATAATAAATACTAATCTTAAGTTGAAGATTCCTTCTTCTTTTTATAGTCTCAAATGTTCAGTGAATTAGCTTTATGATAGAGTCCTTCCTCAGAAAATGAAGATTCACTAAATAAATAACTCATTTGAGTTGTTAGTTATTTCTTACTCGGCACCCGAGTTACTTTCACATAACTACCTGGGTCTTGGCTACAACCACTTGCTCGAGTCTTAACTCTAACCCTTGAGATCGACTGCTCTCGTGATATAATTTGTAAGCAAATCTTGCCACGAAATGGTATCTCTTTGACCTTCTTGGTCATAATGTAGTATGAAATTATGAATATTATGTAGTCGAAGTCTTCACCGTAATGGTTAGATCTCTGTTAAGAATATAAGCTCCTGTAGGATTTAGTCTTTCATGTATCTCATTGAAATCTTGTTAGCTAAAGTTAAGACAATTGTAGACCAACTGGTCCCATCTTTCAATAAATGCGCATAAATATAAGTGTTTAACTTTCCTTGAACCCCCGTGCTACTTGACATAACTAATGGGTCTTGGCAACTGCCACTAGTTCAAGGTATACAGTACAAGAGAGTTTCTACTCTCATAGTTATTCTTCTTGGCATTCACTTGCCGACACAGGTAATTAACTTGCCCCAACTGGTCATAAGATAGTTAAGAATCTTCTTTAACAATTCTACCTAAACATCAAGCATCAGAAGGGAAGTGCCAATCCAGTTGTAGATTGTTTGAATCAAGCTCTTCTTTTCGTTCTTGACACTTGGGGACATGATCAGTGCATGGTTATAATTGTATCCTTTTGACAAGGATTTTGCAGGCATCTATCAAAAGTTGCATTGTGGTACTCTTGTTCCAAATTTCTATTTGTATTGTGGACTTTGCTATTACCTTGGGCACTTGTGAGCTCCACATGACATAGAGAGACATATTTATTTGGTTTGCTCATTTCAGCAAGGTCAGGCGACATTGTGGAGAGTGGAAAGAGTAAGACCCTTGGGGTTTTGTAGAACTATGAGGGCAGACGTCAACAAATACATAAGGTCTTGTACTGCATGTGCAATTTGCTAACCAGTCAACAGAAAGCAAGCATGGATTGTGTTTTTCATTTTCGTAGTGGTTGATAGATTCTTAAAGATGACAATTGTGATTTCTTGCAAGAAAACGATTTTGGGAATAGCTTGCTTGTATTTTCAGCGTGTTGAAATCCAACAAACTATCATTTTAGATAGAGATAGCAGGTTCTTGAATAATCTTTGTAAAACACTTTGGTCTATGCTAGACACAGAGCTGAGCAAATCTACTGCATTCCATTGCTAGATTGATGGACTGATGGAAGTAGCAAATAGGATTGGGTTTACTGTCTTCTCTCTGTTTTTTTTGTTCAATATTTCTTTGCATATTCTTGAATCCATATCATAACACAAAATTTCCATACTTTAACCTAATTGAACCTCATTGATCGGGTTGTCCACTAGGCTTTCACCCTAGGTCCATAATATTGGTGGGTACCAGAGCTGGCTGAGTTGTGGCTTGGGTGAACTTGGTACAGACCTGTGCAGTGACCTGGACTTGGACCTATTTGGGCCAGGTACAGGTGCCATACCTAGTGAACCTGGTAACTTAGCTTTTAGCAGCCATTGTGGGACCAAACACTATTATTTCATTTCACTATTAGCATTTTGTGTATTCTCATCATAAAGTTGATTGTTTCTAATGTCACATTGGGTGCAGTAAAAAGTTCTTTGCCTCATTGAAGGCTGGTATGTTTCTATGATATGATTTCATCTACGTGCTTAATGATTTTGCATGTAATAATTAGCTGGCTACAACTGGGGCAAATCTTTATCTGGTTAAAGATACTCATACCATACATTCAGTGACATAGAATAGATATTAAAGAGATGACTATGAAAGAGATCATGGATTTATGCCCTAGCATACATTGGAAGAGCAAAACAAATTCCTCATATCATACTTTACTGAGATGGATAATATTATTATATTGTGTTAAAGTGTTCAATAACCAACTGTTAATAATGCATTTAGTCGGGTAAAGTATGAGGTAAAATGACATCACTCACCCAAAAAACTTTATTTAAAGTTGTGAATGTCTATTTTGGGATATAACAAAAGAGTTACCCAGGCTTCAATGGCATGATAGAAATAAGTGGCATTTTGAAAAGGATTAAATGGTAACTCGCCACTACATTAATTACATAAGGAAAGATGCAAAGAATATAGTGATTGCCAAGCTCCTAAAATATCATTCTATAACCCAAGTGACAGAAGACAGTGCGACAATCATACAATGCTTGTTGTTGCCCACACATTTATAAACAATTGCAAGGTCAAAACCCTGTTGCAAAATGTGATTAATTTCCAAACAATGTGGGTTGAAATGTGTGCCACACAATTCAATGGCTTTATGGTCATAATGAAGTTAGAAACAATATTCCTTTTGGTGTGATAATAATACCATGCAATTAATGCATCTTCATAAGATCGTTAGAGGCCATTTTTCTTTTTATGTATTAATGTGCACATTAGGGTCTTTGTAACATGCATATGTGATGAGGAGTAAGTGGAAGTGGGTTCCACGATATTATAAGAAGAGGTGTTAGGTGAGTTAGGTAGATTAATGTGACTCTTGACACATAAGTATGATAAGGAGTTATGCTATAACTATGAAGATGTATGTATTCATGATTATCTGGTATTTTTGATCTTTCTCCTTTGTAGTTGCTCTGAGAGTGACTGTAGGCATGTGGTAGTATCTAGTGGGTCTGAGTTGTAGTTGCTCCCTTGCCCATCTTGGGCAAGTGAGGCATGCATTGCAACATTGCAGTTATTTTTTAAAAAGGGAGTTCTTTAGTGCACAGAGGATGATGTTTGGAACTCGTTTATTATTGTTAAAAGAAACATTATATTCTAGTCTTTCTTTGTTTTAGACTAGTTAACTGGTTATGTAGGTACCTGGTAATTAAATAATATTTATCAGTGTGTAATATTATGCTGATTACATCTTTATCTGGTTACAAGGTTCTTGAGATTGTCCATCAGTAGTTAGGGTGTGAAGCTTTATGACAGGCAATCTTTCCAAGTTTAACTAGGTATCTCATGTTTGTATAAATATAAAAACAGTTGAAATGCAATCTTAAATATTGTTGTCTTGCAAACTAAATAAATTAATTTCAACTTTCTGCATCTAATTTGAAAATAACAAGCCATTCTATTGTTTGATAGTTCTAGAGTTAAATAGACGTGGATATGTTCTACAGGAATTGATCAGTGAACTCTATGTCAGATGTAGGAAATGAACGTCAAGGCCAGCATCATAATTATTTCTGTGTATGATGCAACAGTGTTTAATTGTGGATGTTAGCTTCCACTACTAATGTTATGTTCCAATTCTTTGCAGGAGGAATTTCAGCTGGCATTGTTCAAGACAAACAAAAAGGAGAGCCTTTTTGCAGACAGGGTAAGCATGATTTTACACTTGCAAAGAGCAATAGCTTTTGAATATTTCTTAATAGAGCTTTGGTATTCTGGACTATACTAAATATACTTTAAAGATTGCCTAGAAGGTCTATTGTAAGGATTGGCCTTGTTGTGTTCTTTATTCTGTTGATTATATGTCTGAATGGAGCAAATCGAATGGTTTAAAGCATGAAATACATATTTACTGCAGTCTAAGTTGAGTTTTAAATGTCAGTGTGGAGGTAAAGTTTATCCATTCATTTTTGAATAGATCTTTGTGCTTCTGGTTTTTATTATTGATATTTCATATATTGCAAATGATTATTGTTATATGATTTGTGCATGCTCCTGTTCTTTGAAAGATTTGTATGCAATGAAGAAAATATTCATACAAATATATGTAAAAGTGAATCTATGTTCATATGATGGTAAATTGCATGCTTCTAAAATCGTCCTTGAAGGCATAATTTATTATAAAAATTACTTTTTGGCTTGGAGGAAAAAATCAAAATAAACATTTTGTATTTAAATACATAATTTACAAAAGCTTGTGTGCCTGGGTAGCATATGCCAAATAGTTTTGGAGATTATATTCGTAGTTATTGTTGGACAGCTCAATCCAAGATCTGATTAACTGCTTTTCTAATAGACTAGCAAAGCCCGTATAATAAAGTACTCCCTAGTAAAAGAACACAGAGAATGAAGCCAACAAAATGGGAGAATAATGAATATCCTCTCACCACAGAAGAAATGAGTCAATTTTAAAGGTTTATTCCAACCCATATCATGTGTCTGGACTAATGTCTTCAGATTGTCTTTGATTTGTTCCAGATCATCCTGTAATTTATTGAGACATGAAACTCTCCATATGCTTCATATGCTTGGGACATTGTTGAATGCTGTGGTTTTGGCCCAGATAGCTTGCCAATATCTAGTTGACCTGCTTATTAGGAATGGGGCTTCAGGAATATTCTTAAAATCATAGAAGATTGTGATGGTACTTAGTTGTGTGTTGGTGATGTGGGGCATTTCTTTGTCAGATATGTTTTTAAGTGTTTCTGAAGCCCTCACTTTGTCATTTTAATGATTTGTGATCTGGATTCCTATTTTCAAAGTCTTTGTTATATATCCAGTTAGTTGAGATGGCACTGCAAGCAAATAGTTTCATGTAAGTAATTCCTAAGGACAGTTGTCTAAGAATACAATTGCTTTGATGTCCACGACTTATAGCATTCAACTGTGAACCTATGCTTCTGAGTTACATTGGATTCCAAACTTTTGAAAGGAACAGTCTTACTTACTTTGGGTAGAATTTCTCAGTCCTGAGTTGATCCTTTGTATTTTGTTTGTTATTGATTGGGATTCCTAATCAAATTGACTGTCTCTAAAAGTTTCAGCTTAATGGTTAGGGGACGTCCCCTACAGTCCCCCCATCCCCGAAACGCCTCAGGGGGATGGGGGTTTGAAAGGGTGGGGATGCATTCCGTGTAACACATATTATATGTTCAATGCTAATATTTTTCTGCGAAAATCAGGGACTGCAGTAGTTACCAAGTATTCATTCTTTAGTCTCCTTAACTATTCATTACAATCATAATATGTACTTCTGTAGCCTGATATTTTGATCCATTTTATTTTTATTGATATGTAATATTTGAGAAACGTTAAAGCTTATTTGTATTGTCTATGTGTTATCTAAAAGATTATCCACACAAATATCTGTTTTATGCCTTTTAAAAAAGTTCTTTTAAGAAAAATCTTAAGCTTGTTTAGCTTGTTCTAGTAAACCATCTAGGGAAACATTTTTATTGCATACTCTATTAACTATTTGAGATTTTATTCTTCATACACATTACAATGCTCTAAAAAATGATTTCTGTCTGCAACACCTCTGGTAACGTTGATGTATGTGTGCTATCATTTCCTAGTAGTTCAAGGTTATAGCATTTGATGATGTAAATATTATCCCCGACTCTGTAGATATTGATCACAGTTCTGCTGGTTGAGATAGTTTTGCAGATTTGTGTTGATACTATTAACATGTAAATGAAGACTGATGTTTGGCAATTTGCCAATATTTGTTTTTGAAGGTCTTTGACTTGTTCGATACAAAGCGCAATGGCTTGTTAGGGTTTGAGGAGTTTGCATGTGCTCTGTCAGTGTTTCATCCAAATGCTCCAATAGATGACAAAATAGATTGTAAGTAAAACATGGTTGAATGCAATTTTTTTTCTTTGGTGTAAATTATATTTCAGAATAAATATGCTCCTTGAAAATTTCTCACTGAATTACTAGTTAATTTGGTATTATGATATTATCATAGTGAGGCATCAGCATGATATGAGGCATTATAATAATATAAATGATTATTTCACTTTTTAATGTGATGGGCAGTTAGACAAATAATTGTTCTTATGGTTGTGTGTGTAACATTATGTTGGCATTGTTATAAATTCAGTTATTTTAATTTGGTATGAAGGTTAATAATGAGCACTATAGCTATGCCTAAGGAGTGAACCTTTAGACCTATATATATGATGGAGGTACTATACATATTATTTTACCTTTCGTTATCCCATAATCTTTTGGGACACCAGAGTTTTTCTTCTAAATGAAGGTAGTATAGCTATTATTCATATATATGCAAACTTTGATGTACTTTTTTATCATTTCATTTTTTTCATTTTCTTATTTTTGTGTGTAAGCCTCATCTTTGAGACTTGGATTAATTTAGGCACTAATAAATTAATCATTACATCACTCACCTCTCTTAATATGTCCACACTTATCTCACCTCCTTAAAATGCCCACACTTAATTAATCATCATGATTATTAGCCATAGGGAGAAAATTAAAAGTGTCTTCTTTGGGAACAAATAAAAGTAAAACATTGTCAACTTCAAGGCTATTAAAGCAATTAAGTTCATTGGATTCGAATCTGCCTTAATATTCAACTGTATAAATATATATGTATCAGAGATAGTTCCAGTGTTCCATGGGGATGCGTTCCCCCCAAAAAACCCTGCGTTTCCTAGACGGGGACGTCTTAGAGACTTGGGGACTGGGGGGGGGCGGGGGGAACGACCCACCAGCCCACCACCAGCGCCACCATCCCACCACCAGTGTCGCTGTCTCCAAGATGCTGCTAGGACTTTGAGGATGTTGGGGTGTCCTCAAGACATCGAGGGGACTCCTAATTGTCTCCAAGATGTATAATTCTTATACTTATACATCTTTTTATAACTATTTTTTCAAGTACTGTATGCATTTCAGCACCCCCCGCCGCCCCCAAATTTAGATCCCCTGTCCCCACGTCCCCGAAACGTGTCCCCTGCCGTCACCCCGTACTCGTCCCCGAAACCCCATGGAACACTGGACATTTATGAATAACCACAAGAGAGACATTGCCTTGAAAAATTTAGATTATCCTCCAATTTGAACAACCAACTCTGCCTTCATATTCAACTGTATAAATATATATTTACCAGAGATATTTCTGAATAAGAACAAGAGAGAGGATGTCTTGAAAAATTTAGATTATCGTCCAATTTGAGCAACCAACTCTGACTATTGTGTTGACATCTAATTCAGAGTCACGATTAACACCCAAAACTAATCGATTGTTAGTCAGAGCTCTGCAAAGACCTTAAAACAGTGCTTCAGTTTTGCCATGTTATTTGTCACAGTCTTTAGAATCTCTGCATGGAAAACAGAGCCTTCTCTTCTTTCCAATACAGTACACCTCTACCTTCAGCAGGACCAAGATTTTGCTTGGTGTCCTCATGAAAGTTACTTTTTATGCAACCTTTCTTACGAGGAACCCAAATAGTTTTAGGCCTGATGTTGTTGTAATATATATACATATTTTTTTAATGGAAATATTTAAGTTGTATCGTATCTTAGGGTTTCTGAAATATTCTCATTTTGTAGCATAGGAAATGTTACAAAAACTACTCCATGATACTTAATAATATAATACACACAATAGAAACCGAGCATATATTCACAGGATAGAAACACCTGTAAAACAAAGAACATTTTTAAAAATAGAGGATAGAAACATGGCATATGTTCTTGTCATAACACATGCAATTCACATTCTTTCTCCAAGAATGAACAACATTATGATTCGTGGAGACTCTAAGAAAACTGTGAAAAGCTCACTAAACATTATTGTATGGTTGGGCACATCAGGAGCATGGGACAACTGTTTGATACCCAAACAGAAGCACCTGTATGTGGTCTTGAAAGTAAAAAATTACTCACCCAGACATTACATAACACTTATTATATTCTAAAAGCAATCATTTGTGATGCCAAATATAGCATGTTTTATACTATTTTATTCATAGTTTGCAAACTCGGACTCGCCGCGGACTCGGCAGCACAAAAATATGACTCGGACTCGGGAAAAGACTCAGCTAGGACTCGGCAAAAAAAAAAACCGTAGTTTTACAAAAAAACAAGAACAAATTAATTCATTTAGAGAACATAAGAGCCTAATTTGATTATCAAACACTCATAATTCAAAGATTACACATGTCCTATGATCATCAAACACTCAATAATTGAAATTTAATCATTCATAGTCACTAAGTCATCAAATACTCATAGTTTCAATATATAACTGCATCATAAGTTTATAAATGTTTACAAATAATCATGTCAAAAAGAGGAAAACATTAACAACCACATGTAATCTACATCTTCCTCTTTCCTCTTTCAACCTGAAATCAATTTGCAGACCTGAAATTCGCAAAGTTGAATGTTAAAATGAAAGAAAAAGTGAAAAAAAAACATGGGTTTTTAACCCATTTTAACTCCCAGCCGCGCAGGAGAGTCCTGGGTCGGGACTCTCGAGTCCGACCTCAAGACTCGGCCAAGTCCTGAGGTCGGACTTGGGAGTCCCGACCCAGGACTCTCCTGGACTTGACTCCCGAGTCCGTGGCGAGTTGACTCGGCTAGCCAACGGACTCCCGAGTCTGCTGAGTCTGCAAACTATGATTTTATTTTCTATATCCACACAGCTCAGTTTCAATTTCACAATCTGAATCCTCATAACTTTGGTACTGATTGATATCGTCCTTCTTGACATCATTCTTATTTATCAATGCTTCTACTTGAGCTTCTCAACAAGGGAGGATGTGGTATATACTCAATATGGAGTTGAATAGAGAAATAATGGCAATGTTCCACAGGGACATGTTCCTTAGGGTCTGGGTGATTTTCCTGACGTCCTTGGGAATTGGAATGGACATCAAGTATATTCAGGACTGTGCAGGCTGCTCCATTTGTGCATAAAAATAAAAAAAAGTGACTTTTTAAGGAAAATACTACTAAAACCCCTAAATAGCTCAAAGATGAAGGATTGTCGTTGAAACTTCAGCACATTGTTTTTACTTCAAATTTTTTTAGCTGCTTTTAGTGTGTTTAACTTATGCCCATGTCTCCCCATTTCAGAAACTCAGAGAAACACTGATAAATTATTAGTTTTTTTAAAATATTTATTCACCATTTGTATAAATTATCATCATTCATGTAGTTATCTTTTAACATATATTCATTCATAATCAATTATTATCACTGTGGGCATGCAGATGTTTATGTCCATCCTGCTTTTGTTGTTTCCACTGTGCAGATATGCTAGTTTTTATTACTCATTTGAATTTCACGTTTTTGACAATGGCTAAAGGTAAAATTTCCCTATAGTTTCTATTGAAGTATCATATGCAAGAAAGGGAGCCTGAGTGAACTTAGGGGATAACACTTGACATTTGAAATTGTTAAAACAATATAATGGAACTTACACAAATGTGAAGGTCAATTTAACAAAATATGTAGAAAAAAGAAAAATATAGTTGACATTTTATAGCACCCTACATGAATTATAATTCGAACTTGATGTGACTTCCACTAAAAGGGGTGTGGATTGAGTTTCTTTCAAAAAGAAACATCTTGTGAGGGAAAATGCACTTGTCAAAGGTAGAGAAGGTATTTGTATTTCTATACCGTTGGTTTTCATACACTATACCATTGGTTTTCATGCAAATGAGATACAATATGTAGATATCTCTCCTTATCATGGACCAATGGTTTTTAACTTTTGACATTGTTGGGGGTTTAAGAAGCTCTGAATTGTCATGGTTGAGAGGAGGAAACATGCTTGGAGAAAGCAATCGAAATTGTCTTGGTTTTTTGGTGAAAGCTGTTTTGGAGAAAGTTATGTTACTAATCAAGGTAACATGGTAAATTGATGGGTATGGTATTGTGAGAGATGATTAAACTAATATATTAGATTCATTATCTTGCAGTTACTATACTTCCCAGTGTACCTGTAAGAACAAACTAGTTGAAATCTCATTGCTCACTAGCATACAAGCACAAGTAAAATCTATCACTGTTTGTAAACAGCAGTAGAGTGTCAAGGGACATTAATTGATCAACAAGATATCAAGTGAAACAGGATGAAAAATAGGCATGGCAGAAAGTGAAATTAAAAAATGACAGACAGATGCTCAAATTCTTAATGAATTGTCTGGTATCCAGCAAGTAAAGGATAAATCAATCAAGAATTATAATAGAAGAGTGTTAAACATAGTACAAATGTCAGACAACCCCATTTGTAATAACTTGAAACAGCAATATATTGTGAATGGGTTCTAAAACGTGTTAATGGGATGTCTAAGGTAGTAACAAAATAGACATAAAAATAAATCTAACAACATGTTAGATGTTGAACAAAAACATTTTTTACAGAAGAGAGACAAAGACAAAGATGGAAATGAGTCTAAATTAGAAGAATTAACAAAACTGATAAAAAAAATGATGACTAAAAGGTACAAGTTGGGAAAGTGAGAAGAAATGAGTTTGAAAATGTCTTATAAAAGTATTGTGTAATCTGTAATCTGACCCGTGACAAAAGGGAGTGTTCATTTAAGATAAATAGTAATGAACCTGATGAACATTGCATAATGCTTAAACAAATCCCATTAAGTGGAGGCAACAAAAGCAAAATAAATTGTTGATTGTCATGCGATAGTAGTAGTGGGATTCAATGACTGACTATGAATCCTTATAACGAGGGATAAAAAGAGTTGACCTGTCATACAATGAAGAAAATGTGTTAAGGCAGACATTTCACAAAATTCAGCACAATTGTTAGTGTAATACACAGAAAGCAGTTTTAGTGATCATGGTGATGACAATTGCCCAAGTTGAAATTAAACAAGAGGAAGAAGACAAATATTTGTTAGCTGTCACTGGGCAGCAGAGAAAAGATAACTTGACATGCAAGTTGAGATTTGATGCATGCAAGATGCTATAAAATCAGCTAAGGATATAAATAATCAATCTGATCATTGTAGGGTGGGTGTATAAACCTGCCCTTCTACCTGAAACAAGACTCACATGATCACAAACAAGATATAGCGAGAAAATTGAAGAGAAAAAGAAAACAGTCCAACATAACAGCCAGTATGGTTGATGCATATGGACTTATGGTCATCATACTGGAAAAAAAATTGATGGATCAAGCTCAAATAACACAACTACCAAAACAAATACAAAAATCAATTGAGGAGTGGGATTTACTACTATGAGGAAAATATGATGTTGCAAAATTAGTGATAAAAGTGTTATATATGACTTTCCACAATGCCTTAATTGATGGGAAATCAATGTGGATGTTGGCACCAGTTTTTTAATAGTTTGTATTTCGCACCAAATATAAGTATTTTGTATTTAGTTGCACCACAAATAGATGAAAGCACAAAATAGAATAGGATTTCTGGGAGTTGATATTTTGAGCGAGATGTAAGTATGGATTGCATAAGTAACATTTGTAACTAGCTTTTAAGAGAAACAATTGAATTTTTTTAGCTTGCATGCTTCTTAAGGGATTCCATTGTGCAGTTGCATGGAACTAAAAATATATTAAAGCCAGAATAGATTAAAAGTAGTTGAGGAATAGTTGAGTCAATGTTGGGGACAATCCTTCACAAACCCCATGAGTGTAATACTTTGATATGGAAGAATTAATATAGTGAAGCTATGCTAGATTTGGATGCAATGCTTTTATGTCTTGTGCATATATGTTTATGAACACTTTATTAGGTTTTGATTAATAGTGGGCAGGTCTGTTTGAGGGTACTGAGAATCTTGCATGCCTCAGCTGATTAGTCTCAGAACTGATAAGCCACTGCACAAGAGTAATCGAGGGTTAAGTCAATAGGTCTTAAATTCTTAATGCATGCATGTGAATTTTGGCTAACATTTTGGTTCCATTCTGGGATCCTCTCATGAATTGTATGTTGTTTGTTAGTTATGCCTCAGCACGTCACACACATTGACATCCATTGGTGGTGAGTTTGTGTGTAAGGAGGCTAGTGTGAGATCGTGCTATTTGATCTATTGGACGGGGTGTTTTGGGTGAGTTGCTAGGGCATCCATTTGATCGGCTGTTAGTGTGGGTTGAAAAGAACAAGATTGAATATCTGGGTACAATGGAGTGGACATGTGTGACCCTTGCATAGCTGCAATAGTTGGTACTATCTAGATGTGTGTTGTTGACACTTTTGTGAAAGGTGCCATTGACAATTATATCTTGGAGTTTATTGTATCCATCTTTAGTTCAAGTAAAATAGTGATGCATAAGTTCCTAGTTCAACAAAATGATTAGAAAGATGGACATGGAGGTGCACAGACCTGGAGTGATCTTGATGGACACAATGCATGCCAAGGAAGCAACATAGTGGAGGAAGAAGAATTGGTGCATGACATCATGTGCTTGTGGATGTTAATGGAGGATGGATCATGTGTGAGACAAAGAGAGAGCACGAGAAGATTGGTCAAACATGGAAGGGAGAACCATTGATTGCCCCACATTGGGAAGGTGAAGATACAAACTATGTGCACTCGAACAATGATGAACCCAACTATGTCATAAAACTGCCCAATGCATACTCTTTTTATAAGCAACTTTCATCAAGTGATAGTGAAGAGCTAGTGTTTGCATTGTTCAACCTAGGACAACAAACTAGGTAGGGAGATTTCAAAAGGAAGACAAGTGCATACTAGAAATTTTTAATTGCAAAATTAGATAGGTTGGCACAACAACAAAACATACAAAATTTGGGATCATTTATAAACCGATGTTGATGTTATAGCTAAGAGCTACATTGGAGAGGAGGATGCATCTTGTCATTGGAAAGTGTGAAGTGCAAGGTGAAGTTTAGCGAAAATGTGAGGGAATGCAAGGTATTGCGGGAATTTTAAGGGGGTCGGCATATATCCACCTCCTGACCAATTTCTTGCTTTTCAACAAAAACATTGACAAAGTGGCATACATTTGAATCCAGACCAAGATCCCACCTCCAAATACGGGTCGGATTTTCGTTGTTGTTTGAAGCGATAGCTCCCTCTTCAATGCTATCAATGCTGCAACCACTTCTGCAACCACTTTTGCAACTACCAAATCTGATTTGTGGAGGCTTAGAAATGATATTTAATGCTTTTCCATGAATTTTAAGAGGGAAAAATGGTGCTCATGTCTCATTTATGATATGCAAGCCCCTCTTTGTTAGAACAACACCTCTTATATGTGATTTGAATATATTTCATGAGCATTTCCATCCATTATTGCACTCAAACCCATAAATCATCAATGCATGAGTATGAAAGAGGTCAAAAGAATGCTTTTTTCACGCCTCTTGGTGGTTAGATTGTGTTTGCATATCTCACTTGTCTTGGTGTTGGACATGCTCGCAACTAGGGTTACTTGTGTGATATGGTTTTCTGAAAGCCGACATGCCTTCTTGCTTGGGGTATATCTTCTTTGGCGATCATATTTTGAGGGAGTGGATAACATTTTAGAAAAAGGAGCAGTGACAGAGCCAACATAAGAGAGATATTCAAAGGAAGCCCAAGGGTTTCAATTTCTAGTTTTGGGTGTAGCTGTTTTTGTATTGTAATGATTTGGGTTTACTCCAAACATGTAATAGCATCTTGTAAACTTTGAAGATTGAATTATTAAAGGCATAATCAACCTTATTTGAGTGTCTCCTTGTGTATGGTATGCATTTCTTGATATATGTTGTTTAGTTTTTCAATCAGAAGTCTATAAAATCCTTTCAAAGCTTTTATAAGGCATCTTTTCAACATAATAAAGGAGGTGTATGGGCATATTCATGGATTACTAAGTAGACTCACTTAATATTCTGCAACCATTTTTTTTTGAATGTATATGTAGAGCTCGACTTGCTTGTGCATTTTGAAAGGCACAGTCTTTTGTGGTGACTTGATTAAGGCATCACCTTGTTTTTAGTTGTATGTTTGATTAAATCCAAAGACTCTGCTACCCAATGGATAAAGGCAATGGTTTGTGATTGGCTTTCTCTACCATCATCCTTCACACACTCAAAATATATCAACTTAAACATCTTTACAGTTTTACAAGTTTGTGTGTATCAACTACCATGTATAAATGCTTATAAAATTGAAGGAGTTATCACAAAACACATTCTCACACACTCATATGGAAGATTATTTGTTATAAGAAGGTATTTAACCTTGAGTTTTCCAAACCAGCATACAAGCATGAAGTGACAACTGAAATTGGGTTGCACTATGCAATGGGTATGGTTTGTCTCGGGGTGAATTTTGTGTTCCTGTATTAAGATCTATTACAGTACCTTAGGAAACCCCCCTTGGTCTTGTAGAGCCAGAAGTGAAGAAGGTCTTAATCCACCTTAACAATTGGTTCGAAGTTGCCCAACTTGAAGATAGGTTAGTAGTGATCTTCCCAAGTTTGACACCCCTGACACATGGAGATTATTGGACCTTAGGGATTTGGGGTCTACAACTCAAATCACAAACACATATGACAACCATTTCTCTCCAGGCACTAAATTATTTTGTTGATTGCAATGTTAGAAGACTCGTCAAGACTTTCCTAGACTTGGTGAGTCTCAAGGCAAGTAGGTCAAAATGAGGCTTGGGGACTTGCAACCTGGGTACCCAATGAGTTTTGTCAAACTAGGCAAATCCTAACAACTAGGCTTGTCCAAGTCTATGCAAAATAAGAAAAAAAAGCATAAAAAATTGAAAATGCTTAAATGTAGAATCGTGAAAGTCAATTTTTTTTTTGAAGGGTGTGGAGGACTTTTGGAGGATGATTAAAAGTGATCAAATTATGAAAATGGCATGCACCATGATGGTTTGTGTGGTCTTAAAGGCTTTGAGTTGCCTGTGGATAGACCCCCACAGGGGGCATTGCTTGTTGACCCCACTAGGGATGCTACACCCAAATCCCTGCTCTAGTTTTAAAAGCCAAAAAAATGGAAGTCTTTTGGGCCATGTTGGATGGAAGACCAACATTTTCTTTTTGACTTATCCCAATGAAGTTCCTAGTAATTAAATTGCATTTATACATTTAGTTTGTTAAGTCAAATGCTATCCTAAGTAATGCTTCTAACGCTATAGCAACATTTGTAGACTTCTAAGGCTATAGCAACATTTGTAGACTTGTCTGAGATACAAGCACATGACACCACATAGAGCTAGTAATGCTTGGTAGAGGGATACAAGGTCCTTTCTACCATAGTTCATGACTCCATATTGTGATTTTTCTTTTTGATGACATGGATATCATAATCCATTACTTTTGTATTTCTTAAACACTTGACAATATTTATATATTTAAAAATGTTGTATCCTTTTGCTAAAATTCACTTTAATACTCGTGTACTCAATGCATACTTATGTATGTGATCAAAGTAGCTTATGTTTTATTAGTTTTTGTGTCTTTAAATTCTATTTATTGAAGGGTAAATGGTAGAATATTTAAATCCTTAAAAGTCTACATTTCATGGTTTTTTTTTCAATTTGCTGATTCTTTGCTAAGTTTGCACCGTTTCTGGGCATTGAGTCCAAGTCCGGGTCAAAAATCAACATGCCGAGTCTGTGCTGAGTTCGAGCCTTGTAACTATGATTCATCCTAGGTACCAAGTCCCAAGTCTGCCACCAAGCCCAAATTTAAAGCCTTTGAGACCACTCATGCATGCCATTTTTCATAATTTTATCACATTAAATCATCCTCCAAGTCTTCCAAACCCTTCAAAAAATGCTTGACTTTTCATGCTTTCATTGTTTAAGCATTTTCAAGTTTGAATGCTCTTTTTCTTGGTTTTCATAGACTTGCCTGAATCTACCCATTGGGACTCATTGAGTTCAGCAAATCTGACCAGGCTTGCTGGGTACTAGGGTCGAGTCCCAGGGCTTGCTTGGTTCAGAGCTCGTCAAGTTTGGGTCTTCCCTCTTTTCCCACTCTCCTTTTTTATGAGTGAATATTTGAAGGGTTTCTTCCAGTGCTTACTCTCTAAGTCTATGCACATCTCTTGCCACCCCTCTTGCTTCTCGCTTCTACATTGGCTTCCCTATAAAGGAAAATCAATGGGTTTAATTTTCTGAGTCCCCACAGAAATTGCCAACTGTTTTCTATTCTTTCTTGCTTGAATATTCTTTGTTCTGCCTACTTACTGTTATTACAGTCAGCCACTCCAATGGCTGCCAAAGGACAACACTTGAGTGAAATGTCCACCCGCACAAATACAAACAATCGCCAAGTGAACAGTTGTGACCAAGGAGAAGAAAACACTGCCAAATGATAACAGGCTGAAGATCAAGTGCTGCCTAAAATGGGAAATAAATGCATGGACCCTTAAAAGAAAACAAATGGCCACCAGAAGGAATAAGACTGCCAACATTCTATCCTAATCATCCTGCTTTTATGCATGCCAACTATTGGGTGAACACCAACAAGAAGACATGCAACTAAGAAAAATCACATGACCCATGATGACAGACTGGAGACATAAAATGCGTCAATTTAGACAAAACACATCAGATGTCCATTGGATTCAAAGTCCTCACAAGTCGTAATTGCCAACTGTCATATCCGCCTTGCTGCTGAAGTCATCTCAGATGCTGCAGAAGTTGCTTTGATGCTGAATATTACCCAGGCTGCTGCAGAAGTGACAATGTTGCAGAAGTGACAGTGCTGCGCTGCTGAAGTCGAAACAGGCTGTTGTCAAAGTGACAAGTTGCTGTTGAAGATGCAATTATGTTTTTCTGTTGCCACCAAAGTCAGCTGGAACTTTCTTTGATCTCGTAGACTTTATCCATTCAAGACATTTCCTTTGAAAACCCACACACAAAACTAAAATCCTCACAACCAACCTTTATTCTGTTTTGGGTGATGCAAGATTGCTTGTGGACCTAGATGCTCCTGCATCAACATCTTAAGTTCTACATTTGCCTATGCTTGGTGTTCTGCTGGGCTATTTTTACTTGCCATTGGTTGTACCTTGTGGGGTAAGAAAATTACAAAATTGCATCAAAGGAGGGGAGCGACAATCACTCTTCATTCAAAATACTATGAAGCTTCCAATTGAGTCTTCAAGTCAAATATCATTAACATGGAGTTGACTATAAATGCCCAAGGAGAGTATTAACTTTAGTTTCTGAACTAGAGCCATCGCCTTCCCTTCATTGTTGGTTACTTGGTGTATGTTAGAAGCTTCTATCACTGTCCCATTTTTATCTCACTATTTCCCCAGTTCTGGTACACCTAGTGATCTCTTTAGAGTGTCCATCAAAATTAAGTTAAGCCTGCCTGGGATCTGGAGGCTTCCATGTGGTTAAGTGCTTTGCCCCTAAATCTTTACTAGCTCGGTTAGTGGGGTCCAAGAAATTTTAATCATTATAGAACATTGTTTGCAGAATTATCTGACAGTCTACTTTTGGTCCAATTACACGAGTGCTCTTTGGTCGCATTACAGTCTTTCATTTGTTTTGTTCTTTTGAGATTTGTAGCTCTAGAGTTATATAGGATTATTATTTTTTTAATGCACTTTATACTTGAGAGGAAATATCTTCTTTGAATTTAACTGAAATTCTACAAGCTTGATGCTTGCTCTCAATGGCTTATGACAGGTTTTTACATTCTGTCTCTCAGACACAAAGTGGCCATGAGATTCATAATCAGAGCATAGTTGGGATCCTGTTTAGTTCAGGAGTGCTGTAGGTTTGATCTAATAGATAATTATGGTTTTTATGAGATTTTCATCCCATTGAAGAAGTATTGTGGTGTCATGGTGTTATTAAAGACTGTAAGTGTGACATAATGGAAATTTGTTGATAAACTGACCTGTTGCCTACAGAAATATACTTCCCTTGTTGCTTATATTATGCTTGTAAATGCTAACATCTTCAAAGGGAAATGCTTTCTGATTATGGCTTATGCCTTAGGATCAATGGCCTGAGTAATAAACTCTTTCTTGACCTTCATTCTGCTTTTTGTACCTGGACGGATTCAATTGAAGCCTTTCAAAATTTGGCTCATTTTCTGGGGCATGATGCCACTTTAGTTAGTGTTCTGGCGAGGTTAGAATTGTACTGTTTCATTGGCAAAGTATGGAAATGTTTATGAAATAATGGTTTCCTTTAATTATAAAAGAAATATATGGCTTGCTTGCACTTTTATTGGCAATTGGAATTTAGTCATAAAAGACAGTTCTGCTTATTGATTGTGAGAATTTTAAGGGAATCATGCTTTGCAAGTCAAATAAATGTTCTCTGGCAAGGTAGAGAAATTTTAGTGAAAATGAAAGTTTTCTCAAAATATCAGTCCTAAGCGTGGAACATTTTCTCAATACAAATAGACATGGATACCATATTCTTAGATTAACATATCAAGCTTTTTGTTTTTCCTGTGTTGCAGTTTCCTTCCAGCTATATGATCTCAAGCAGAAAGGATTTATTGGCAGGCAGGAGGTATAGCATTCATTCCTATAAATTTTGAAATATGAACAAGTTTCCTAAGAGGTATACAAATAACTTACAATCATTTCAAAATCATTTCCTTAGCTCTATGGTGTAAAGATTAAGAGCTCTGTAAATACTATGTCTGTTTGTGACTGATTTAATGCTCATATATTATGTAAACAAAAAGGGTCTTTAGAAGGTGTATTTGAAGTTGAAACACAAAATGAGTTGCAAGTGGATAAGATAGCAGGGAAAAGAGCAATCTTAATTCAGGGGCAATTAGTTTTGATATTGGAATTTCTGATTTCATATTTAAAAAATAATGTACTAAACTCTAGTACCTGTTTCCAACCCTCCCCTTTATTTATATGAAACAGAACCCAGCATTCAGTTGCCAAGGTTTTTCTTATTCCCTTTTAGGTGAATGTCTTGACTTATGTAAGCAACTTTTGCTTAACAGTTGGCTATAAAATATACAATATTATAAGAAAATGATCTCTTTGCAGTAGATGTCTATGGAGTTTGAGCCCCATTAAAAGGTACACGTGCAACCTTCAATTGTTTTTGTTTCAATTGAATATGATGCACATCTGCATAAAAGTAGTATCATATTCTGAGCAATTGTTTCATTCTTTATTTGAGCCTGTGTTTGGAACACCCCAATTCATTCAATGAATTGAAAATAAGACTACCATTCCAAGCTCATTTGATCAATATCCATATCAAACAGGCAGGAATGTGAAATTTGAACAAGATGTTTACCTTAATAAATCTTGAACTTACAGATTAATTAGTAAAGATATTTGTTACCAAGGTTATCTAGATAGGCTGGCCATATAAAGTTGTCTTAGGATTACATTATTTCAGCTTTTCATTGAAGAGAAAGTTAAAATAATAGACATAATATTTCCACTGTCCTTGTTGATTAAATTTAGAATGCTTCTGGTAAAAATTGTGTGATTCTTTTTGTATCAACATATCAGATCATACTCCATGATCCATTGTCAGGATGAGGAAGAAAGATGGGGGGGTCTTTGTTAAAAGAAGATGGAACGAGAAACAAGGTAAGAGGAGAGGATTAAATTCCAAGGTCAACAAATACACAACCCAAAATATAATACAATATCAAAGAAAAGGAAAACTAAAATAACCAAGGTCCTAGCAATATAGAAGAAGTGCTACACAAAAGAGAGGGGAAACATTATATAATCAAGCATGCACAGTAGTTATAAAAACATAAACTATAATCATAAGAAAGAATGATGCAATAATATAATATAGTAAGAATAGTAGAGAAATAAACTTTAATATAATATAATTCTGTTATTAAAATCAAACTACTGAAGTTAAGATCATCATGGAGAAAGTATTAACTCATAATAATGTAATAGAATTATGATAAATACAAAATAATTCTGATATTGATGGTATCAATGTAAAATAACTGTCAAAAGAATAAGTATTTACATATTATAATAGTAAAGTATTATTATCATATGGCGATCTTAATAACATAAAATAATAACCAAAATAGTAAAGGGAGAGAAAGTTAAAGTTTTGTCTCTTTAATGTTTCTCTAATAGGAGCCTTTTTCATAGGATTTCGTTAGTCAGGAATTTTCTTTTATTGTTTTAGGGATGGTAATCATCTTCTGGCAAAACTCATTATATTTAGTGGAAGCTTGGATTTAATTTAATTTCTTGTAATTAAAGTCTCTTTTCTAAGCATGAAGTTGGAAACAGATCTACTTATTGTGTGGAGATGTGTTAGGTCCATCACTTGTCTTATTGGATGTCGTCTATTATCATTGTAATTAAGGGATGTATATGTTTGCTTGAAATTCATTTAGTCACATTGTTATTTGCAGGTGAAACAAATGGTCGTAGCTACACTTGCTGAGTCTGGTATGAACCTTTCAGATGATGTAGTTGAAAGCATCATTGACAAGGTATTGCTCTTGAAAATTTTAATGAAAATTTCTTGTGTATTTGTCTTATGATTGGATGAATTATCACAAATTCTTCTGTGTTACATTTGCTGAGCTGAGGAGATGAGAGCATAGTTCAATTAATAAGTTCTATATGCATTGTTTATGTTGCCATTCTTTTGTTTGACGGTTGACCCTTCAAGCTGTTCTTGGTGGAACTTCAAACTTTCTTCTGGAGTTCCTCTGCATTCCATTAGTTCAGCTGTGTTCCAAGGGTTTCTCATAAAACTCTACTATGTTTTCTTGCCAAGAATAAATGTGTATTTCTATTTTATTTATATATGATTTAGCATATTTTTCTGCACTCATTTTTATTTTAGATTTCGTTATGTTCAAAGCACCCATGGTTGTTTAATGTCAAGCTCAGGCTTTGAATTAACTGAAAATTGTTTCAGGTACATGCATCTGAAAGGAAGATTGGAATGAGATGCATATAATATTCAATCCAACTTGTTGCCTAATAGCATGAAAATTGGAATTGCTTTTTGTGTGCTTTGTGCTTTGTCTTTGTCTTCATATAGTTATTATTTTGCTGTGTTGCTATTATTTTTCTTTGCCATTTGTTAATATTGCTATAGTTGGTTGCACATACGAAGGTTTCGATGCTTAGAGATCTATTTCATTTGGATTTGAAATTAGATATAGTGAAGTTTGAGAAGACTGTTTCCTTGCCAATTCTATGAATCACACAATAAAGGCATGTCCCACCAGCAACAAAATTCTATCTATCTAATTGCCCTACTCTGCTATTTGTTTCCTTATCTTTGCTCTTGCATACATTAAAGAATGCTTCTTGTACAAAAGGGAGGTGTGTAGGTTCTCTAATGTGGCCAGAGGGACCTCTCTTTGTGGTGGTCTTTGCCATGACCCTTATTAAATGGTCAGATTCAAGTACAGAAAACTGGTATTGAAAATACTTGGTTTCTCTTCGTCAGTCTCTTGCAGTAACTTTGTCAGCCGCTTGTTGCAACTTGGTTGCAGCAGTTCTGGTCTATTTTGGTCTTAGTTGCTACCTGGCTCAAGCATCTGAAGCACACTTCTTTTGTTCATTTTGAAATTTATAAACAAGGAAGTGGACCACTGTTCCATGGGGACGCCTCCCCCCCAAAAAACCCGGCGTTTCCTAGACGGGGATGTCTCAGAGACTTGGGGGGGATGTCCCCCCACCAGCTCACCACCAGCGCCACCATCCCACCACCAGTGTCGTTGTCTCCAAGATGCCGCTAAGACTTTGAGGACGCTAAGGTGTCCTCAAGATGTCTAGGGGACTCCTAGTTGTCTCCGAGATGTATAATTCTTATACTTATACATATTTTCAAGATGTCTAGGGGACTCCTAGTTGTCTCCGAGATGTATAATTCTTATACTTATACATATTTTTATAACTATTTTTTCAAGTACTATATGCATTTCAGCACCCCCCCCTCGCCCCGCCCCCCCCAAACTTAGACCCCCTGTCTTTGCGTCCCCGAAACACGTCCCCTGCTGTCCCCCCGGCCCCGTCCCCGAAACCCCGTGGAACACTGAAGTGGACTCTTATCCCACACTCTAATAGTATTGATCATTAAAAAAATAAATAGCCTTGAAATGGAAATATATTAGAACTTAGAGGCCATCCCATCCTGAAACTATGCATTTTGACTTTTTCTCAACGTACCACTCAGTAAGTAATCATGGCCATACTAAACTTCCCATAAGAGTTTGCAGTCCTATGGTCCGTGCTATTTATGTTCATTATCTCCTTTTGTAGTCAACAGTGGTTTACCTTTGGCTCCATGCACTCTGTCAAATGTTCACAAGAAGATTGTAATTGTCTTTAATGCCTCAGATGGGCTTTACCAAAAGTAGAATAGAAAATAGTGTTAATGCCAAGCTGAGCATAAAAATGCACTTTGTGTAAAAGTCAGACCTGTGCTCTTTCCCTATGCCTAGTTGGATTTCCTCATTACCCATGCTTCTCCTTGTGGTCTCTCAAACATGCATAATGATATTCACAGACTAGAGATGCTTGGGACTCTCTGACATATGTGTATCTACATTATCTGATGTTAGAATTCTATGAACATGCTTAGAGTCCATACTAATCCCTTTTTCATGTATATAAGGTTTCTGTTTTAAGAACTTTTTTCCATGACATATAGAACCTTATTGATGTGACTAACATGAGAAATCGCCCTTGCTATGCATAAAATACCTTCACCTCTTTATAATGTGGATACTCATGCTAGGCCCTAAATTCTTTTATGAAATTAGCATGCAACACTTTAATAATACTATGCCGATGATAAATAAAATTTAATCTTTATTATTGAGGAATCACGTATGTAATTGCATGAATGAATTTGTACTTATAAGGATAAATTTGCTTACAAACATTTATATTAGTCAACATACATATAATGGTGTCAGTGACTTTTAATATGACCTGCGACTTTCAGGGCTCCCAATTTAATTGAATGCTATTATCATTTTATACAGCTCTTCACACCCAGGACTCTTATTAATATTGAAGGTTACTATGCTAATACCCTTCCCCTAACCTGATTTTTATGTCTTACAATCTTATTCTGTTCCCTCTCAATCCAAACCTATTAACACAATTTACAAGCAAAAGACAATTCTCCAAATTTTCTGATAACAAAATGATATATTGATCAAAATATTAATTGATTGCACATTGGTATGCCACCATCCACTGAGAAACCTAGGTGACTCGATGTTGTAATCATAGTATGACCATTTTTGTCCTCTTGTTTACCACCAGCTATCTTATTATTGTCAGTGGGATTATTCCTTTGTACTTTCTTTTTCCCTTACTTTTCTTTTGAGATAATGGATTGCTTTAGTATGAGAATTTCAAGCTATATGACCTGGTTTTCTAAGGTTACAGCAGTTCAACTCTTCATCCTTGCTAAACTTCCCTTTACACTTCAAATTAGTTGTTATATTTCTAACAAAAAACTGTAAACCCTGTTGCCAGATACTTCTGTAACTTCCAACATAGGTGCAAACACACCAGAAACAGACATTGCATCGTGAACCTTTATTCCTCTGATAATCTTTGTTTGCTGCACTACCCTGGTCAACAAACCATTCTCTAGCTTCAACATTGTAAAGCAACTAGTCAACTCCAGAGTGCCACCCTAAGCCATACAGGCAAGACATACAATGCCACAAAATAAACTAGAATAACAAGAAGATTAAAGACCAAAGCAGTAAACCAGCAGCACCTGAAACTGCCAACAAAACATAGTCTGTCTACATTGTATCCCAAGCACATCCACTTCCAAGAATTGCTGTCTTCCATCTTTTTGAGACTCAATTGTAAACCCTGTTGCCAGATACTGGTGTAACTTTTAACATAGGTGCAAACATGCCAGAAACAGACATTGCACCATGAACCTTTATTCCTTTGATAATCTTTTTTCACTGCACTATCCTGGTCAACAAACTATTCTCTAGCTTTGACATTGTAAAGCCACTAGTCAACTTCAGAGTGCCATTATGAAAAGAAAGCACCATGGGCCTCATTGTCATACATAGATCCTTGCAGAACTCCAATATCTTATTATCCATGCAGAACTGATGCACCTCCTCTTGCAACTGCATTAATGAAGCTTCCAACACTGCACTTAGGGGTTGCTGCCTGTTTTTACGAAATAGATACCTTGGCTCTCCAAAAAATATCTTGTCTTCCTTTTATTCATTACTCCCCTCTGCTTGAACTAACATCTCTGCAATAAATCCTCTAGTATCATCACATGTGATCTGATGTGACCATTGTTTGCCAAATTCTCTTCACCTAAAATTGCCTTAAGCAACCTTGGATTGTCTGTACCTGGGCCTTGCCTAAGTGGGTCTCTAGATTGCTCTCCCCTTCACATACGAAGGAGATATATCATGCAGACCAGCAGCAAAGATCCTGCACCCACAAATCAAGCCAATCTTGTATTTGCCAACTGTGTTTTCTAGAATACAAATGCAACTTGTCTCTACTCCTTGCATGAAATCAACTACCTCACATAGTTCCAATCACACATCTCACATAGTTCTAACCATGTATTGCAACATGCGAAACAACTTCTTCCTAATTACTAGCCTTCAACACAAGATGCAATTCCTTCCCCTTTATCATAGCCTAAGGTTGCCGATTCAATTATTGCAGCTAAATTATCCTAATCTGTAATATCCTTGATTTCAATTAATGAAGATTCTTCAAGCATGGGCCCTTAAGTAGTTGAGAAGTCCACTACTTCGCTTTGCTACTTGTAGGGATGAGTAATCTAGAAGGAAAGAAATTTCGATTTCCACAAAACCACTTCTTCAAGAATCACTTTTAGTTTCCAGTTGGGGGATTGGCCTTTCTTTACCACATTAACAACAATCTGATAGTCATTTATATTTCTATTGATGAGAAACCTGTGCATAAGTTGCTTCCAGACCAGCTAGCAATATCGTCCATTCTGCATAATTGTTGATTTGCTCCGCTAAGAATTTGGAATCACCAAGTGCGAAGTCATTGTTGTTATTATGTAATACATAACCAACTTCTGCTTGACCAGGATTAACTTTTGATGCTCCATCAAAATTCATTTGCATCTCCCCACATGACAACTACCATTTTAACTCTTCCCTGCACTTGCTTTTTTCTATTCACCCTTGAATGGTAAGATTGAAAGCCTATAGATTAACCACACTAACTTCATAAGCATTTAAATTCTTTGCCACTTTCTGAATGTTTGCCACTACATACGCTTTTATAATAGCTTCTATCATGTTCAAACACCTATCAACTGAGAGCTGCATCCCTCTGTAAGTATGTCTATTCCTCTCTAGCAATAAGCCCCATAACACATTTACACACACCTTTTACCACAAACATTACAAATTAGAAGAGTCTCTCAGCCAACCACAAAGATGTTGATAGAGTGTGCTTGGATTCACCCATTGCATTTTCAATTTATAAACATGCTTTGACCATATTGACTATGCATAATCACAGAGCAGTAGGATATGATCCACTGATTCAACCTCCTTACAACAATAGGATGTCTTGAAGCCCCAAAATTTTTTCTTTTCATTAAATTGTCAAAAGTTAAGACTTCTATTGGAGTGTCCAACCAAATAAAGATACAACATTTTGGAGGGGCCTTTGCATTCCATATCAATTTTGTAGGCCAATCTTTACCAACTGTTGATTGACTACTACAGTTAACTGCACACCCCAAACCAACTTTATATCTACCTTCTCTATTCCCTCTCCAGAATAATACATTATTCCTCTCTAAGGCAGAAGGCCTAATAGAAGACATAATCTCCTGCAACTTCTTCTTTTCTGGAACATGAAGACTATCAAAATTCTTCCAAGAACTCTACAGAGCACCATTAACAAGGGGTGCATTCCAATAATCCTTCGCTTTAGAGCCTAGCTCCCTCAGTAGAACCCTTGTTGCCTCTACAAATTGTAATTGCTAATTATTGGGGCAATTCCAGCCCATAAGTCTTGCCAGAAATCTGTCCTTATATCATTACCAATATTCCAAGTTAATCAAGCCGCTGTAAGATCTCTAGACATCACCAAAAACTTCCATATTGTTGAACACCCTTGACTACTTCATTAGCAAAGAATAATAAAGGCTGAACATCTCCCATGTATTTTAAATGAAGAAGATTACACTAGAACAATGATGGCTTAGTTAAAAAAAGACAACATAATTTTGCACCCAAAGCCAAATATTAAACAACCAAATCTTAAACTCTTGCTCCTCGGGGTTTTTGATGACACCCATCTCTCCATTTCAAAAGAGGGAATTTTGGAACCTCTTCAATACCCTGCCATAAGAATTTCCTACAAGTAGAAACAATGTCATGATTAATTACTAATACTGAAAGCATATAGATCGGAATAGCTTGGGGAACAGACTTAGTTTTCAGCAAAGTCCTAGTCAAGCTTAGCCATTTGCTACTCTAGGAGGATAACTTAGTGTGGGTTTTATCGAAAATGCCCCACTAGAGAATACTTCCAATCTTTCTAGTGAAAAGAGAGATCCTCAAAATATTTTCCAGGAAAAACTGCGACATTAGTTATACTATATACTTTCTTCTAATCTCTAAGATTTGCAATGAACAAATATATTTGGATTTGGAAGTGTTTATGAACTGACTAGGAGCTTTTGCATATTCTTTCAAAATTACTGGAAATGCCTTAGCTTCCTTTATTGAGGACACCCCAATAAGGGAACTGTCATCCACAGATTGACCATGTGAGATTGGACTAGGCTCAATGGCATGAGAAGCCTTGTATTTTCCTACTTTCACGATCTTTGAAAATGTGCCTACCCAAGGCTTTCAGCATAAGGATAAAAAATTATGTAGCCAAAGGATCTTCCTGCCTTATGCCTCTAGAATGATAGAAAAATCCAATAGGAGCACCCTTGACCAGCACAAAAAAACAAGATTTATTCACACAATTGAAAACCCATTTTATCCATATCCCACTAAAACCAAAAACTTCCAAAGTTTTCTTAAGGAAAGATCATTTCCCTTGATCATAAGCCTTAGCAATGTTGAGTTTGATAGGCATAGCTAGAGCTTGCAATTTCTTCACCGAAAACAATATTTAATGGGACACAATAATAGAATCCAAATTTTGCCTCCCTTTAAAAAAGCCACCTGCTCCTTGGAGATTAATTTTTGTGTAAGCACCTTCATTCTGGTTGCCATAGCCTTGGAGAATATCTTATTTATGGTATTTCCTCAAAAGATTTAACCTCCACTTCCTTTGGTACTAACGCTAGAAAAGTAGCCTTGAATTCCTTAAGTACCCAACCGATCCTAATAGATTCATTGATAGCCTCTATAACATCCTCCACTAACAAATCCTTGAATACCTAGAAAAATCCAATTGGTAGCCCTTTTGGGCTGGGTACACTATCACACTTTAAACAAAGAACTTCTCTTTACACCTCTTCCATCATGAAAGGCTCCATTAATGCCCCAAGCCTCACACCTAGGACATTAGCCGAGTAAACATTTTTTTCTTTTCTTTGAAAGCACAACAAAAGAATAACAATCCAACATTTAAGATACAACATTGACATATTGCACTTCATGCTAACATGCACACGAAGAGTTGTATCAAGCATGACGATACACAAGACATAGACAACACTAAAAGACCTCACCATTGCTCCAAGCAAGGTGGCACAAGTAAGAGAATTAGAAATTGTGTGACGAAGTCACCACGATGATCCCACAAGTGAGTGGAGCTTCTGTTGGAATATGTTGTCATTCATGTCAAAGGCACGAGGTTGTTAAGTGTTGTCATTAATGTCAAGCAAGATATCATGGATGTCACAATGGATTTGCTGATTGTAGTTATGGCCAAAGGCCACTAATTGGTTCTCTCCTTGAGATCTCAAGATAACCATTAAAAGGCTATCCGTTATACACTATTGGATATTTGGAAGATTGATTTAGAGAGATTTATGTTCCAATTAAATATTTAAACATAATGGAGAAAGTGTATTCATTGATATGAAGTAGTGAATAATATGCAATTATTCATTGATATGAAGGAGTGAGCTCATCCTCAAGGCAGCAGATACATGGAAAGCATACATTATATACTTTGGCAGCATTGGGTCTACTTCATAAATGAGACATTAATTCTATGCTCAAAATGGTCAACTATGCTTTTGCAAGATCAAATTACATTATCATCTCTAAGGGTGGCTGACTATGTTTTTGCCAATTTAAACTAAATTATTGTATCAAAAGGTGGCCGACTCACTTCTCATTTACCAAGCCAAATTCATATATATTTAAATCAATATTAATTGCCCAAGTAAAAATAAGATGTGCAGCAATTAATATATTCCTTAAAGGGGCAGCGATTAGTTTTACAAAGAATGTGAAGTTGTTAAAGAGCAGTGACTAATATTCTAAAGAGCAATTTATTAAGGGCTGCATTAGAGATTAATAAAGGCAAATGATTTAAGTCAAAAAGCAGTGATTATTTTTAGAACTTATATTAAAGATAACTTAAAGGCAGCAATTGGGTTTATTAAAAGACATCCATTTAAATAGTTGTCTCTTTTCAAAGAGACACATCTTTCATAAAGACACATCCCTTGGCAAATTGAAGTGGGTATAAATAGAAGTTAAAGTGGGAACCAAAAGGCAACAAGCAATTCAATGATTTATTTCTGAGAAAAAGAGCAGATTAAAAAGAGATAAAAGAGCAGAAATATGGAGTGTAACTCAGATTTGATTTGAGTGCACATGCAGCCCATGTATGAATGATGAATGCAAATATATCTAATGAATGTATGTGAAGAGTAAGAGCAGATTGTGAAGTGCATTTGAGCAGATGGTAAGGCAGAAAATTATGTGAATATTGCCCATGATTATGATCAGTTGTGTGAAAAGAATTGGTGCATAGATTGGATCAGATTTGTGAAAGATATTGTGCATAATAGTGATCAGATTTGGGAAGGAAGGTTAACATTTGAGTGTGGATCAGATTTGTGAAAGATATTGTGCATAATAGTGATCAGATTTGGGAAGGAAGGTTAACATTTGAGTGTGGATCAGATTTGTAATTTGTCATCAGATGTGTGAGAAAAGTTTATTGTGTGAAATGTGATCAAGAATATTGCAATGTGTGTGTTCAGATTTGAGAAGGAAGAGAAGTTGTAGCTGGATCAGATTTTTGTTTGTATCAGATTTGGTGAAGGAGTTTATTATATCAACATTGAAGAATTAAATAGGTAGGAGCTGTAAATGTAATCAAATCTCTATCAAATAGGATCCTAAGAAATCTAAAGTTTAATAACTAAGGTCTGAAATTCTGAGTGAGAAATTTCTAAGTCAAAACTATTTCCAGATTTCTTCTCTTACAGCCGAATGTACTGATTGCAGAACATTAATAAATTTCGATGTTTTCCATTCAATGCTGGAACTCCTATTTGTATGTAGAGAGGCCCGCCTCCAAGGGATGCGTCTCTTGAGAGGACGTGTCCCTTTGGGCACGCGGGCTTCCTCTACAGCTGATTACCATTCGGTTTAAGCAACTTAACACATATACCCCCTCACACATGGCGGATATATATTATAAGAATTCCGAATTAAATTCAATATGAATTTCGAACATCATTTATTTAAAATTCGATTTTATACATGCATTATAAAATTCGATTTTACTTATTTTAGAAATATTAAATATGAAGAGCAATTGATCATATATAAACGATGATGATGCTTATAGCAATCATTGTTTATATTTGACCTAAGCTACCATTCATCAACACTCCCTCTTAGCTAGGGAAGATATTTCAAATCAAATAAGTCAAGATATCACCTTCACACGTGATATCGAAGATATGATATGTTTTCTCAATGTTGTCAAGTCACATGACATTCTTCATAACACATCTTCATTATGGTATGTGCACTGACATCAAGTCACGTGATGTCTACCATAATTCATGGCATATCCACGGATATAAATATCCACCATGATTATCTCTTAAGGATCACAATGATCTTCAGATGATATCAACTCCCATGATATCCATCAAAGTGTCCAAGAGATACTATCATGACATGTCCACGATATCAAGTCACATGATATCTATCATGATAGTTTATCATTGTAGAGTCGTCACTTTACAATGTCAAATACAAGTGTTCATTATCAGAAAGATCGTCACCTTTCGATAATGTACACAGGGGGAGTAGGCCCATAAGGTCATGGAGTCACACACATGACAAAAGAGTTTACACATTAAACATCTTTATATATTAGTACAATTTATAAACAATTTGAATTTCAAACATAAATATCAAATTACATTTCAACCATACCAAGTTTCCTCCTGAAGTGCTCTACCTTGATTCGGGAGAGAGGCTTGGTGAGAATGTCTACAGTTTGATCATTTGTACTAACATACTCCAACTGGATCACTTTCCTTTCCACCATATCTCTTACATAATGATAGGGGATCTCAATGTGCTTAGATCTATCATGGAAGAAGATAGGATTTACAGAGAGTTTGATGCAACTCTGATTATCACAATGAATAATTGTAGGATTCAAGGGCTCACCAAAGAGTCCCACAAGCAATTTACGAAGCCAAACTGCTTCTCTTGCTCCCATAGAGGCTGCAATGTATTCAACTTCTGTTGAGGTCTGTGCAACTGAAGATTGTTTTCTGCAAATCCAAGAGATAATAGCCAATCCTAAACTGAAGCAACATCCTGATGTGCTTTTCCAATCGGTTACACTTCTAGCCCAATTTGAATCAGAGTACCCATGTAGATCTAGTTGGTTATTTCTGTAAAGAAGACCATATCCAATAGTGCCTTGAAGATATCTCAAAATATGTTTCACAGCCATTAGGTGAATTTCCTTTGGCTCACACATGAACTGGCTGAGAACATTCACTGCATAGCAAATATCAGGTCTGGTGTTAACCAGATACATCAAGGATCCAATCATCTGTCTATAAAGGGTTGGATCTGAACACTTGGATTCTGCTGTTGCTTTTTTCAGTTTGTGAAGGTTGGTTTCCATAGGTGTAGATAGTGGTCTACAGTCTTGTTGACATGTGTTTTATGACAACACTAGAACAGAATAAAATGTCCAACGGTCACTCTATTCTCTCTTGATCAAAGCATTTCGCATGCTAAGATTGCGTGAAAGTTCATGCGTTCAACTCCAAGGTTCCTTTTATTGCGAATAGACTCAGTTGGTTGATGTGAATATGCTGGGTATTCCAAGGGGACCTACGTAATTGTTCGATTTTATATCAAGTAGATGAAGGTTTTGACTATGATGCTCTGGTATTTGAATGGACCGGGAAATACTAAATTGAAAGGGGGTAGGGATAGGAATCCTACAATCTATCTCTAAGAATGGAATGCAAAGAAAGGCTTTGACAATCTTTGAACCAAAACTTTGTTTCGTCTCCCCTTTGGACAACTTTGACAAAGTTGGTGCAATCTTCAAAGGATGGGTAAGATATTCAAATTGTGATTCAACATACACACTCCTTCACAACGAAACAAGTGGGCATATAAATCACAATCGAAGTTAGGTGCTGAAATTCCAGTTGACCACGCAGGGCAGACTTACCGTCAGCAAGCCTGCTAGTGGTATGGATAAAGGAAGACTTGCCAAAACCAACGCCACATTCCACAATTAACACTACTAGCATAAAAACAAAGTCTACTTTACTGTACTCTACTTGAATCAGAAAGACGAAAAGATCTTATCAACTACCCACAATGCAAGATAGAATCACCAATCAATGAGAATCCTTATATTATGAGAGTCTTACATAACAATCTTTTACAAAAACCTTCAAAGGGAAGGTTTTTCTTTCCTTTCCAAACTAAGCTAACTCCTAGCTTTACTTCTACCTAGCTCAACTCTATCTCTGATTTCTGTCTAATTCTGATCTATCTATCTACTTTTACAAATGAGGGGGGATGCCCCTTTTATATCTAGCTCAGTCCAGTGGACGACTCAGATTTAATTACAATAAAGGGCTTAGATGGAGCCACCTATGCCCTAATTAGGGTTTCTGCCCTAAAAACTGCCACTGAGAGGAATGGGGCAATGAATGCGCTGGAGATTCTCCACTCTTCACCACGAACCACTATCTGTCATCAATGCACATCGTCCCCTTCCAGAAGGTCATCCTCCAGAAGGGCGTTCCCTTTCTCCCTTTCGTTGGCTGCAAATCTGATGAACCTGTCCAACACTGCTTCAACTCCCTGATCCGAGATGGGAGGAATGTGATCCAGCTGAAATTCTAAAACTGTAACTGGTTGCCTATGCTGGGCACAAGATTTCTTCCAGGCAACAAGGGCGTCCTGGGTGTTCTGTATAAGGCTGGAGAACGTAGAGGTGTTCTTGAAATCATCCTGTGTGAAGGTTTTCACCTCAGAAAAGAATGGTGTTAGCCTGCTTCTCAATCCATCTACAGTTACCTCTTCAGAAGTTAGCCTCCTGGCAAAGATTGCCTGCAATGTGTTGAGGACTCCATCCAAGATGTTCGTCATGGCTTTTCTGTCCCTGACAGAATCTGCCTGTGATGCGTTGTAGAATCCTTGGCCTATAACAACTGAAGAGTACCATCCGGCAAAGTCGTATCTATCCCCCTGTTGAATCACACCTCCCTCAACCAAAACCTGTAGAGGTATGCTCATCAATACTCCTAAGCGGAGAACAACTCTCGTCTGATAGATACGAGTCTCACCCCAAGCATGGTTAACTGCATCCATCCTAGCCATAATATCGGAGGCTTGCTTATAGGCATGTGCAAGATCCTCCATGAACTTTCCTGTTTCAATATGAACGTAGGCAACCCACTTGTCTGCCTGTTGTGCCATCCTCTTCAAATCTTCTAACCCACTGATTGACTCCCTGGAAAATTCAGCTGGAAGCTGAATTGCCGGATTCTCTTGCCCACAAGGACGGGACAAGTGTTGCACGTAGCCAATTAGTGTCTTGTGCTCTACCTTCAACTTTTTATACTTGCCCTCAACATGAGACAATCTATCTTTGAGTGCTCAATAGGAATTATCGCACTCCTCAACCACTTGTGCTCCAGTAGGGTGGCCAAGTTCCATGGTTGTAATCACATAGTTTTCCAGAACGGCCTCGCCCTCGATCACACTCTACCCTAGGCACCGCTACATGTAAAATTCGAGAGCCATCTTCATTTGTTGATATTTTAGAGAACTTCTTGGCCTTCTTCTTTGCTGGAGGTGCATTGATCCTCCGTAACAACTCCTCCATCTCGGTTGCAGGATCAGTCTCATCTACAAGGTCGTGTCTCATCCTACTCCTTAGCCATTCTGGCACCTCCTGCTGCATATCTGATATAACAAAAGGCTGCTCAACCTCGGCCTCTATCTCATGAACTTCTTCCCTGCCTTCGTTCTGACGAGGCTCATCATCATCTATAGGCTCAGTATCTCCTGAGCTCTGGGCATCCTGATCTGAAGTAGCATCATCCTCGAGAGGTACCTCAATCTCATGCTGAAACTGAGTATCGGTAGCTGTCCCCTCATCTGTTTCTTGCTGATTATCTTCTCGGGGCATGTTGATACTCTGGCCCACTGATTCTCTACGAGGTGGTTGACTTTCCACTTGCACTACCTGTTCTGCCTGTAACCCCTCCCTCTAATCAGCAAACAGTGATACTTCCTGCAAACTTGGAGAATGTGCCCAAGATGGCGTATGCAAGGACTCCTCAATTACCAAAGGCTCAGGTCCAACTGACTCTTTTCCTCTAGGCTCTGGAATTGGATTACTCTGTCTCGTCTTATTAGTTGTCGGTAATGTGTTGTCTCCCATCAAATTGTACATGAGGGGAATTGACCTTCCCTTGAGTTGGCTGACATGTCTCTCTACCCAACTCTGTGTAAATGTCAACACTGGGATACAAAGCGTATCCAAGTCGGTGATCTCTGGCTCAGACCAATCCGGGAGTGGTAGAGGTGTATCTCTCACTGTCTCGTAATTAGCCTATACAACGTTTATGTCCTCTTCAATTTGATCCAGCGCTGGGACAATCTCACATTCTCTGATCATTATTAACGGTATCCGAGAGAACATTCTCTTCCTGATCTCGATCTCATCCACTGCACTTGCCCAGAAGTCTTCGATCTGTGCCTTGTGCTTGAACTCTTCTGACAATATCCATCTGATGTTTCTGTGGGGATCGTAGTAGTGTCTGCTGGTGTGGTAGGAAAAGTTGAGGAATTGGAGTTCACTTTCTGCCTCCCTAGCTGCTTGTAGTGATGGGCAGATTTCATCTGACTTCCCCATGGTAATTGGGAACCCAAGTCCACCTTTCTTCTTCTTCTTCTGAATCTTATCATAGGCAATCAGTTGCCTATATACTTCCAGCATCACTATCCTGTTTGTGGGATACCAGGGCAATCTATAAGGATAAGAAGAGAATCCTTGCAGCCTTATGTAGGTAAACTTCGGAAACTGGATAAACCAACATCCAAACTTCTTAATCAACTCTTGTGCTTCCCTTGATATTCTGTGATGGGTTCTTTGCTGCAAGGTCCTTGTTATGTGCATAGTAAAGGCATCATTGACCCTTTTGTAATTGGTGGTGCTTGTCAGATGCAACTGTGGACAAGCCTCATGTATTTTGAATTGATGGGAACTGCACCCAATTGGTTCCTTATAGGAGATTCCCCTATACTTCGTCATGCGAGCGAGCATGTAGACAAGGTAAGAGCCCATGTAAAACGTTTTCGTTCTCCTCACGCCACGGAGCTGCTCGTGTATGCTGTCACTGATCAACAGTGCCCAATCCATGTAATCTTTGCCCTCTAGCACCAAGTTGACAAAATAGAACATCCAAGGTTCAAAGATGAACGCTTGGGGGCATCCTCCAACTCTGTTCAACATCATAATCAGATCACCAAACTCTTGCCTCAAATCTTCTGAGACTATCTGCTTGGGCAATTTTGTACGAGTTGGCTTGGGTTTGATCATACACCTGGTATTTATCAAATCAGCACACTAGTCTGTCGTAGATGAATACATCTTTCCCGCTCTTTCTTTTGCATTATAGATCATCTTCTCGTGGATTGGAATCTCGAATGCCTCTCCGATTGCCTCTGGTGTCAGGTTAGCCAATACCTTGCCATTTGGCGAAGCGACTGTCCTCTACTTTGCATTGTAGTGGTGGGCGCATTCCATGACGAGCTCTGGACACCGGATAGCTGGCGGAAAATTGGCAGCTGCATACAGTCCACTTCTAACAATTGTGCGAAGTCATTGATGGGTGATGGCCTCCAGTCCCCATTATCCTTCTTCTGAATGCCTCCATGTTGAACGAGCCCAGGTTTGTGTCAGCCAACTTGCCTAGCTTTGATGAAAATTTTGACTCTGACAAGAATGACTTGCTCAGTTTCTTGATCACAGCTTGTCTGGATTCGGTGTGGTTGTTTTTGCCTATAGCTCTTCTGCTTGATTCAGCCATTCTGCAAAAAGGCAAGAGAGTTAGAAAACAAGATTTAAAATAATCAAATGATCATTGTTGAGGGTGTCAGCAGATTTTAAAAAATAAAATAAAAAGGCTGCAACACTTTTGCCATTTCCAGCTGCAAACCTCAACTGTCTTGTTCGTTTCAATGTTCTTACTTCAACTGCGAAATTTCTGTAGTTATGCAGCTTCTCTTAAATTCATACTTTTCCTCAAAAATGCACTTCACACTTAGCGACTTTAGTAACTTGACTCTTCAAAGTCGAACTTCAGCAACCTCAAGACTTTTCAACTTAAGATTTCTTAGCAACTTGGGGCCTCTTCTCACAAATTCGTACTTTCAACAAATGCATTTTCAACAAGTCAAAACGTGCCTTTCACTTTCGGCCACTGGAAACTAAGAAGTTCGCACCTCTCAGCAACTGGAGACTATGCTTGCAAACTCGTATTTTCTCAGCAATCTCAAACCTTCTTCTTCACAGATTCGTACTCTTCTAGCAACTTGAGAATTTTTTATATCTCTGCAAACTCGTACTTCAGCTTCAAAAAATGCTCTGCATTCAGCAACTTGTGAGGAAAATGAGAAGGACTCAGAATATTATAGCCAGGTCGAATTCTCAGAGAGGCTATACTTAGCACATTTTTGAATTCATTTTCCCTTTCTTTTCCAGTCGCAACAATTGTCATCTGAAGCATCGGAATCTCAAACTTCTAGAATTTTGAATTCCATCATCTCTGCACAGGCCTGCCCCATCACATTTAATCGTTTAAAATATTAAATTACTCACTCTGTTGAACAATTTCGAATTTATTTGGCTAAGTCATTTAATCTCGTCTTATCCTTGGCAAAATTATCCATTTCAAACTTCCAGCGAAATACCTCATCCATTTTACTTGTTTGCCTTAGAGAAATTCTTCAAATTTGCCTTAGGAATTTTATCAAAATAGACACCGGGCAAAAGTATCCATCAAAATGATGTGAGCAAGGCACGGAACAAGTTCAAACGGTCTCGCAATCGACAACGTTCAATACCCAGAAGAAAATTCTTTTCAGAATCCATCGTTTTCATGTGTATCCGGATGAAGGGGGATTTTTAATTTTTTATTATTTAAAAATAATAAAATGGCTAAGGTTTATTCCTCTTCACTCCGGACGTCTTCCACATCTGCAACCTCAAGACTCTCTGCTTTGGCATTTTTCTTTGATTTTGCCTCTAAAGAATTTTCTCTTTGAAGAATTTAGCATCACATCCTAGGCATATTTCTTACCTTTGAAAATGCCTTAGAAAATTATTTTAGATTTAAATTTTACCTCTTGCCCTTGAAGGGCGCATTTGAATATGTGAGCTTCCGTTTTACCCTTTAGGCAATTCCACGCCTAGACTTTCTTCATCACACTTAGCAATTTTCCATTTCAAGTCCCAACTCACTTGGGCGCATTTCACATGGTGAGGAGGAAAATTATCTAGCCTTAACCTTTTCAAAAATCATGCCACCCCTAGCCATAATTTTACCTTTGGCGCATTTAGCATGTGGAGGAGGAATTTTCCACGCCCATGGTGACCCTTCACCTTCCTTGGGCGCATATAGCCTAGGCAACTTCCATTTCCAAGCGCATTTCACATGGTGAGGAGGAAACTTCTTTACCTTGGCGCTTTTTCTTTCATCTCTCAACGTTTCACCTTTACCTTGTTACCTTGGGTGCATTTGCCATAGGAAAGGGGAACTTGTGGGCGCATTTGCCTTGGGTGGGAGGAATTTCCCACACCTGTCATGACTCTTCACCTTCCTTGAGCGCATTTCACATGGTGGACTTCTTGTCTTGGGCGCAGTTTGACTAGGCAAAGGAAGGCGCCACTACCTAGTGACCTTTCATCTCCCTTGGGCGTATTTAGCCTATGTTGCTTCCATGTTTGGGCGCATTTGAGGGTGTTAGAAGGAATTCCGCCCACATCTAGTGGCTCTTCACCTCCCTTGAGCACATTTCTCATGGTGAGAGGGAAACCTCTTTGCCTTAGGCGCATTTAGCATACTGTACTTCCATTTTATCTTTGAAAGCGCATTTTAGGGTGAGTGAAGGAAATTCCATACTTAGAATATTTCTCCCTATCTCAGGCGTATTTGATGTGTCTTTATGCCAGTTATCACTTATACATTTTCAACGCCCTAGCCATGCCCTGGCTTCCTAATTTTAGTAAACTGGGAGAAATTAGGGTTTCATTGCATCTCATCCTGTTTTGAGCTGGTGTTGTCGTGGCTGTGCCTCCACTTGGCTTTGCTACCTTGCTCATACCCTATCTGACACAGTATATACTATTTTTAGCCATTTGCTAGTTTTAGCAAACCCTAAAATTGATCAATTTCTGTGTCTCCATTTGCTCTGAAATTCATTCCACTTGCTGTTGATGCTGGGAGTGATTTATTCATACCTGTTTCTGGTGGTGACGTGCTATTTATAGCCATGAGGTGGCTTACTAAAAATAGTAAGTATTCAGATCGTGCTCAAATTTTGCCAGTGGGTAGCCTGAAAGATGCTGATTGAGGTGGCATGCTTCGTTTT
>CM021103.1:254539670-254635123 GCA_007115665.2 Sequoiadendron giganteum
TTTAAAGCCTTTGAGACCACTCATGCATGCCATTTTTCATAATTTTATCACATTAAATCATCCTCCAAGTCTTCCAAACCCTTCAAAAAATGCTTGACTTTTCATGCTTTCATTGTTTAAGCATTTTCAAGTTTGAATGCTCTTTTTCTTGGTTTTCATAGACTTGCCTGAATCTACCCATTGGGACTCATTGAGTTCAGCAAATCTGACCAGGCTTGCTGGGTACTAGGGTCGAGTCCCAGGGCTTGCTTGGTTCAGAGCTCGTCAAGTTTGGGTCTTCCCTCTTTTCCCACTCTCCTTTTTTATGAGTGAATATTTGAAGGGTTTCTTCCAGTGCTTACTCTCTAAGTCTATGCACATCTCTTGCCACCCCTCTTGCTTCTCGCTTCTACATTGGCTTCCCTATAAAGGAAAATCAATGGGTTTAATTTTCTGAGTCCCCACAGAAATTGCCAACTGTTTTCTATTCTTTCTTGCTTGAATATTCTTTGTTCTGCCTACTTACTGTTATTACAGTCAGCCACTCCAATGGCTGCCAAAGGACAACACTTGAGTGAAATGTCCACCCGCACAAATACAAACAATCGCCAAGTGAACAGTTGTGACCAAGGAGAAGAAAACACTGCCAAATGATAACAGGCTGAAGATCAAGTGCTGCCTAAAATGGGAAATAAATGCATGGACCCTTAAAAGAAAACAAATGGCCACCAGAAGGAATAAGACTGCCAACATTCTATCCTAATCATCCTGCTTTTATGCATGCCAACTATTGGGTGAACACCAACAAGAAGACATGCAACTAAGAAAAATCACATGACCCATGATGACAGACTGGAGACATAAAATGCGTCAATTTAGACAAAACACATCAGATGTCCATTGGATTCAAAGTCCTCACAAGTCGTAATTGCCAACTGTCATATCCGCCTTGCTGCTGAAGTCATCTCAGATGCTGCAGAAGTTGCTTTGATGCTGAATATTACCCAGGCTGCTGCAGAAGTGACAATGTTGCAGAAGTGACAGTGCTGCGCTGCTGAAGTCGAAACAGGCTGTTGTCAAAGTGACAAGTTGCTGTTGAAGATGCAATTATGTTTTTCTGTTGCCACCAAAGTCAGCTGGAACTTTCTTTGATCTCGTAGACTTTATCCATTCAAGACATTTCCTTTGAAAACCCACACACAAAACTAAAATCCTCACAACCAACCTTTATTCTGTTTTGGGTGATGCAAGATTGCTTGTGGACCTAGATGCTCCTGCATCAACATCTTAAGTTCTACATTTGCCTATGCTTGGTGTTCTGCTGGGCTATTTTTACTTGCCATTGGTTGTACCTTGTGGGGTAAGAAAATTACAAAATTGCATCAAAGGAGGGGAGCGACAATCACTCTTCATTCAAAATACTATGAAGCTTCCAATTGAGTCTTCAAGTCAAATATCATTAACATGGAGTTGACTATAAATGCCCAAGGAGAGTATTAACTTTAGTTTCTGAACTAGAGCCATCGCCTTCCCTTCATTGTTGGTTACTTGGTGTATGTTAGAAGCTTCTATCACTGTCCCATTTTTATCTCACTATTTCCCCAGTTCTGGTACACCTAGTGATCTCTTTAGAGTGTCCATCAAAATTAAGTTAAGCCTGCCTGGGATCTGGAGGCTTCCATGTGGTTAAGTGCTTTGCCCCTAAATCTTTACTAGCTCGGTTAGTGGGGTCCAAGAAATTTTAATCATTATAGAACATTGTTTGCAGAATTATCTGACAGTCTACTTTTGGTCCAATTACACGAGTGCTCTTTGGTCGCATTACAGTCTTTCATTTGTTTTGTTCTTTTGAGATTTGTAGCTCTAGAGTTATATAGGATTATTATTTTTTTAATGCACTTTATACTTGAGAGGAAATATCTTCTTTGAATTTAACTGAAATTCTACAAGCTTGATGCTTGCTCTCAATGGCTTATGACAGGTTTTTACATTCTGTCTCTCAGACACAAAGTGGCCATGAGATTCATAATCAGAGCATAGTTGGGATCCTGTTTAGTTCAGGAGTGCTGTAGGTTTGATCTAATAGATAATTATGGTTTTTATGAGATTTTCATCCCATTGAAGAAGTATTGTGGTGTCATGGTGTTATTAAAGACTGTAAGTGTGACATAATGGAAATTTGTTGATAAACTGACCTGTTGCCTACAGAAATATACTTCCCTTGTTGCTTATATTATGCTTGTAAATGCTAACATCTTCAAAGGGAAATGCTTTCTGATTATGGCTTATGCCTTAGGATCAATGGCCTGAGTAATAAACTCTTTCTTGACCTTCATTCTGCTTTTTGTACCTGGACGGATTCAATTGAAGCCTTTCAAAATTTGGCTCATTTTCTGGGGCATGATGCCACTTTAGTTAGTGTTCTGGCGAGGTTAGAATTGTACTGTTTCATTGGCAAAGTATGGAAATGTTTATGAAATAATGGTTTCCTTTAATTATAAAAGAAATATATGGCTTGCTTGCACTTTTATTGGCAATTGGAATTTAGTCATAAAAGACAGTTCTGCTTATTGATTGTGAGAATTTTAAGGGAATCATGCTTTGCAAGTCAAATAAATGTTCTCTGGCAAGGTAGAGAAATTTTAGTGAAAATGAAAGTTTTCTCAAAATATCAGTCCTAAGCGTGGAACATTTTCTCAATACAAATAGACATGGATACCATATTCTTAGATTAACATATCAAGCTTTTTGTTTTTCCTGTGTTGCAGTTTCCTTCCAGCTATATGATCTCAAGCAGAAAGGATTTATTGGCAGGCAGGAGGTATAGCATTCATTCCTATAAATTTTGAAATATGAACAAGTTTCCTAAGAGGTATACAAATAACTTACAATCATTTCAAAATCATTTCCTTAGCTCTATGGTGTAAAGATTAAGAGCTCTGTAAATACTATGTCTGTTTGTGACTGATTTAATGCTCATATATTATGTAAACAAAAAGGGTCTTTAGAAGGTGTATTTGAAGTTGAAACACAAAATGAGTTGCAAGTGGATAAGATAGCAGGGAAAAGAGCAATCTTAATTCAGGGGCAATTAGTTTTGATATTGGAATTTCTGATTTCATATTTAAAAAATAATGTACTAAACTCTAGTACCTGTTTCCAACCCTCCCCTTTATTTATATGAAACAGAACCCAGCATTCAGTTGCCAAGGTTTTTCTTATTCCCTTTTAGGTGAATGTCTTGACTTATGTAAGCAACTTTTGCTTAACAGTTGGCTATAAAATATACAATATTATAAGAAAATGATCTCTTTGCAGTAGATGTCTATGGAGTTTGAGCCCCATTAAAAGGTACACGTGCAACCTTCAATTGTTTTTGTTTCAATTGAATATGATGCACATCTGCATAAAAGTAGTATCATATTCTGAGCAATTGTTTCATTCTTTATTTGAGCCTGTGTTTGGAACACCCCAATTCATTCAATGAATTGAAAATAAGACTACCATTCCAAGCTCATTTGATCAATATCCATATCAAACAGGCAGGAATGTGAAATTTGAACAAGATGTTTACCTTAATAAATCTTGAACTTACAGATTAATTAGTAAAGATATTTGTTACCAAGGTTATCTAGATAGGCTGGCCATATAAAGTTGTCTTAGGATTACATTATTTCAGCTTTTCATTGAAGAGAAAGTTAAAATAATAGACATAATATTTCCACTGTCCTTGTTGATTAAATTTAGAATGCTTCTGGTAAAAATTGTGTGATTCTTTTTGTATCAACATATCAGATCATACTCCATGATCCATTGTCAGGATGAGGAAGAAAGATGGGGGGGTCTTTGTTAAAAGAAGATGGAACGAGAAACAAGGTAAGAGGAGAGGATTAAATTCCAAGGTCAACAAATACACAACCCAAAATATAATACAATATCAAAGAAAAGGAAAACTAAAATAACCAAGGTCCTAGCAATATAGAAGAAGTGCTACACAAAAGAGAGGGGAAACATTATATAATCAAGCATGCACAGTAGTTATAAAAACATAAACTATAATCATAAGAAAGAATGATGCAATAATATAATATAGTAAGAATAGTAGAGAAATAAACTTTAATATAATATAATTCTGTTATTAAAATCAAACTACTGAAGTTAAGATCATCATGGAGAAAGTATTAACTCATAATAATGTAATAGAATTATGATAAATACAAAATAATTCTGATATTGATGGTATCAATGTAAAATAACTGTCAAAAGAATAAGTATTTACATATTATAATAGTAAAGTATTATTATCATATGGCGATCTTAATAACATAAAATAATAACCAAAATAGTAAAGGGAGAGAAAGTTAAAGTTTTGTCTCTTTAATGTTTCTCTAATAGGAGCCTTTTTCATAGGATTTCGTTAGTCAGGAATTTTCTTTTATTGTTTTAGGGATGGTAATCATCTTCTGGCAAAACTCATTATATTTAGTGGAAGCTTGGATTTAATTTAATTTCTTGTAATTAAAGTCTCTTTTCTAAGCATGAAGTTGGAAACAGATCTACTTATTGTGTGGAGATGTGTTAGGTCCATCACTTGTCTTATTGGATGTCGTCTATTATCATTGTAATTAAGGGATGTATATGTTTGCTTGAAATTCATTTAGTCACATTGTTATTTGCAGGTGAAACAAATGGTCGTAGCTACACTTGCTGAGTCTGGTATGAACCTTTCAGATGATGTAGTTGAAAGCATCATTGACAAGGTATTGCTCTTGAAAATTTTAATGAAAATTTCTTGTGTATTTGTCTTATGATTGGATGAATTATCACAAATTCTTCTGTGTTACATTTGCTGAGCTGAGGAGATGAGAGCATAGTTCAATTAATAAGTTCTATATGCATTGTTTATGTTGCCATTCTTTTGTTTGACGGTTGACCCTTCAAGCTGTTCTTGGTGGAACTTCAAACTTTCTTCTGGAGTTCCTCTGCATTCCATTAGTTCAGCTGTGTTCCAAGGGTTTCTCATAAAACTCTACTATGTTTTCTTGCCAAGAATAAATGTGTATTTCTATTTTATTTATATATGATTTAGCATATTTTTCTGCACTCATTTTTATTTTAGATTTCGTTATGTTCAAAGCACCCATGGTTGTTTAATGTCAAGCTCAGGCTTTGAATTAACTGAAAATTGTTTCAGGTACATGCATCTGAAAGGAAGATTGGAATGAGATGCATATAATATTCAATCCAACTTGTTGCCTAATAGCATGAAAATTGGAATTGCTTTTTGTGTGCTTTGTGCTTTGTCTTTGTCTTCATATAGTTATTATTTTGCTGTGTTGCTATTATTTTTCTTTGCCATTTGTTAATATTGCTATAGTTGGTTGCACATACGAAGGTTTCGATGCTTAGAGATCTATTTCATTTGGATTTGAAATTAGATATAGTGAAGTTTGAGAAGACTGTTTCCTTGCCAATTCTATGAATCACACAATAAAGGCATGTCCCACCAGCAACAAAATTCTATCTATCTAATTGCCCTACTCTGCTATTTGTTTCCTTATCTTTGCTCTTGCATACATTAAAGAATGCTTCTTGTACAAAAGGGAGGTGTGTAGGTTCTCTAATGTGGCCAGAGGGACCTCTCTTTGTGGTGGTCTTTGCCATGACCCTTATTAAATGGTCAGATTCAAGTACAGAAAACTGGTATTGAAAATACTTGGTTTCTCTTCGTCAGTCTCTTGCAGTAACTTTGTCAGCCGCTTGTTGCAACTTGGTTGCAGCAGTTCTGGTCTATTTTGGTCTTAGTTGCTACCTGGCTCAAGCATCTGAAGCACACTTCTTTTGTTCATTTTGAAATTTATAAACAAGGAAGTGGACCACTGTTCCATGGGGACGCCTCCCCCCCAAAAAACCCGGCGTTTCCTAGACGGGGATGTCTCAGAGACTTGGGGGGGATGTCCCCCCACCAGCTCACCACCAGCGCCACCATCCCACCACCAGTGTCGTTGTCTCCAAGATGCCGCTAAGACTTTGAGGACGCTAAGGTGTCCTCAAGATGTCTAGGGGACTCCTAGTTGTCTCCGAGATGTATAATTCTTATACTTATACATATTTTCAAGATGTCTAGGGGACTCCTAGTTGTCTCCGAGATGTATAATTCTTATACTTATACATATTTTTATAACTATTTTTTCAAGTACTATATGCATTTCAGCACCCCCCCCTCGCCCCGCCCCCCCCAAACTTAGACCCCCTGTCTTTGCGTCCCCGAAACACGTCCCCTGCTGTCCCCCCGGCCCCGTCCCCGAAACCCCGTGGAACACTGAAGTGGACTCTTATCCCACACTCTAATAGTATTGATCATTAAAAAAATAAATAGCCTTGAAATGGAAATATATTAGAACTTAGAGGCCATCCCATCCTGAAACTATGCATTTTGACTTTTTCTCAACGTACCACTCAGTAAGTAATCATGGCCATACTAAACTTCCCATAAGAGTTTGCAGTCCTATGGTCCGTGCTATTTATGTTCATTATCTCCTTTTGTAGTCAACAGTGGTTTACCTTTGGCTCCATGCACTCTGTCAAATGTTCACAAGAAGATTGTAATTGTCTTTAATGCCTCAGATGGGCTTTACCAAAAGTAGAATAGAAAATAGTGTTAATGCCAAGCTGAGCATAAAAATGCACTTTGTGTAAAAGTCAGACCTGTGCTCTTTCCCTATGCCTAGTTGGATTTCCTCATTACCCATGCTTCTCCTTGTGGTCTCTCAAACATGCATAATGATATTCACAGACTAGAGATGCTTGGGACTCTCTGACATATGTGTATCTACATTATCTGATGTTAGAATTCTATGAACATGCTTAGAGTCCATACTAATCCCTTTTTCATGTATATAAGGTTTCTGTTTTAAGAACTTTTTTCCATGACATATAGAACCTTATTGATGTGACTAACATGAGAAATCGCCCTTGCTATGCATAAAATACCTTCACCTCTTTATAATGTGGATACTCATGCTAGGCCCTAAATTCTTTTATGAAATTAGCATGCAACACTTTAATAATACTATGCCGATGATAAATAAAATTTAATCTTTATTATTGAGGAATCACGTATGTAATTGCATGAATGAATTTGTACTTATAAGGATAAATTTGCTTACAAACATTTATATTAGTCAACATACATATAATGGTGTCAGTGACTTTTAATATGACCTGCGACTTTCAGGGCTCCCAATTTAATTGAATGCTATTATCATTTTATACAGCTCTTCACACCCAGGACTCTTATTAATATTGAAGGTTACTATGCTAATACCCTTCCCCTAACCTGATTTTTATGTCTTACAATCTTATTCTGTTCCCTCTCAATCCAAACCTATTAACACAATTTACAAGCAAAAGACAATTCTCCAAATTTTCTGATAACAAAATGATATATTGATCAAAATATTAATTGATTGCACATTGGTATGCCACCATCCACTGAGAAACCTAGGTGACTCGATGTTGTAATCATAGTATGACCATTTTTGTCCTCTTGTTTACCACCAGCTATCTTATTATTGTCAGTGGGATTATTCCTTTGTACTTTCTTTTTCCCTTACTTTTCTTTTGAGATAATGGATTGCTTTAGTATGAGAATTTCAAGCTATATGACCTGGTTTTCTAAGGTTACAGCAGTTCAACTCTTCATCCTTGCTAAACTTCCCTTTACACTTCAAATTAGTTGTTATATTTCTAACAAAAAACTGTAAACCCTGTTGCCAGATACTTCTGTAACTTCCAACATAGGTGCAAACACACCAGAAACAGACATTGCATCGTGAACCTTTATTCCTCTGATAATCTTTGTTTGCTGCACTACCCTGGTCAACAAACCATTCTCTAGCTTCAACATTGTAAAGCAACTAGTCAACTCCAGAGTGCCACCCTAAGCCATACAGGCAAGACATACAATGCCACAAAATAAACTAGAATAACAAGAAGATTAAAGACCAAAGCAGTAAACCAGCAGCACCTGAAACTGCCAACAAAACATAGTCTGTCTACATTGTATCCCAAGCACATCCACTTCCAAGAATTGCTGTCTTCCATCTTTTTGAGACTCAATTGTAAACCCTGTTGCCAGATACTGGTGTAACTTTTAACATAGGTGCAAACATGCCAGAAACAGACATTGCACCATGAACCTTTATTCCTTTGATAATCTTTTTTCACTGCACTATCCTGGTCAACAAACTATTCTCTAGCTTTGACATTGTAAAGCCACTAGTCAACTTCAGAGTGCCATTATGAAAAGAAAGCACCATGGGCCTCATTGTCATACATAGATCCTTGCAGAACTCCAATATCTTATTATCCATGCAGAACTGATGCACCTCCTCTTGCAACTGCATTAATGAAGCTTCCAACACTGCACTTAGGGGTTGCTGCCTGTTTTTACGAAATAGATACCTTGGCTCTCCAAAAAATATCTTGTCTTCCTTTTATTCATTACTCCCCTCTGCTTGAACTAACATCTCTGCAATAAATCCTCTAGTATCATCACATGTGATCTGATGTGACCATTGTTTGCCAAATTCTCTTCACCTAAAATTGCCTTAAGCAACCTTGGATTGTCTGTACCTGGGCCTTGCCTAAGTGGGTCTCTAGATTGCTCTCCCCTTCACATACGAAGGAGATATATCATGCAGACCAGCAGCAAAGATCCTGCACCCACAAATCAAGCCAATCTTGTATTTGCCAACTGTGTTTTCTAGAATACAAATGCAACTTGTCTCTACTCCTTGCATGAAATCAACTACCTCACATAGTTCCAATCACACATCTCACATAGTTCTAACCATGTATTGCAACATGCGAAACAACTTCTTCCTAATTACTAGCCTTCAACACAAGATGCAATTCCTTCCCCTTTATCATAGCCTAAGGTTGCCGATTCAATTATTGCAGCTAAATTATCCTAATCTGTAATATCCTTGATTTCAATTAATGAAGATTCTTCAAGCATGGGCCCTTAAGTAGTTGAGAAGTCCACTACTTCGCTTTGCTACTTGTAGGGATGAGTAATCTAGAAGGAAAGAAATTTCGATTTCCACAAAACCACTTCTTCAAGAATCACTTTTAGTTTCCAGTTGGGGGATTGGCCTTTCTTTACCACATTAACAACAATCTGATAGTCATTTATATTTCTATTGATGAGAAACCTGTGCATAAGTTGCTTCCAGACCAGCTAGCAATATCGTCCATTCTGCATAATTGTTGATTTGCTCCGCTAAGAATTTGGAATCACCAAGTGCGAAGTCATTGTTGTTATTATGTAATACATAACCAACTTCTGCTTGACCAGGATTAACTTTTGATGCTCCATCAAAATTCATTTGCATCTCCCCACATGACAACTACCATTTTAACTCTTCCCTGCACTTGCTTTTTTCTATTCACCCTTGAATGGTAAGATTGAAAGCCTATAGATTAACCACACTAACTTCATAAGCATTTAAATTCTTTGCCACTTTCTGAATGTTTGCCACTACATACGCTTTTATAATAGCTTCTATCATGTTCAAACACCTATCAACTGAGAGCTGCATCCCTCTGTAAGTATGTCTATTCCTCTCTAGCAATAAGCCCCATAACACATTTACACACACCTTTTACCACAAACATTACAAATTAGAAGAGTCTCTCAGCCAACCACAAAGATGTTGATAGAGTGTGCTTGGATTCACCCATTGCATTTTCAATTTATAAACATGCTTTGACCATATTGACTATGCATAATCACAGAGCAGTAGGATATGATCCACTGATTCAACCTCCTTACAACAATAGGATGTCTTGAAGCCCCAAAATTTTTTCTTTTCATTAAATTGTCAAAAGTTAAGACTTCTATTGGAGTGTCCAACCAAATAAAGATACAACATTTTGGAGGGGCCTTTGCATTCCATATCAATTTTGTAGGCCAATCTTTACCAACTGTTGATTGACTACTACAGTTAACTGCACACCCCAAACCAACTTTATATCTACCTTCTCTATTCCCTCTCCAGAATAATACATTATTCCTCTCTAAGGCAGAAGGCCTAATAGAAGACATAATCTCCTGCAACTTCTTCTTTTCTGGAACATGAAGACTATCAAAATTCTTCCAAGAACTCTACAGAGCACCATTAACAAGGGGTGCATTCCAATAATCCTTCGCTTTAGAGCCTAGCTCCCTCAGTAGAACCCTTGTTGCCTCTACAAATTGTAATTGCTAATTATTGGGGCAATTCCAGCCCATAAGTCTTGCCAGAAATCTGTCCTTATATCATTACCAATATTCCAAGTTAATCAAGCCGCTGTAAGATCTCTAGACATCACCAAAAACTTCCATATTGTTGAACACCCTTGACTACTTCATTAGCAAAGAATAATAAAGGCTGAACATCTCCCATGTATTTTAAATGAAGAAGATTACACTAGAACAATGATGGCTTAGTTAAAAAAAGACAACATAATTTTGCACCCAAAGCCAAATATTAAACAACCAAATCTTAAACTCTTGCTCCTCGGGGTTTTTGATGACACCCATCTCTCCATTTCAAAAGAGGGAATTTTGGAACCTCTTCAATACCCTGCCATAAGAATTTCCTACAAGTAGAAACAATGTCATGATTAATTACTAATACTGAAAGCATATAGATCGGAATAGCTTGGGGAACAGACTTAGTTTTCAGCAAAGTCCTAGTCAAGCTTAGCCATTTGCTACTCTAGGAGGATAACTTAGTGTGGGTTTTATCGAAAATGCCCCACTAGAGAATACTTCCAATCTTTCTAGTGAAAAGAGAGATCCTCAAAATATTTTCCAGGAAAAACTGCGACATTAGTTATACTATATACTTTCTTCTAATCTCTAAGATTTGCAATGAACAAATATATTTGGATTTGGAAGTGTTTATGAACTGACTAGGAGCTTTTGCATATTCTTTCAAAATTACTGGAAATGCCTTAGCTTCCTTTATTGAGGACACCCCAATAAGGGAACTGTCATCCACAGATTGACCATGTGAGATTGGACTAGGCTCAATGGCATGAGAAGCCTTGTATTTTCCTACTTTCACGATCTTTGAAAATGTGCCTACCCAAGGCTTTCAGCATAAGGATAAAAAATTATGTAGCCAAAGGATCTTCCTGCCTTATGCCTCTAGAATGATAGAAAAATCCAATAGGAGCACCCTTGACCAGCACAAAAAAACAAGATTTATTCACACAATTGAAAACCCATTTTATCCATATCCCACTAAAACCAAAAACTTCCAAAGTTTTCTTAAGGAAAGATCATTTCCCTTGATCATAAGCCTTAGCAATGTTGAGTTTGATAGGCATAGCTAGAGCTTGCAATTTCTTCACCGAAAACAATATTTAATGGGACACAATAATAGAATCCAAATTTTGCCTCCCTTTAAAAAAGCCACCTGCTCCTTGGAGATTAATTTTTGTGTAAGCACCTTCATTCTGGTTGCCATAGCCTTGGAGAATATCTTATTTATGGTATTTCCTCAAAAGATTTAACCTCCACTTCCTTTGGTACTAACGCTAGAAAAGTAGCCTTGAATTCCTTAAGTACCCAACCGATCCTAATAGATTCATTGATAGCCTCTATAACATCCTCCACTAACAAATCCTTGAATACCTAGAAAAATCCAATTGGTAGCCCTTTTGGGCTGGGTACACTATCACACTTTAAACAAAGAACTTCTCTTTACACCTCTTCCATCATGAAAGGCTCCATTAATGCCCCAAGCCTCACACCTAGGACATTAGCCGAGTAAACATTTTTTTCTTTTCTTTGAAAGCACAACAAAAGAATAACAATCCAACATTTAAGATACAACATTGACATATTGCACTTCATGCTAACATGCACACGAAGAGTTGTATCAAGCATGACGATACACAAGACATAGACAACACTAAAAGACCTCACCATTGCTCCAAGCAAGGTGGCACAAGTAAGAGAATTAGAAATTGTGTGACGAAGTCACCACGATGATCCCACAAGTGAGTGGAGCTTCTGTTGGAATATGTTGTCATTCATGTCAAAGGCACGAGGTTGTTAAGTGTTGTCATTAATGTCAAGCAAGATATCATGGATGTCACAATGGATTTGCTGATTGTAGTTATGGCCAAAGGCCACTAATTGGTTCTCTCCTTGAGATCTCAAGATAACCATTAAAAGGCTATCCGTTATACACTATTGGATATTTGGAAGATTGATTTAGAGAGATTTATGTTCCAATTAAATATTTAAACATAATGGAGAAAGTGTATTCATTGATATGAAGTAGTGAATAATATGCAATTATTCATTGATATGAAGGAGTGAGCTCATCCTCAAGGCAGCAGATACATGGAAAGCATACATTATATACTTTGGCAGCATTGGGTCTACTTCATAAATGAGACATTAATTCTATGCTCAAAATGGTCAACTATGCTTTTGCAAGATCAAATTACATTATCATCTCTAAGGGTGGCTGACTATGTTTTTGCCAATTTAAACTAAATTATTGTATCAAAAGGTGGCCGACTCACTTCTCATTTACCAAGCCAAATTCATATATATTTAAATCAATATTAATTGCCCAAGTAAAAATAAGATGTGCAGCAATTAATATATTCCTTAAAGGGGCAGCGATTAGTTTTACAAAGAATGTGAAGTTGTTAAAGAGCAGTGACTAATATTCTAAAGAGCAATTTATTAAGGGCTGCATTAGAGATTAATAAAGGCAAATGATTTAAGTCAAAAAGCAGTGATTATTTTTAGAACTTATATTAAAGATAACTTAAAGGCAGCAATTGGGTTTATTAAAAGACATCCATTTAAATAGTTGTCTCTTTTCAAAGAGACACATCTTTCATAAAGACACATCCCTTGGCAAATTGAAGTGGGTATAAATAGAAGTTAAAGTGGGAACCAAAAGGCAACAAGCAATTCAATGATTTATTTCTGAGAAAAAGAGCAGATTAAAAAGAGATAAAAGAGCAGAAATATGGAGTGTAACTCAGATTTGATTTGAGTGCACATGCAGCCCATGTATGAATGATGAATGCAAATATATCTAATGAATGTATGTGAAGAGTAAGAGCAGATTGTGAAGTGCATTTGAGCAGATGGTAAGGCAGAAAATTATGTGAATATTGCCCATGATTATGATCAGTTGTGTGAAAAGAATTGGTGCATAGATTGGATCAGATTTGTGAAAGATATTGTGCATAATAGTGATCAGATTTGGGAAGGAAGGTTAACATTTGAGTGTGGATCAGATTTGTGAAAGATATTGTGCATAATAGTGATCAGATTTGGGAAGGAAGGTTAACATTTGAGTGTGGATCAGATTTGTAATTTGTCATCAGATGTGTGAGAAAAGTTTATTGTGTGAAATGTGATCAAGAATATTGCAATGTGTGTGTTCAGATTTGAGAAGGAAGAGAAGTTGTAGCTGGATCAGATTTTTGTTTGTATCAGATTTGGTGAAGGAGTTTATTATATCAACATTGAAGAATTAAATAGGTAGGAGCTGTAAATGTAATCAAATCTCTATCAAATAGGATCCTAAGAAATCTAAAGTTTAATAACTAAGGTCTGAAATTCTGAGTGAGAAATTTCTAAGTCAAAACTATTTCCAGATTTCTTCTCTTACAGCCGAATGTACTGATTGCAGAACATTAATAAATTTCGATGTTTTCCATTCAATGCTGGAACTCCTATTTGTATGTAGAGAGGCCCGCCTCCAAGGGATGCGTCTCTTGAGAGGACGTGTCCCTTTGGGCACGCGGGCTTCCTCTACAGCTGATTACCATTCGGTTTAAGCAACTTAACACATATACCCCCTCACACATGGCGGATATATATTATAAGAATTCCGAATTAAATTCAATATGAATTTCGAACATCATTTATTTAAAATTCGATTTTATACATGCATTATAAAATTCGATTTTACTTATTTTAGAAATATTAAATATGAAGAGCAATTGATCATATATAAACGATGATGATGCTTATAGCAATCATTGTTTATATTTGACCTAAGCTACCATTCATCAACACTCCCTCTTAGCTAGGGAAGATATTTCAAATCAAATAAGTCAAGATATCACCTTCACACGTGATATCGAAGATATGATATGTTTTCTCAATGTTGTCAAGTCACATGACATTCTTCATAACACATCTTCATTATGGTATGTGCATTGACATCAAGTCACATGATGTCTACCATAATTCATGGCATATCCACGGATATAAATATCCACCATGATTATCTCTTAAGGATCACAATGATCTTCAGATGATATCAAGTCCCATGATATCCATCAAAGTGTCCAAGAGATACTATCATGACATGTCCATAGATATCAAGTCACATGATATCTATCATGATAGTTTATCATTGTAGAGTCGTCACTTTACAATGTCAAATACAAGTGTTCATTATCAGAAAGATCGTCACCTTTCAATAATGTACACAGGGGGAGTAGGCCCATAAAGTCATGGAGTCACACACATGACAAAAGAGTTTACACATTAAACATCTTTATATATTAGTACAATTTATAAACAATTTGTATTTCAAACATAAATAACAAATTACATTTCAACCATACCAAGTTTCTTCCTGAAGTGCTCTACCTTGACTCGGGAGAGAGGCTTGGTGAGAATGTCTGTAGTTTGATCATTTGTACTTATATATTCCAACTGAATCACTTTCCTTTCCACCATATCTCTTACATAATGATAGGGGATCTCAATGTGCTTAGATCTATCATGAAAGACAGGATTCACAGAGAGTTTTATGCAACTTTGATTATCACAATGAATAATTGTAGGATTCAAGGGCTCACCAAAGAGTCTCACAAGTAATTTACGAAGCCAAACTGCTTCTCTTGCTCCCATTGAGGCTGCAATGTATTCAGCTTCCGTTGAGCTCTGTGCAATTGAAGATTGTTTTCTGCAAATCTAGGAGATCATAGCCGATCCTAAACTGAAGCAACATCCTGATGTGCTTTTCCGATCGGTTACACTTCCAGCCCAATCTGAATTAGAGTACCCATGTAGATCTAGTTGATCATTCTTGTAAAGAAGACCATATCCAATAGTGCCTTGAAGATATCTCAAAATATGTTTCACAGCCATTAAGTGAATTTCCTTTGGTTCACACATGAATTGGCTGAGAACATTTACTGTATAGCAAATATCAGGTCTGGTGTTAACCAGATACATCAAGGATCCAATCATCTGTCTGTAAAGGGTTGGATCTGCACATTTGGATTCTGCTGTTGCTTCTTTCAATTTGTGAAGGTTGGTTTCCATAGGTGTAGACATCGGTCTAAAGTCCAACATTCCAAATCTTTTCAGAATGTCAATAGTATACTTCCCTTGGTTTAGTATAATGCCCTCTGATTTCTACCATACTTCCAAACTGAGGAAGTAGTGTAGAATACCCAAGTCTTTCATGTCAAATTCAGAAATTAGATCCTGTTTCCCTTGAGCAATGAGGTGATCTTCTCCTATTATCAGCAGGTCATCAACATATAAAATAATTATTAGCATATCACCTTTGATTACCTTGAAGTAGAGATTGGAGTCAACATCATTCTTTGAAAATCCTAATCCCAAGAGATAGCTGTCAATTCTTTCATACCAGACCCTGGGACCCTGTTTAAGTCCATAGAGGGCTTTCTTGAGTCTGCATACATGTGAGTCAGGTTTATGTATCACAAAACCTTCAGGCTGTTCCAAATAGACTTCCTCTTCAATGGTTCCATTTAGAAAGGTAGTTTTCACATCCATTTGATGGATCTTCCAGCCCTTAGCTGTTGCAATGGCTAATACTGCTCTCACTGATGTGTAACGGGCAACAGGTGCAAATTTTTCTTCATAATCAATGCCTTCCTTTTGAGAAAAACCTCTAGCCACAAAACGTGCTTTATGTTTTTCTATACTGCCATCAACAACATGCTTGATTTTGAAGAGCCATTTAGAAGAGACAACAGATTTCTCTTTTGGTCTAGGCACTATGTCCCATACATCATTCTTTAGGATGGACTGGTATTCCTCTGTCATTGCATCCTTCCAAACTTGATGTCTGAAGGCTTCTGTAACACTGGCAGGTTTTGAGTTTATGATGTTGTTCATTAAAGCAACATAGCTAGAGAATCGTTTGGGTCTTTTACTCTCCCTGAACGTTCCTTTAGGTGCTGCATGATCCTCTCCTTCTTTGATCATCTTCCTGGCCCAAAGTGGTCTCTTTCTGTCGATGTCATTTGTATCCTCATTTGAAGTGGCAGGAAGTTCATGTGGCATTTCCTTAGGATGCTCCCTCTGAATCTCAAGAGCAGGTTCCATTTCAGGTACTCTAGGGGAATAGGTTTCTGTCTCACTAGAACTTCTTGCCCTCTTGAATGCAATGTCTTCTTCAAAGATGACATCTTTGCTCAACTCAATTTGTTTCTGCTCGGGTATGAATATTCTGTATGCTTTGGAGGTTTCACTATAACCCACAAATACTCCCTTCTTTCCAGAAGGTTCTAGTTTGAATCTCTTCTCTTTGGGCACATGAATATAGACAGGACAGCCAAAAATACTAAAATGACTAATATCAGGTTTTATGCCGGTAAAGGCTTCTTCAGGAGTTTTGTTATCAAGATGAGAGTGAGGACATCTATTTTGGATATAGACAACAGTCCTAGAGGCTTCTGCCCAGAAAGAAGTTTCAATGTTTTGGTCAAGCAGCATTGCCTTAGCAGCTTCTACAATGGTTCTGTTTTTCCTTTCAGCAACCCCATTTTGTTGAGGATTGTAGGCAACTGTGAACTCCCTCTTAATTCTAGCACTCATGCAGAATTCCTTAAAAATCTCAGAGGTGTATTCTTTCCCATTGTCTATCCTTAAGGTTTTTATTTTCTTCCCGGAGAAGTTTTCAGTGAGGGCTTTAAACTCTTTGAACCTTTTGAGGATTTCTATTGACTCTTTACATTTGAGGAAATAGATCTAGGTTTTCCTAGAGAAGTCATCTACAAATATTACATAGTATAGAAATCTTGCTTTGGAGGGTACAAACATGGGTCCACATAAGTCTGAGTGAACCAGTTCTAACACATTTAGGGTTTTGCTCACACTATTGGGAAAGGACCCCTTTGTATTCTTTCCTAAGACACAACCTTTGCAAGTTCCTTCATGAGATGGTTTCAACTTAGGTAAGCCTGTTACAAGTTTTTCCACAGCAGGTAGGGCACGGAAGTGAAGATGTCCTAATCTTCTATGCCAAATCTCATTTGAATCAAAGGTGTTAAGGGTAAGAGCTTGTTTAACCTTAGTGCAAAGTTTGTAAAGGTAACCTTGTCTTACACCTATGGTTTGGGCTTTCTTGATTGTTGAGTTCTTAGGCCATGCTAGAACTTTCCCATCCATAAAGGTGACTCTATAACCATTGTCTTCAAGGGCAGAGATGGATAGAAGATTCCTCTTTATTCCAGGTACAAATAAGACTCCTGTGAGTTGTAGAGAAAGCCCAGATTTCAACTTGATGGAACAAGTTCCAACCCCTTTTACTGGGTGTGCAAAATCGTCCCCAATGGTTACTTCTTCATTAGACCTTTCAGTCATAGTATCTAAGTGTTCTTTGAACCCTGTGATATGTCTAGAGGAACCACTGTCAATTACCCAGTTGTGGGTGATGTTGGATACTTGACTAGATAAGGCTGTATAAAACACAAAGTTCTCAGATTCATGGTCTGAGTTTGGCTTTCCTATTTTAGCAAAGGATGCTTGTTGTTTAGTCCTATCAGGGCACTTTATTGCGTAGTGACCATATTGATCACATCTAAAGCATTGTACTTGCGAGATATCCTTCTTCTTATAAGATCCCTTTCCATTGGAATTTCTATTTCTCTTAAAAGATCCTTTCTTGAAGGAGTTTTTCTTACTCCTTTTATTAGATGTCAAGTTGAGTACATGAATGTCTTCATCTATGTTCTTTTGTTTATTTTCTTTTGTGGAGAGTCTGGTTTCTTCTTTAAGGCAGTCAGTTCTTAGCCTGTCAAACTTAGGAAGTTTAGATCTCGCACTTACTCCTTGAACAAATGACTCCCATGAGTTTGGTAGGCCTCCTAGTGCAATTAGGGTTAATTCTTTGTTGTCAATCTGATATCCAATTGTGGATAATTGATCCCTCAGTTCAATAATCCTCATGAAGTATGCATTAATAGACTCTCTTTTGTTTATTTGGGCATTGTTGATTTGCCTTTTTAATGCAAGAGTCCTGCAGGTGTTGTTGATCTCATAAGTACCCTCAAGAGATTTGTACATATGGTATGCAGTTTCATGTTTTGCTAGGATGGGCACTATATGATCCCTAACTGCATCTACTAAGATTTTCATGGCCTTTTCATTGTTTTCAATCCATTGAGTTTTCTCAGGTTCAGCCTCTGGTTCCTTCTTATTTTCTCTCACAAGTGAGTGTAACTTATTCTCTTTAAGGATCATCATGATTCTAAATTTCCATGATGTAAAGTTGTCTGCTCCTGCAAGACGATCTTCAAATCTGATCGCACTTGACATTATGAAGAATGTGATGTGAATTCGATTTTAGAAAATACGAATTTTCTTGAGCAATCTGATATTTAGATTTGATTTGGATTCACACAACGTGGCTCTGATACCATGTTAATGTAATCAAATCTCTATCAAATAGGATCCTAAGAAATCTAAAGTTTAATAACTAAGGTCTGAAATTCTGAGTGAGAAATTTCTAAGTCAAAACTATTTCCAGATTTCTTCTCTTACAGCCGAATGTACTGATTGCAGAACATTAATAAATTTCGATGTTTTGCATTCAATGCTGGAACTCCTATTTGTATGTAGAGAGGCCCGCCTCCAAGGGATGCGTCTCTTGAGAGGACGTGTCCCTTTGGGCACGCGGGCTTCCTCTACAACCGATTACCATTCGGTTTAAGCAACTTAACACATATACCCCCTCATAGATGGCGGATATATATTATAAGAATTCCGAATTAAATTCAATATGAATTTTGAACATCTTTAATTTAAAATTCTGTTTTATACATGCATTATAAAATTCGATTTTACTTATTTTAGAAATATTAAGCAATTGATCATATATAAACAATGATGATGCTTATAGCAATCATTGTTTATATCTGACCTAAGCTACTATTCATCAACAGGAGCCTATCAAATAGAGGTTGGGGCCTCTCGTTGGGTTGAAGCTCAGTTTGTGTGGGGGTTGGAGCCTCCAATAGGTTGGAGCCAATCAAATCAAGGTTGAAGGCTCTTGTAGGGTTGGAGTTTAGTTGAGTGGGGGTTGAAGCCTCCAATAGGTTGGAGCCTACAAGAAGATTTTCGTGGTTAATCTATAATATATAAGCAATAGTTTGCCGTGGTTTTATCCCACAAGGGTTTCCACGTAAATCAGTGTTCTCATTGTTTTCTTAATTGCTAGATCTTACTTGAATGTTTTCATTGTGATTGGTTAAGTTTTTGAAAAGTAAAAGATTGTTAGATACTAATTCACCCCCCACCACTGCCCTCCCGCCCCCCCTACCCCCTTCAGTATCATTGTGTGCTCATTAGCTTCACCATGACAACGATCAAGTCCTAACCTCCGATTGTGTTCTCTTGCAAACATAGCGCAAGGGTAGGATGGGGGAATCATCTCCCTCCAATCCACTCCCTAAGCACACACAACAAAACTCACAACACCAAAAGAAACCTATGCAATAGTTGGGACAACTAGGGGATACTATACCCCAACTAGTTGGAATGATCACTAGTTTCCTAAACACATGGCATGTTTACCAATGCGAAGGTGGGATATCTCCTGATTAGGGACACCTAAACATGGGAACAAACCTTCACAAGTGGTTACTCCACTAGGAGGTACAAGCCCTCCACTAACTAGAATGACAATTGGTTGGTTTTTGTGCAGAGGACCAATTTCCAATTCCAAAAATGGAATAACTTCTACATTATGACACTTGTTGACAAAGTGATGACACAGGAAGGCTCACAAGACCAAGGGGAACAACTTTCTTATACAAAGTTTCATTGAGAAACAATTGGAAGTTTTGTCTATCCAAGGATCTAGAGGACTATAGTGCCAAGGAAGGACACTAGCGCCTAGTACCTCCAGTGCCCACTTTTAGCGTTGGAGTCTTGTTCTAGCACTGGAGTCCTATTTTGCATTGAAGTCCTTTTTTGGCATTGTAGTCTTGACCAAAGATTTAATGGATTGCTGTTTACAAGTCTCAAATTCAAGGACAATGCCTTGGACACACATAAATGTAATTCAACTCAAACCAAGGTGGAAAATTAGGAGATCACATCCAATCTTTGAAATTCAAGAAAATAGTAAAGACACTTCCCAAAGATTGGGAGGTCTACAAAGGACTCTAATACGAATCCAAGGATACAAGAGACACCCTACAGTGGGTTCACATACACAAAACACAAGGATATAGGAAAGAATCTATGTAACATGCCCACGATATCATAATTAATTATTTACTAACACATTAAGTTCTTTTTATGCCCTAATCAAAGATGCTCTAAATGCGTTTATCGATATATCTAGAATGATGAAAAGCATGAGAAATGACATGTGCATTCAACACCAACATCAAGATGCGAAAAAAGTAATGCTAGCTTTGTCACCACACATGTGGGTGGTTTACAATCCATCCAATAGGAGAGTCCAATATAACTGATACAAGTACATATGAGGACACCAATGTTCTAAATTATACATTTTACAACATTCTTGCAAAATAAATAACAATAAGGAAATGATAATCTTGAGCGTGATCAAGTGCCACTCCAATGGATTTTCTAGTCCCCAACTATGGTTCCACTCCACCCAACTTGTTGTATGTCCCTTAGGTGCATTGCCAACTAAGCACTATGCCAGCATGACACCTAGGTGGCATGTCAACACACCACTTATGAGATGCATTGCCTAGCTACCAATATGTCTCCTAGGCGTCATGTCAGCAACCTACCTAGGCAACATGTTAGTAGCCTATCGAGTTGGTTCTAAGTGTTACGTCACTTGCCACATAGGTTGTGTCACATAACATAATATGCTCCTTGCCAATTAAATTGTGCCATGTTAGCTGCTGCCTCGGTCCATTGTCATGTCAAATAGAGTACTCACATAACAAAATATTTGTGAAACACATGCTTAAACTTGAATTCAAAACTTATTCAATGCTATCGTTGGAGCCTAACCCTTAAGCCATTGTTAGGAAAGGTGTTTCAACCTTGCTCCTAATGTTTAGAATGTAACACAACATAAAAATGCAAAATTTAGGCTATAGAACAAACAAAATCGATTGCTGGGCTATAGAGGTTGTTTTGGGCCCCAAAGATAATTTCGAGTTGTTCAACATTGCTTCTAGGGATGCCTGATATGTAGATCTCTTCGAGCTCTACAATTTAGAAAAGGGGCCCAAATGGTCTTCTAGATCAAAAGTTATGGCCTTTGGAAGTTGGGCCCCCCACATTGGAAATGTGAAAACACCTATGACACATAAAGGAGCTGTAAGTGTGGGTTGCACTTGTTGACCAAATTATGACAAGTGTTATGACACGTCGTAAGGCATCTCTGAATGGAGATAATGGAGCCAAAATGGAGTGCCCAAGTCGCTGAGTGGGTTAAGACGAGCTTATGGTAGGTGAAAGGAATACACTACTTTTAGCTTGTGGACTCATCTTGGGATTTGGGAGTTGGATTTCTAATTAGGGATTTGGGTGCTACATTTTGGGTGGTTTTAGCTGATGATTTTCTAATTACTATTTGATGGTTTCATATATTGTGTCTCCTATTTATTGAGTGCTTGAGATGCAGGTTTTGATAATGAGTTTTGTAGATATTGTTATGCTGCCATAATTACTCTAGATCTTTGGTTGGGGATACGCCTCTAAAGGCTTAGACTCTGCATGCTGTCCATATGACCTACTGGCAGTTTGTAGCCCCTTTTGGTTGGCATTTAATCATGATCATGCTGCCATAATTACTCTAGATCTTTGGTTGGGGATACACCTCTAAAGGCTTAGACTCTGCATGCTGTCCATATGACCTGCTGGCAGTTTGTAGGCCCTTTTGGTCGGCATTTAATCATGATTATAACTAGTTGTACACCCTTTTTAGCTCCAAATCTTGTCACAAGTTTGAGGCCCATTTAAAAAAATTTGGAAAAGAGTAAAGAATGGAGCTTAGATGATTGTTCGCAAGGAATCCAAAAATGTGATCAGATCTTATAAATTCCACTTCCGAGTACTGGTCCCTTAAGAAACCCTAATCTTCTCAACTGAACAAAACCTTGTTTCCAGACAGCAAAAACTACAGCTTTTCTCTTTTAAAAGCTCCCTTGGCCTCTGGTTTGTGCAAGCTTTCACAGATCTACAATGAACAATTCATATGAATCATTGGTATGCTGAAAAACGATCTCTTTTCCAGAGCGAAATAGTCTAGCTCGATCAAACTCATCTTGTTTGCTGAAATTGCCTTCACTGCAACTTGTGATAGCAAAGGACCAAAATTCTTGGTTAAAAACTATAGGCTCTAGTACTGTGAGTGTCTAAGTGCAATATTCCATAACTGAAAAACAAAAATTCACAAGAAGCAATGTAGAACTTAGACACAGAAGAATTGATTGATGAGTTTCCCAAGGTTCAAAATATCACAATGACAAATGGGTGGACAGCCACTTACAAATACCTATAAAACAAATAGTATTTGAGGTGAGAGTCTACATGCCAATATGCATCCTTTTGCACTGCAGTAATTAAGGATAGAAAAGGTCCAATAAGAGGAACTTACATCCAGCAAAAAGGTGAAAGCAAATGCTTTAACTAGTGTGCAGATCACAAGGAACGACAAAAGTCATGAAGTAATTTGACAATGCTGGATGGTCGGTATGCAGATAATGATGAGCTACAGAGTCATGAGGTAGTGTGCAATGCTAGATGGTTAATTAACTTAAAATGTTGGAATATAAAGCTGAATACTTGTACTAACTCTTATTTGAAAAATTCACAATAATTGGGATGCAAGTCATTAATGTTAAGATGTGACCATCTGAAAGTCAAGATTTACATCATTGTAAGTGACACATGACTTTATAGATGTATGCACAGGAACAATGTAATTGCTGACACAGCCAACCATTCTTATTAAATTATTTTCTTTTATTTCTCTTTATTCCCCGCCCAGCCTTTCTGCGCTACAAACTTGGTCCCTTCTAATTTTTTTTAATATGATCCTCTTCTTATTTATCACTACACTCGTGTTTTCTTCTTTATTCCACTTTAATTGCGAGATATCCACATTTTGTCAATCAACTCCTCTGAATGTAAAGTTCATAAACATAAACAACCACCTTAGATGGTGATAATACTCCAAGATGTTGTGCAACAAACATAAACAACCACCTTAAATCTATTCCATGTGTTTTTTATGACCTTCTGCAGGATATCTTAACACATGAATCTCTTCCACCTAAAGCAAGCGGTTAAACAGCTTGCTGCCAGAAGCTGAGCCACATATCTGTCTTCTATATGATCTCACCAAAAGCGCTCAACCATGGTTAAACTGGGAGAATGAAATCATCACCAACCATGGCCAATCAGTCAACAACTATTCTGGAAGAAAAATTGTACACACAATAGTTGAAAAGACAAGTGTGATTAATGGGTTTATTTGGGTGAGGAACTCTTGACTTCAGTCTGTGACAAACCCCTTGATTCTAGCTATTCTCACATGTTTTTTGGCAACAGCTCCTCTTTTTGGTTTGGATCATCACCTATTGCTTGGTTGAATGAATGCAATTTAGGGCAGAACATTGAATGAAATTGTAAGTTGTCTACACTCCCAAGTCTCAGCCCTAGTCCTAGCCCTTTCCTATATTGCAAATTTTATGGTATTATTGACTGATCCACTCTAAGAGTTGCAACTGAGTATTCCAACACCCCTGATAAGTAAACATTTGACTGAACTGAAGCCCCTGCCTGAGGGCTCTTGCTACACATAAGATAGACTTCACTTAAATGAATATGTAAGCCAGAAATCGAAAAAACCCAAAGTGTTAGAAAAATAAAAAGAAGGAAAGAAGTTAGCCAAGATGTACCTTTTATGTATCCATCCCACAAGCTGAAGTGATATGGACAGCTTCTGTTGGAAATCAGAACCAGGTTTCTATAAACATTGATGATGCGGAGGTTCCAGTTGTGCCACAACAGCCCAAGGGTCGCTTCATGGTGGAAATTCTGAAAAGCCCCGGCCAGGTACACATGTTTCCTTCTCTATGGTGATGTGGGATCTCATTAACATGTGGGCTCTCCAGTTAGATTTCACCTCTTCTTTCCCAAGGCACCTCACTACAGGTTTACACATTGTCTGAGTTACCTAACATGGCCCTTTCGTTTACACATTGTCTGAGTTACCTAACATGGCCCTTTCGTTTACACATTGTCTGAGTTATGTAATACGGCCCCTTCTTTTTTCAACCCTCATCAACATGCTGCTAAATATATCTAAACCCTCACATGCCTACTTACACCGCTAGCATTTCCTCTTAAAACACATTTCTGGACAGAGATTCACTCGGGGTAAGTAGTTTTCAGTAGGGAGATAATTTTCATCATGGGGTGCTCCTATTCAATAGATTGTTGACATTTTGGTCCAGCAGCAGCATGGCACTTCTCACTCATCCTCTTCAGGGGTAAGCTTCCAATCCCAAGCCCAACTAGAGATGTGTTTTCAGACACTAAGCATTGTGAATGCCATAAAAACCATAGAGGATACAATCCAAGGGGTTGCCTGTCAGATCTGGGAGAATGGCCTCATTTCTGCTCTCCTTGGGAACTGTATACTTCATCTAGTAGCTATGAATGAACTGTTTGTTGCTTGTTATCAGTTCTAACAACAAAATGTTGTCGTAATTGAAGATGTGCACTACAAGGACCCAACCAAATGCTGAGATTTTACAGGCTTATAGCAACCAAATACCTCCACTCAAAAGACAAGCAATGACTGGTGAAAATTCAGCACTGATTGAGGCAGGTGATCTGCCCCCGATGCCCCATCCATTGCCCAGAAAGGAAGTTGATGCTGGTCCAAGCAGAGGATTTGAGAACCCATTTCTGGTTCTTTCTGATTCATGCTTGTGAATGATAAAAAATGTCTTCTTTTTGTTTAGCTTTTTCACGGGAAGGAGTACAAATCTGTCAGGTTGTAGCATTAATTTTTATTATCTTTGGAAAGTGGCCATGTTGCTCCCATGAATATAAGAAAACTGAACATATATAGTTCCATTAAGTTAATTAGAATGATAACTTTTCCCGTGTCTTCTGATGGTATTTTGAATTCTTGATAGAGTGCAATATAGTTCCAGATAGGACAAAGGCGGTTAACTCCCAAATTATCAAACCCAGTTCCTAATGGGAGGACAGTAATTTAAAGGTTAAATAAGTTTTTTAAGGTCACTGCCAGGCCAGACACCAATTTGGTGTATGATAACCCTCCATGTGGAATACCATTAGGAATTGCTTCCCATTTACTTCGTAGATTGTCTAAATTTTGCACTCCTGGGTTTTGACCACATGACCAAGTCCAATAGTAAACACTTACTTGTCAACCCCTTTGCATGCAGAGTATCAACATATGCGTAACTTAGATTAATGATAGATTTGGTGATGTTCATACTTGACACCTCTTATTTGGGGCTGGCAAAACTCCTGTGCATGCATTCTACCACAGTTAAATATTAATAGTATAATAAATCTACTTAAACTAGTTTGTCTCACTATGCATTTGTATTTTACTGTTAAGTTCAGGGGATTAAAAAGGAACAATCTGTAACAAAATATTGAAGGAGCATTGACAGTTACTTGTGTCATTGGGCCCAGTGCATTTACTAGGAAGGATTTTCTAGATACCAAGATGAATTTGTAGAAGAGACTAAAGCACCATGCCTACAAGCATCAGATGCTATGTAGAAAAAAATCTCAATTGCTTAGTTTCAACCACATTTAGTTGGCCACATCAGATTGGGAGATAAGGCAACAAAAAAGGTCTAATTAGTATGCAAGCTACATCTTGTATTTGCTAGATTACTAAAGTCAGAGATGTTGTTTGCTACCAAAATGGATTTTAGCTCAAGTGATGCCATAAGAATGGGAATGAAGGTTGCATTTCTTCTTCCCATATCCAATATGTTACATTTGGTCAAGGAATGGATGAATGGACTAACATGCAAGACAGAAACTATGATACATCTATATTCCCCAATTTCAAAGATTGAAAGCCGCTCCAATTTCAAAGATTGAAACCCACTACATTTTGACTGATGTTAGCAGGGATATAGAAAAAATCTGGCCCTAAGAATTTCAATTCTTGGCTTTGAGAAAAAGATTCAAAATGGAAATGGTCATGCTCTCTGAGTTTTTCTAAATTTAATGGTTAAGCAAAATTTGCATTAAGATGGTCAAGGATGAAATTAAGCCTAAATGAAGCTAGCATGATGAGATTTTGGGCATAAGACATAAGGGACATGAGATGCCAGAACTATGGATTATTGGAGTCAAGATGCCAGATTAGATGAACAAGTCAGGTGACTGTAAAGTGTAAAGTAACCCACCACTCTAAGATATAAATAGATGATATGTGAAGAAAGGAGCTGCCTTTGGGTTAAGGTATAATTCTGTTTCTTTTGTGTACATATTTATCTTTTGTGTGGTGCTTACAATAATGTGTCGTGTATCCATGTAATGACTTCTCTTTCCTTTTTGTGGCTATATATCTATGAGCTAGTGTTTTCAAACGGTAAGACATGAATCGCAGCTTAGTGACTATTTATCTGACAATGCATATGTTAAGTACATCTTTGACAGCTAGATGGAAATCTACAATTTATAAGGAAGTGATCTTTAGATTGCTATATTGATGTTGACTTTGTCAAATTTTCATGAATACTTTAGCAGGGATAATATCTAATGATTTGTCTGACTATAAAAGCTTTTAGCTTCTTGTTTAACAACACAGTTGGTGAATGCCTACCAGCGTAACCAATTGAAGTAGGTGTAATCAAAATCATATCAGAATATGGTTGTACATCAGGCAATCTTATGTGTAATGCTTGTCGTATTCAGAGAAAATCCAATGTATTTGCTACTTATTTTCTTTGTACAATAAATTCTAGGTGTCAGCTTCTAAAATATTTATTTGGTCTGCAGATTACAAAGCCATATCTAATGATATCTTGTTCTATTACAAAATGAAAATACCATTACCAAAACTTAAGAAATTTGTTAATACAAATTCTCAGTTACACTGGAAGGATGTAACATTGATTCAGCAAGAGTGCATTTATTTGTGTATACAATATTAGTTTCATTGGACAATTGAAGACTATTTTGCTGTTATACTTGGTATCTTCTTACTATTATAAAGATTTCATATATTTCTAGCCTTGTCTCAAAAATAAACTTGTGGCATGTTTTTGCAACTTATGCTGAAATTTTTAGTTGGCAAAGTAGTTTATTTATAGAAACGTTTTATGTGAGAGCTATGCTTTTCTTGTGCTAGACTTTCGAGGAGGCAGACACAAAACATGATGGAAAGATTGACAAAGAAGAGTGGAGGAGTCTTGTTCTGCGTCATCCATCTCTTTTGAAAAACATGACTCTTCCATATCTGAAGTAAATACATTTTCTGCTTCATCTCTACTTGTCAATGATTCAGCATTTTTAATATGAAAGGGAAATTTTATTGTTTGATAAATATATCTACATAGTTACTTTAAAAGCATCTTGGTATTTATGTAAACATGACAGAACTAACTGTGTATTTAGATAAAAAATACTGATTGATATAGACCTATGTTACTGCAAGCATAAGGATCTGTACCTTTCCCCAATACCTCATGCTCCTCTTATGCTACTTGTTTTTGGTTTTATTTAAGTTACAAGTACAACATCTCGAACCATTTTCGCCTTATGATCCTTGTTTCCTGCCATATCAATGTTTCCCAATTCATTTACTATTAGACTATTTCAGTATCCAGTAATGATTCCTTGTGATACGGACATCTATAATTATCCTGATAAAAGGAGCCATAAGGCACATCTTGACTTTGAAAAGCTTTACATTTTGGGAACATGGATTTGTATAGGTTTGATATATTTTCTTGAATTATTTTCTGCAAACTTCATGTCAATTTTAATTAGTAATTTAAAAAACTTACAAGTACCAGCCATGTTTCATCTTATGTTATAAGTAAAGCTTTGTTGGTGTTTTCTTTAACTGTTCTAAGAAGAAATCAATAACATACTCTTGAAATTTCTGTAATGGGATAATTACCAGGTCACAGAACTTCCTGTTTAGAAGTTCTGAAGTAACCCCATAATTTTTTAAAACTATTTGATCGTTTGTAATTTTTTTTTTCATTTATAACTTACAGTTATTTTTTACAGATCATTTGCAAGAATAGAAAGGATTGCAAAAATCACTGTATGATAGCTAAAAGTATCTTAAAAGTTAGCAACACATATGATTCTGCACCAATTCTTCCATTCAAATGCTCCTCAAATGCCAAAGCAGTTACTATGTTCAGCTTTGGTCGATACTTTCTTTCTGATATAGAAGGTTGTGGGAAATTCCTGTTATCCATAAAAGTAAAGGTCAATGAGACATTTTTGTTCCCAGCCAGTCAGCACACCTCATATGTGGGTAGAAAGCGACCAATTCTTAGTGTCTTGTTTTATTTTAGTACCCTTTTAAGTTTGGACCTCATGAGGAAGCTTGAAGAAAACTAGACCTTGCCAAACAAACCACATCCTTGGAGGTACAAAGCCTATGTGGCATTGCTGTGATTTTTAGAAAAAAATTGATTCTAGATCAAACTCATTTTGAGCAACAATCTAATGTAAAAATGTAATTTTTTCTTCTGTGCCTCTGAAATATCATTAGCTATTGTGACAGTTGACCTGCACCTCTAATAAATAGCAGCATGTGGTGTGTTCTCGTAGGACATGCAGAAAAATGCAATATACATAGCATTCATTAGTTGAACATGGTCGCCCCTAGAAAATAAATATTGCTAGCAGGAAAACTCAAGTTCTGTGAATCATCAATGGATCAACAGCTTTGCCATTTTAAATCTTGCATAAATGATCGCTATTTTCTTTAGCCAATTTACCTCCACATCTTTACTTATAGTTATGAGCAATTGTGGGCTCTGAATACATTACCAAATTTCATGTTCATCTTCTAGAAGGATGTCTTAATTATTTGAAGATATTATATATGCATTAAACTGCACTATGTTTTTTATGTTTCTTCTTTTCAGTGATGGCCTTCTAATGTGTCAATTCTACCTCTTAAATTTACTTCAGCCAGACAGGTCAGCCTGTTTGTGCCTCCAGTTATTTGAGTCAATAGCATGCTTTTACCATTGCTTTGTTGCTTTGTGCTCTACCTTTCTTTCTTTCGCTAAACATGTCTGATGCAATACTGTAGTTTGCAAGCTGGTTGAGTTCTCGCCAAACCTGAGTAAATTTTCAAGCTGGGCAAGTTATTTCCGAACTCGCGAGTAAATTTCCAAGATGGGTAGCTTGCAAAATTCTTGCAAGCTGAAACCTGCAAAAAACTTGTGAGCTACTCAGCAAGTTTTGCCTGCAGTACATGAGTTTTTGGTGAGATTTCTTTGAAGACTCAGCCAGCAAAAATCATTCAAACCCTTGTTGATAAAATCCTGATTTTTTGTGTTTTCTGTGATTTTCATCTATAGCAATTAGGATTTCAATGGTGTGAATTGATTGCCAAGTGATTGAAAGGATTATTGACAGTCAGTTAAAAGTGATTAAATTATGAAAAATGGCTGTGCCATGAAGGTCCCTGTGGTCCTGAAGGCTTTAATCTGGGTCTAGTGGCAGGGACTCCATCCTTTAACTCACTGGTTTTGAAAAGCAAAATATAAATATCATTTTGGGCTGTGCTGGATGAGTATTTAAGTTCTTTTCCTTTATTTGGCTTGAAATAACAAAAACAGCCTCCCCCCTACACCCTTTGCCCCCCCTCCACCCCACCTTCCTGTATTTTTAGTGAAATTTTAGCAGTTTTAGTCGACTGATTAAATCCTCAGTAATTGAATTCCATTTATATTTTTGTTTGCCAAGTCAGTCCCAATTTCGAGTAATGCTACTATGGTCATAACAGATCTATTTGTTCTCAAAATTCATTATTTATGTGTCTCATGCATCATTAAAGTCTATTTTGTGTATTTATGTATTTTTTATTTGCTAAGTTTTTGCTGAATCTGAGTTTTTGACCCATGATTGTGACAATGGATTTTGGTAACCATTCTATTGTTATTGCGGCTGAGTTCTTCAGTCATTGATAAGAGGCAAAGGCCATTCTGTCTCTACATGAAATGATATGCTATAATTCTTTTCCTCGTTTGCTTTCTTTCCTTTGTCATAACTTTGATATCTGAAGTTATGAACACCATTGCATTGGGATTTTCTAGTCTTTTTACGAGTATTTTACTCCTTGTCATAGATGGCTTTACTCGTCATGTGATTTGACCCATGAAGTCATTTTTATCAATTTCTGTGAACCCAAAAGGCCCAATGGGGATTTGATCCATGAAATTGCAAGTAGTAACTCCATTTAAAAGCCCGAGAAATAACCAATAAGGCCTTTGACAGTCTCTGGGTATCCCCAAAATTTCGTTTTTGTTAAACAAGGTATTTTGAACTCCCACAAGTGATCCTAGATGCAAGTCAGTTCCTCATGGAATAAATATATCCTAGCTTTGGATACTTATCTTTAGTGCACAAATATGATATGGTGGTACTTAACTGTATATATATTTTTGTGAGGCTTTTGGATATACATTTTTCTCAGTGTCCAGTCATGAAGTGGTTTGAACTTCGCTGGTCTGTCACAGTTTATCCAGTTGGCTAGTTTGATGTACATTTAGTGGCATTGATAATAATTCAGAAAGAAAAAAATTGTGTTGTTTGCAGCTTTTCTGATTTTTGTCTGGACTCCTGGAGTGTGCAATGATCAGAAGCTTGTCTAATGGGAATGTTACTTATATTGAGCTATCAAAAAGCTGAAGCTGTTTCTTGTATCCTCGTATCATATTTTCTTTTAGATATGCATTGAAGCATTAGGAGAGATAAATGCTCTTTTAGGCTGTGGACAAGCCAGATACCAATTTGGCGAATGAGAACCCCTTTGTTGAAGTTCACTGGCAGTTTTCTTTCTCATTACCTTACATATTATCTAGATTTTGTACCTCTGGGTTTTGATCTCATTACCAATCTGAAGAGTATATTCTCAGTATTAAATCCTGTCTTGAAAGATTCTCAGGAGTAAAACTACATTGTTCTAATGTATTATATGTCTGATACACATTGCAACTAAGATGCTTGTCTTAAGAGTTAAATATATTCCAAATGTCGTGTCCATTGGAATCATGATAAGAATAATAAGCTTCGACTTTATAGAAGATAGAGCGGACCTAAAATAAACCATTTCCATGTTTGGAAAAGCCATACTAATGTAGTAAATACTAAAAACATTTAATTGTTACACCATACTCTTGTTTCTTTTATCACTTTTTGCCTCTTGGGGTATGAGAATGCTGTCAACTTTCAACTTTGTTATTATGAACCAAAATTATGATCGTTGCATTGCTTTCAGCAGTTTTTTTAATAAACTCTTATTCCTGAAGGATACCTTTCTTGATGAGGCCAAGGGTTTCAGTCTCGTTATTTACCATCCCTTTTACCAGAGAGATGTGCTTGGAATTTTGTTTTCTACCTGTTTTGATGTAGAAAATTAGAACATTGACAGTTATCATTTGAAAAAGATGTTCTAAGTGCATTGTTGTTTATTGCACGTTTCTCCATCTACTTTCTAATTTCAGCGAATTTCTTGTTTGGGGTATCTAAATTACAAAAGCCATACTGAAAAGTGCAAGCAATTTACATGGCAGGTATTTGGATGTTTAGCTTATGATTGAGTATTGCAGGATTTATTTTCTATGGTTCATTCTAATTCTTTTATTTTGTTTCAGGGATATTACAACATCTTTCCCTAGCTTTGTGTTCCATTCGCAGGTGGAGGATACATGATCGTACTTGTGCAACTTTTCATATGCCTAACAGAAAAAATGTAGCTCACATGCTATAATAGCTATCTTGCATATTTGCCATTAAGGATGAAGTAAAATCTGGAATATATGCTAGAGTTTTTTTTAATCACTTTTAAGTGAAGGCATTTTAGTGCGATAAACAAGGTAGTTTTACATTTTAGTGTGTATGTTCAGAAATGGACTTTATCTTTGCCTGTTATCATCATTCATTTTTTTGTAACTTTGGATTGGTTTTGAATCTGGAGGTTAAATGGTGTGTTATTGTGGTTGCCCTTCGAAAAAAAGAAAAAAAAGAAAAGATTCTTTCTCAAATTGTGCACAATAGTATGGGACTTCCATTTGAATATTGTGTAGCCTTTACTATGCAGTAAATGGTTATGCATAAGCTAGTTTGTAATTTTAGATTCTTTGTACAGTCAGCATGATATTATGCATTAAAGAATGCTGTGATATGTAACTGTGTTTATCAGCTTTGTATTAATTGAAGCTGAGTGACTTGTTGATGGACACTTAATGGGAATCCTGCTCAGCGCATTTGAAGTGTACAAGTTACATTCAGCACATTTTCATTTTATAAGTTACATGATAACTTTTAGCTGTACTGCTCTATACCATGCCCAGTAAATTATGATCTTTGCTTGCTTGTATGATCCAGTCTACAATGGTAACAGTTGAAGCTTTTATCATGAAGTGCAAAATTGTTGTTTATCTGACTTTTTGACATCAAAGTTAGAATCAAAACCTGCATACTGGGCAAAATACTAATAAACAGTAATCCTTTTTAATTTTCTTCTTGTTCTATATGCTGTCACATTCAAAGAAACTTTTATTGAGACGTCAAGGAATGCTAGAGCCCTATAAGGATGAAAAAGTGATAAAGAACTTTGATTAGCAGAGATTGCAATATAACCTCTTATTGTGGAAGCTTGAAGCTATTAATAGCCTACACAGCACAAACATATAAATGAAACATCTATTCAACTCACCATGTTGATCTGGCTTTTCAAAGGCATATTTTAAGATCTAGAATTCACTCAGTAACCAATTCCTGACAAATTATGACATATAAACCCCACCAAAAATGGTAGGTGTATGCACTATGCAGTACATATTGTATAAGATGGGAATGGAAAAATGAATAGTTTGCAATCGATAACTTGATACAACAAAATATTTGTTCTTGTCCACAGACGTATCATGGACAGTATGTGTTTATGCCTTGTAGTCATTATTTCTAAAAGAGTATGTTCATCATTGCTAGATGGAAATCTTTTATACATTAGTCTTTGTTTGAATCCAAAATATCTCATAGATACACTTATAACCATATGCAATGTGCTAAAAGACAAAAACAACACATTGATCGCATAAAAATAAATTTCAGTGCTAACTGGATACTGTGCGGCCAAGCAATATGTGAACCAGTGGAGTTTAGGATCAGTCATACAAGAAAAACGGAGAATTAGACTTATAATATACCCCATTTTTGTGTATGAGTGATTAAGTCTGGCCATTTATCCCTCTTAAATTAGCATATCATTGTTAATGGCACCCAACCCACGCCCATATGCCAGAAATGTGATTATATTCCAGCATTTGCGTTTCTTGCACTAGAGAACAAGTTGTTAAGACACCAATCAGCAATAGATTTTAAATACAATATCTCCCAATGTTTGTTACTTGCAAATGACTTGACCTTTGGCTTGCTACGATTTGCCATGTTCAATTTCGTTGACACTTATAATGTTTGAACTACAAGTAATTTGCATAATTAATGACTTTCTATAAATGGAGTGCATTATTTATTTGTAAATACTTTATATGTCCCAAAACCTCCCCAAACCACATTTCTTGTAACACGTCCTCATTCTGTCATGTTTTTCATTTTTGGTAATGCAAAATCAATTACTTTTGCTTTATGGTATTATTGCTTTTCCACGAGGCTAATATATATAAAATTTCTTGCCATGTCATTGTCTTCATATTTTTCATTTCTGGTGATGTAAAATCGATTACTTTTGCTTAAGATACAGTGCTTTTCCAAAAGGTAATACACAATGGAATTTCTTATTGAAAGGAAAGTTTGGAGGACTTTATGAAGAAACAACTCTAAGAAATGTATTGGGCTTTTTCAAATGAAATTTAATTTATAGGACAGTATCTCCAAGCTGTGTGTTTAATCATTATGCAATTGCCTTTTTAGGATAACCCAATGGAAAAGACAAGGGAGAAACCAATTAGTTTTGTTCGGTGACATGGAGAAGGTATTGATGTCTTATAGGTGCTTGGGGTTTTGTAGTTGTTAGGTGGCCACCTGGCTTGGTTGAGCCTCCTCCTTGTCCTTTTTGTGCATCAATTAACACGTTTTCTTGGTGAATTTGGGTGTATTCTCTATTTTATGCTGATTTTGGATAAATCTTTTTGTCGGCTTATGATTTCTCTATTGCGTTTTAGACCTCTCTAATGGTTCCACTATTCAGAAGTAATGAAATTTCATGTATGGTTTAGAAATGGGATGACTCTCCTATTAATACCCCATGGTTGAATCAGTGGCGCTGCTTCTCGAGTATTTTGAGATGGTTGTAGTGGGCAAGTTCATAGGTGCTTAGCCCTCTTATAAATCATTGGCTGATTGGGTAGAGAAAAAATGGAGAACATTGACCAAAGACAACACATTTCTTTGTGTGGGAGGGGTTTTAGAGGAGAAGCTTGATTTCTGGAGGTGGCCCTTGGTTTTCGAGCTCCAATAGTTTGTTCTTGAATCATTGGACAGCTGATTTTGATTCAATATAAGATACGCAGTCTTAGGTGCTAGTATTGGTAAGACTACTCTCCCTTCTGGTTATGGGCTAAGGAAGTTCTAAAGTTAACAGGTAATGCTATTGGATTATATAACATGGGCATCGCTCAAAGAAAATAATTTCTTAGTAATTCATATTTGTGTGAAAGTGGATCTTATAGGATTTTTTGAATTTGTTAACTTGAAGCTAGAAAAATTTGATCACAATAAAAAAACTGATTAACCCGATTCTCTTCAAATGCAACTTTTGCAATGAGCATGTGCACTTTTAAGGTAGAAAGAAAGTCAAAATAAAGTTGTCAAAAATATGTTTTCTTCCAACTCTTTCAACCTTGTAGGAGTTGAAGATTAATTCAATACTCAAGACTACTTGCAAAAACAATGAAAACCTTCCATAAGAGAGTATACAAGAAATGAGCTTGCTTGATATTAAGATCTATCGAATATGATGAGGTATTTTACAAAATTGTACAATGACTTTTTTTATATAGACAAGGTGATAAATTATTTAATTCAAAACGTTAAAAGATTTTTGTCATTATTAAATGACCTAGGATATTAGAATTAAATAAAGACTAGATAAGATATGATAATATTTTATCCAGACAACTAAGACTTCTAGAAATATGCTTAGGGTCTAAGTGGACTTAACATATAAATAAAACCCCACTAATTAACTAGTTAGGTAAATTACCTATTTACACCCGCCCTTAGGTGTAATTTAGGGAGAAATAATTATTATGCAAGCTATGCAAAGATGCAAAGGTGGGTCTCGGTTATGAGGCCATATTAGGAATCCATGTACAAATGATATCTTACAAATATAGAAAAAGAGAAAAACCATTGGGAAAAAAATCCTAAAGAGAAAATACAAACAAGGATGACGTTTGGAGGAGTCCATGATACCCCCCAAGTACAACATCCATCACAAATATACAAACAAATATCCCCCTTATAAGAGGGAAAGTGATACTATGCAGCCCCCTCACAATGTATAATCTCCTGCAAAAATGTTGAACGCTTGAAGACAAAACATGATTCAATGTTGACAAACAACTTGTCTCTCTTTTGAAAGGAACAAAACCAAGTATAAATGTAGGAATGCTTCTCATTCTAGATATGAATTGAAAGAAAGAAGCATAAACATGTATGATGTCTTTGAAATTTGCTCGTGTGTCTTCTTGCCCAAAGATGATGATGCCACAATAAAATCAAGTACATGCCTAATCGATGAGGAAGGTGACAAACTAGAATTGTGTGGAAATTGATGAATTATATTTGAAGACAAAGATGGTTTTCCAATAGTAGTGCAATGACTCATCAAAGAGGAGAGTTAACCCCTCAAATGTGTCCTCAAAATTTGAAATGTCATATTCCACAATCAAATGTGTCCTCCAAATTTGAAATGTAAGATTCTACAAACAAAGATGCAATGTTTGATAAATAAGAATCCTAATCAAGAAGATAATGGGATACTTGTTGGAATGAATGACAAGTTCTCAATGAATCACCAACAAAAAATGAATGGTCCTATTAAACAGGAATGATGAGAACCTCAATCAATAACTGCATAAGGAATTAATGAAGGTGAAGGTAGTTCAATTGTCTTTGAAGGAGAAGTGGAGCAGGGCACTTGGATCTTCATTATGCATTAAAGGGGTCAAGTGTTGGTTTTTTGAGTTGTTGAGTCATTCTTGTTGTAATAAGGTCTATTTAGATCATATCATGTGTGTTTGAGTCAATTTTAGATTGCTAGGTGGGTTGGTGAGTCCATTTTGTTAATGCTGCAAAAAGTTGCAAAAATTGTCAAAACAACTTTGCAATTTTTGCATTTTTGTTGTAAAACAGGAAGTTGAACGGTTAAGTTGTAGTTTTTGGTGGGAAAACGATTGGAGAAGCTTTTGAATGGCTTTAAAAACATTGATGGACATTAGTTGAAGGTTTTGAAGTTGAGATTTTGAATTTGAAAATTAAAAAAAAGGCTATGTTTTATGCGTTTGGAGACTTAATTTGTTGCTAAACTGTTCTATACGGCCCTGTGTAGCCTAGGAGTGAACAAATCTTGATTGGACTTGATGAGGCATTGAATCTTGGTTCTTTTTGCTTTTTGAGAGCTATTTTACTAAAAACAACCTGGAAACCCTCATTTGGGTGAGTTTGATAGAAAATTATGGATTTCTTCCCATTCATCGGTGAACATGCCTTAAACTTGGTGGAATGGGTGTAGACATGTTAGGTTTTGTGTTTTGAATGTTGCAGGAGTAGGGGAAGGTGTTGTGAGCAAGTTTATTAATGTACTAGGTTGAAAACCTCATGATTTTGGGCATAAAATGTGTATAGGGGTTAGGGTTTGAAGAGAAACTCTTGGGAAGTGTTGGAATCTGTTTGGAAGAGGTTTGGTAGTCATAATTTGATGTGTTTGAGCTATGGGAATGGAGATTTGAATCCTAGGTTTTGAAAACCTAGTTGAAAGCCATTTAAACAAGATTAATTAGGCCTTTGTCTAGTGTAGCAACAAATTTTTGAAGGTGTTGTTCCAATGTAGTCATACTTGCAATTTTGATATGTTTTCAAACACCATAAAAGGGCATCCAAAATAGGTTTTAGGTTGTGGGTTGGAGGTCTTCCCTGTAAATTATGTCAAAATTACCCCATTTGCTATCCTACAAGGCTGAATGGTGAGATTGTGAGAGAAATCCACCAAATTAGGGTTCTAAATTTGAAAAGTTTGTTTTGTTGAGTTGGTTTGTATTCACCCACCTTGCTCTGCATCAAGAAAGAGCATATGAAAAAAACCTCCAAATAATCAAACTCCTGAATAATATGATAATCACAAGGTATACTTTCTAAAAACTGAAGAGGGATAAGACAATATGGAATAAGATCATTTGGGAATGGCTGAGTATCAAGATCTCCACATATCTTCCAAAGTTTAGTCCAAAGAGCATGAAGACACTCAAAATGAACAATAACATTCAAAATTTCATCATTAACATGCATAACAATAACTCTTAACACATGATCCCTTTTGCAAATCCAAGCAATTTTTTTACTATCAATATCGAGAGGGGGAATAATATTGAAATAATAAATGTAATAATAATGGTCATCTTTGCTTTATTAGTTAACTTAGTCATTTTTAGTAACTGCTTTAGTTTTAGCCTGTTTTAGATTCTTTCTGTTTTTTTAGCTTTAGTTATGATTGTTTCTTTTTAGAAACATCATCTTGTAATCGTCTTTATAAGGAGCCTTCGTCTCCAATTGTAATCATCCAATCATGAATGTCAATAATGTTTTCATGATATCAAATGATCTTTTGACAAATTTTTAAAATTCATTCTTTTTACTTGGAATATTTTTTCTAGAAATTTTTTTTCGTTTTTTTAATGAAAAAACGTGGTTTTCTCCTGCTAAGAAATTTGTGGGTTTTTGCATCTAAAAATCAAGGGTTTTCTTTGGCTAAATCGCGTTCCTATTTTTTGGCCACATTTTTTCTTTGGTCTTGATTTAAAACCCTCTGAGGCTGCGTGCTTGAGCTTCTAAGGTCGTATTTCAACTGCAAGAACCGCGCGACGTATTTATTGCGTCATTTTTTTTAAAGACGTGTCTCCATTTTTTTGTATTTATGTTTTCAAAGCCACGATTTCTTCTTCCAAGTCTGCATGATCTGCTTTCTTTGCTTCTGTGACTTACTGAAGGTGGATTCCGATGCCCTAACGTGTTTCTTTCTCGTGTTTTTTGAATTTTTTGGGTAGCTTCTAGATTCGTGGCTTCATGCTGTCTACGAAGGGAAGGAGTTTATTTTATTCACGACAAGAGGTTTTTCTCTCTGGTTATTTGTGACGGCTAGCTCCTTCGTATTTTTCTACCTCAAAATTGTGAAATCCTCCGGTTATCACAGATTGTGATTTTTTTAAAGTCATTTTGTAGTATTTTTTTGAAAATGCGACTTGCGGCTAGGGTTTTGTTGATATTTCTTTCATCTGAAGTTAGATTTTTTTTTTGATTGCAGATTCTTTGTGGGTTTTTCGAGAGCTTTTTTGGGGCTGGTCTCAGATTTTTCTAGGTGCCCCATTTTTTGTGCTAGCAGATTTGTCTTGAATTTTGTGCCAATTTTTCTAAGGTGCTTTCTCTGATATTTAATGGAAGCTTGAAAATATTTTGAGCCAGTTTTGATAAATTTTTTGGGAAACATAAAACTTATGTATAGAGTTTTCAAATTTTTTTTCAAAAATTTGCTTAGTTTTTTGAAAAATCGGGAGTTGTGCCAACTGATTGTCTAGTACTTTGCTAGTTGATCACAGAGTCACCTTATTTTTCATGCTTTGGAAAATGCGAGGGATGTCAACTTTGTCCAATCACAACAACACAACAGACAATTAGTGTCGACTTTTACGTCAGAATTTAGTGTATTTGAGTGCATGAATTGAACAATTTGGCTAGCGCCAAACTCGACGCAAACATGCATGGTCAGTTCGGTGTCGGATTTTGCCTCGAGTTTTGTGTCGGATTTAGCGTTGAGACATCATAGCGCCTCTGTTGGAACCTAAAATTGCATCGGGTAGTAACATTGAAAATTGCGCCGAAATTGGTGCCCAATTTGGCTTCCGATTTTACTTCCATGTCTATTCCCATTTTTGCTTCTAGTTTTGCTTCCAATTTGACGTCCAATTTTGCTTCTAGTTTTGCCTCCAGGTTTGCTTCCAATTTTGCTTCGAGTTTTGCCTCTAGGTTTGCTTCCAATTTTGCTTTTGATTTTCCTTCCAGTTTTGCTTTCAAGTTTGTTTCTGGGTTTGCTTCCAGTTTTGCTTCCGGTTTTTCTTCCAAGTTTGCTTCCGGTTTTGCTTCCGATTTTGTTTCCATGTTTGCTTCCGATTTTGCTTCCAAGTTTGCTTCCAGGTTTGCTTCCAAGTTTACTTCCGGTTTTGCTTCCAGTTTTGCTTCCGATTTTGCTTCCAATTTTGCTTCCAGTTTTGCTTCGAGGTTTGCTTCCGGTTTTGCTTCCAATTTTTCTTTCAAGATTGCTTCTAGTTTGGCTTCCAATTTTGCTCTCAAGGTTGCTTCTAGTTTGGCTTCCATTGTTGCTTCCATTTATTAATTTAATATGTTTTATTTCAATTTGATTAGTTAAATATATCGTGCCTCTTAAATAACTCATATGATTATAGAGTAAGTAATTTAATTATTTAACTCATATGATTAAATAACAATATAATTATTGTAACATCATCATCTATAATTAAAACAAGTGAGTCAAATATTTATAATTTAATTGAATTTGACAACATCCATATTGTGCAGTAAATTAAAATCATCATACTTAATAAATATCCATCCAAAAATCATCGACCACTTTTAATATATATAAATTGACAAGTCAATACTGATAAGATCATCATCATATATAACTAAAACAAGTGAAAGTCAAATATGCCAGTACATCAAAAACATGTCAAAATGATACATGTCCAACGATCGACATAAGTGAAAATGATACATGTACAAATGATATAAATAAAATTGATAAATTATGTAACTCAAATTGACACAAGTCAAGATGATACATGTCCAAATGATATAGTGAAAATGATAAATGTCAATATGATACAACTCAACAATATAGTACTGTAGGCCGTGAAAATGATACATATGATAGTAACCATGAAAATAGTCATCATAACAATATATCAACAATGATCCATGATGTAGTCTATATGATCATGAATGCCACTGGTTACTATCACCAACTTTCTCATCATCTTCATTGTCATCAGCCTAGTTGTCTTCTGTATCTGTGTCATCATCATCCTTTGCCATGTGATCTGTACCAGCAGAACCAATATTTTGTGGATCTATATCATGTTGAGGATCATCTTGATCGTCTGGAAGACCCGTGTTCTGCAAAAAAAATATTTAAAATAAAAAGTTATTATTTATTTCATGCAATAATTTATTTTTCTATTATATATCAAATATTACAACATATGAGACGAAACCATAATCGTATTACATCATATCAAAGTGCACATACCATAATAAAATTTTACAAAAGTTACAGCTAATATTGGTGAGTCAGGAGAAACTTCAGCTTTCAAAAACAAAGCCAATTAGGCTGGCAGACTTGTGGATTAGACCAACATTTGGTGGAAGAGGAAGAAAGATGACTGGAACTTTGGAGGCCCACCATAATGGATTTCGGTATTCAACCATGAGAGCAAAAGAGAGAGATGATATCACGTATCAAAACATTAAGCATGCATTCTTCTAGCCAACAAAGAAGGAGATGATTACTTTGCTTCATTTTTATTTGCATAACCATATCATGGCGTGGGAACCAAGAAGACCAAGGATGTCCGGTTTTATGTGGAGGTAATGGATGTGGTCCAAAATTTAGGAGGGGAAAGAAGGTCAATGTATGATCTTGATGAAATTGAGGAAGAACAACAAGAGAGGGATAGGACTATAGAAACAAAAAACATCTAAGAGAGCTATGGGAGCAGCCTCATCTAAAAGATTAGATTACATAATCATGGACTACAGAAACACAAAACATGTAAAAAAGGAAAGATGCTAAAACTGCAGATTGATTATATCTCGCAAATAAAATGATGCTATCCATAATGCATACTCATTTTAAGGAATTCAAAAAACAAAATAGAGATATAGTCTTCCCACTAAAATACAAGCATACATAGTAACCAGGAATTAAATTCCTCTAATAGTTTTCTCAAAAATATACGATGATAGAACAATTAGCTTTGAATTGACAAGGATAAGGACAAGAACTTACAATTGCCTCTAGATGTAGAAGGGCTCTTCACTTGAGCACCCCCATGTAGCTCTCCTCCCTTCCTCTCTTCATTTATATGACCACCAGTCTCACCTCAAGCTGCTCTTGCAAAAAATAATATATATCATATTCATTACAATTAGTCTAGGTTTCTTGTTTCTACAACCCCCTCCTCCTTCCCTTACAATCACAAAAAGCATGAATCCTTCACAGACAAAAACCCAAATTCTCAACAGTCAAAATGGATATAAATTTAAAACCCAAAAAAACAAACCCAATAAAAAAACAAAATACCCAAACACCAAAATTAAGATCAGGCTCCTCTAAAACCCAAGAAGAAAAAGCAAAACATAATCACATAAAATTGAAGCTTCTAGAACAAAAGTATTCGACCACATATTTATGTCCAGAGGTCAAGAGATCGAGACTCATGGAGTTTATTTCATTTTCATTGCCTTGTCTCACATTTTTTTCTTTCTTTCACATATCCTTGCAAGCTTAATGGCAGATTAAAAATAAATGCTTTCATTGAAAACCCAACTATTACTAAAGCCTTCTTAAAAAGGAGCATCAATTTAAAACATATACATGCAAGGCCTTTTAGGGCTTAAATAGACTGGCCTCTGCACTAAACACTTTCCACAAGCAAACAGAGGGCATTGCAATAGAATACAAAAGAAAATAAAAAATAAATGTAAATTGTAAACCAAGATGAGCACCACATACCTTGTTTTGAAGCACATAAATCCGTTGTTCAAAAAAATCTGAACACTGATCCGCTGCAACGAAAAATCAATCACAATTCCATCAATCCATGAAATACTAAGGCATAAACATATCCTCGTCCTCCTGCTGCTCCTCCTCCTTAAGGATTTTTCAAGTGAGTAAGAGAGCTATGGGAGCAGCCTCATCTAAAAGATTTTGAACTAGAGTTTGATATACCATTTAGAGAGCTCGGTTTTCATGGAGTTCTCAAAAACATATGATGATAAAACAATAAGCTTTGAATTAACAAGGATAAGGAAAAGAACTTACGATTGTCTCTAGATGTAGAAGGGTGCTTCACTTGAGCACCCCCCATGTAGCTCTCCTCCCTTCCTCTCTTCACGTATATGACCACCAGTCTCACCTCAAGTTTCTCTTGCCAAAAAAATAATATCATATTCATTACAATTAGTCTAGGTTTCTTGTTTCTACAACCCCCTCCTCATCCTTCCCTTACAATAACAAAAAGAATGAATCCTTCACAGACAAAACCCGAAATTCTCAACAGTCAAAATGGATATAAATTCAAAACCCAAAAAAACAAACCCAATAAAAAATAGAAAATACTCACACCCCAAAATTAAGATCAGGCTCCTCTAAAACCCAAGAAGAAAAAGCAAAAAAGAATCACATAAAATTGAAGCTTCTGGAACAAAAGTATTTGACCACATATTTGTGTCCAGAGGTCAATAGATTGAGACTCGCAGAGCTTATTTCATTTTCACTACATTGTCTCACATTTTTTCTTTCTTTAACAGATCCTTGCAAGCTTAATGTCAGATTAAAAATAAATGCTTTCATTGAAACCCCAACTATTACTAAAGCCTTCTTAAAAAGGAGCATCAATTTAAAACATATACATGCAAGGCCTTTCAGGGCTTAAATAGGCTAGCCTCTGCACTAAACACTTTCCACGAACAAACAGAGGACATTGCAATATAATACAAAAGAAAATAAAAAACAAATGTAAATTGTGAACCAAGATGAGCACCACAAACCTTGTTTTGAAGCACATAAATCCGTTGTTCAAAAAAAATTGAACCTTTGTCGATCTGCTGCAACAAAAATCAATCACAATTCCATCAAATCCATGAAATACTAAGGCATAAACATATACTCGTCCTCCTGCTACTCTCTCTCCTTAAGGATTTTTCAAGCGAGTAAGAGAGCTATGGGAGCAGCCTCATCTAAAATATTTTGAACTAGATTTTGATATACCATTTAGAGAGCTTGGTTTTCATGGAGTTCCTTTCAAAGCCTTTGCTTTTATTGTTCCTACGGTAAACTGTTTGGTAGAGTTGGTGGAATTACCTTTCTTAGTAATCGCTATTAGTGAGATTGAGAATTGTTAACCTTGAGAGAGTAGGACTTGGGAAAAAGGCATTTGATATGGCTATTGTTTTCAAAGACTTCAAGCGAGATGTACTCTGAATGTATGCCATTCCTCAATCTTCGCTTGATGGCATCAAGGAATGGCTGAACTCCATGGATATAAAGTATTATGAAAGCATAATGAACTTGAACTGGTGGCCAATTTTGAAGACTATTACTGATGATCCAAATAAATTTATTGAAGATGGTGGTTGAGAATTTTTGAATATGGAAGCTAGTGATTCTGATTCTGATAATTCAGAGGAGTCAGATCAAGGATATAAACCCTTTGATATAGAAGAGGAATCAGAATCAGATTTCATGTAGCCACCATCAAGAGTGTTACAAGCCAACAAGATGGAGGGAATTCTTATATAAGGATAATTTTCAATGTTGCAGGTACTGGCTTTAATGCCAACTATAATGGTGATATTGAAATTACCTAGCAGTATTTATGTTAAGGAAATTTCCTTTAGATGCAAGGATTCAAAGCACATCAACCACGTGGTACATTAAATGATTAAATCCCAGAGATGATCTATAGCAATGAAAGAGTCTGAAAAGGCAAAGAGACCTACACTAGTGACTCAGGAGAAACTTCAACTTTTAAAAACAAAGCCAATTATGCTGGCAAACATGTGGATCAGGCCAACATTTGGTGGAAGAGGAAGAAAGATGATTGGAACTCTAAAGGCCCACCATAATGGATTTCGGTATTCAACCATGAGAGCAAAAGAGAGAGCTGATATCATGTATCAAAACATTAAGCATGCATTCTTGCAGCCAACAAAGAAGGAGATGATTACTTTGCTTCATTTTCATTTGCATAACCATATCATGGCGTGGGAACCAAGAAGACCAAGGATGTCCAGTTTTATGTGGAGGTAATGGATGTGGTCCAAACTTTAGGAGGGGCAAGAAGGTCAATGTATGATCTTGATGAAATTAAGGAAGAACAACAAGAGAGGGACAAGAATGCAAAAACACAAAACATGTAAGAGAGCTATGGGAGCAGCCTCACCTAAAAGATTAGATTACATAATCATGGATTGCGGAAACACAAAACATGTAAAAAGGAAAGATGCTGAAACTGCAGACTGATTATATCCCACAAATAAGATCATGCTATCCATAATGCACACACTCATTTTAAGGAATTCAAAAAACAAAATAGAGATATAGTCTCCCCATTAAAATACAAGCATACATAGTAACCAGGGATTAAATTCCTTTAATAGTTTTCTCAAAAATATACGATGATAAAACAATTAGCTTTGAATTAACAAGGATAAGGACAATAACTTACGATTCACCTCTAGATGTAGAAGGTCGCTTCACTTGAGCACCCCCCATGTAGCTCTCCTCCCTTCCTCTCTTTATTTATATGACCACCAGTCTCACCTCAAGCTGCTCTTGCAAAAAAAAAAATATATCATATTCATTACAATTAGTCTAGGTTTCTTGTTTCTACAACCCCCTCCTCCTCCTTCCCTTACAATCACAAAAAGCACGAATCCTTCACAGACAAAGCCTCAAATTCTCAACAGTCAAAATGGATATAAATTCAAAACCCAAAAAAACAAACCCAATAAAAACACAAAATACTCAAACACCAAAATTAAGATCAGGCTCCTCTAAAACCCAAGAAGAAAAAGCAAAAAAGAATCACATAAAATTGAAGCTTTTGGAACAAAAGTATTCAACCACATATTTGTGTCCAAAGGTCAAGAGATTGAGACTCGCATAGCTTATTTCATTTTCACTACCTTGTCTCGCATTTTTTTCTTTCTTTAACAGATCCTCGCAAGCTTAATGGTAGATTAAAAATAAATGCTTTCATTGAAACCCCAACTATTACTAAAGCCTTCTTAAAAAGGAGCATCAATTTAAAACATATACATGCAAGGCCTTTCAGGGCTTAAATAGACTAGCCTCTGCACTAAACACTTTCCACAAACAAACAGAGGGCATTGCAATATAATACAAAAGAAAATAAAAAACAAAAGTAAATTGTGAACCAAGATGAGCACCACATACCTTGTTTTGAAGCACATAAATTCATTGTTAAAATAAAATTGAACCTCCGCCGATCCGCTGCAAGGAAAATCAATCAAAATTCCATCAAATCCATGAAATACTAAGGCATAAACATATCCTCATCCTTCTACTGCTCCTCCTCCTTAAGGATTTGTCAAGCGAGTAAGAGAGCTATGGGAGCAACCTCATCTAAAATATTTTGAACTAGAGTTTGATATGCCATTTAGAGAGCTTGGTTTTCATGGAGTTCCTTTCAAAGCCTCTGCTTTTATTGTTCCTACGATAAATTGTTTGGTAGAGTTGGTGGAATTACCTTTCTTAGTAATCGCTATTAGTGAGATTGAGAATTGTTAACCTTGAGAGAGTAGGACTTGGGCAAAAGACATTTGATATGGCTATTGTTTTCAAAGAATTCATCTGAATGTATGCCATTCCTCAATCTTCGCTTGATGGCATCAAGGAATGGCTGAACTCCATGGATATAAAGTATTATGAAAGCATAATGAAATTGAACTGGTAGCCAATTTTAAAGACTATTACTGATGATCCAGATAATTTTTTTGAAGATGGTGGTTGGGAATTTTTGAATATGGAAGCTAGTGATTCTGGTTCTAATAGTTCAGAAGAGTCAGATCAAGGATATGAACCCTCTGATGTAGAAGATGAATCAAAATCAGATGAGGAAGGTTCAAAAGATGAATCTCTTGTTGAGTAAGAGAAGGACAAAGAAGAAGAAGAAGATTTTGAAGAGGAGGAAGGTAAAACATGGGATGAATTAGAAGCCGAAGCATGGACTAGTTAAACTAATTAATATGCAATCATTTACTTTTTCCAATGAAAAAAAATAAAAATCATTTAACATATTAAATATACTTACAAATGTACAGATCAAGGCCTATAAACCTTTCTGGCCACTGCGATGTGTGGCACAAAGTTTCTCAAGCCTAGCCTTGGAGGCCTTGTCTTGAAACATATACTAATTCAATTTAACTATGCACAAATAAAATTTAAATATTGTTTAATAAATTTGATATAATCTTATGAGAGAATTCAAATGCCTGTGTACTCTCCTCACTGGACTTCCTCCGTGCATCACACTTCTGTGGTGGCATGTGAGTATTCCTTCTGTTCCTGGTGGTGTTGCCGTGACTCCTGCTAGTCTTCTACCAATGGAATGCGGTAGTGTGGCGACCACTGCTATCCCGCGGCTCCTTCAGCAGTTCGGTGTGGTAGAGCGGTTTTTACCGCGGTCTCGTAAGTTGCTTCTTCCTTCTTGACGGTAGTGCGGTGAAAGCTTATGTGGCAACATTTTTATTCACACAGGAGGCCATGGAGAGAGGATGCATACGACGTCGAAATACTAAATCACCGAGAGGAAAGTGGGCGGACATTGTAGCAGACAATAATGTTAATGACCAAGACTTCTAAATTTTTAGAATTATTTGCAATCCATGTTTAAAAAAGGATGATTCTTATGGCCTAAAATTTGAAATGATTCAATAATATTATGTTTTACTTGGACAATTGAAACCCTATTTTATTCTCCTAGCAAGCTTTTTTATTTTCCATTATAATTCTAAACCAAACAACATTTGCAGGGATGGCCTTTTACACCAATCTTAATTTTTATGAAGTTCACGAACTTGTTGTCAAGCAGTAAATTCCTTTCATAGACAGGAAATGTAAAGGCTTAATTTAAGAAAAGATAATTAGTTTCTTTCTGAGGGTAATCCACATGTAAAAAGTAAAAAGCACATAAAAAAATGATTGTACAGTAGAAAATCAGATTCAATCAGTTATGTCTTATTTCGCTTGCACACTTATCTGAAAGACATAGGGTATTCACCATACATTTCTCTTGACAAAGCAAACATGTGCTTTCATTTATTTGTACTGTATATCTCAGAAGTGAAATTTTTGTTACATAATGATGCACTGAGAAAATAATATTTACAAAAAAATGCAAAGAAAATGTTTGAAATTTAACATGCAACCTACTGTGTTTTTTTTTGACCGGTGATAATATTTGATTTTATTAATAATAATGCAAAATTTATATCAACTTCAAAAATTAAGTCCATCCAGTAGCTTCTAAAATATGTCTGTTTAACCACCACAATTCCCAACAAACTAGAAAAAAACTACTGAATCCGCCTATAAACAACCCTATCTACTATTACCCATACCCCATATTGTTTACATTTTCAAATAAAAAATAGGGCTTAACCCCAGAAAACATACAACAAAAACTAAGATATAAACTGTATTTTAACTAAAATTGAGCTTCAGTTTATGCGAAAGTGCCCGACGTGCTACCCAGTTGGATTGGGCATATTTCCTTGATTGGATTCATCTTCTTCCCTGGGAACAAACCTTTCTTCTCTCGCAACTCCTCTCTGGTGACATCTTTGCATCCCTCAATGACCGTGTCAACCTCCATTGTTTCCACACAAAGTTTCAGGGCTTTCCATCCTAGCTCCGCTCCTCCTCTCCACATAGATTTGGTGATTCCTTTTGGCCACCTAATGAAGGGATGGTTTATCTCTGCTACTTTAGGGTCCACATGATCTTCCATGCCTTCGCTCACATCAAAGCCTTCTCCTGGTCTAGCCCATTCCAGGACACTTTCCATATTCACTAAGAAATACTTGTGTACCAATGCCTTCATTACTTTCCTCACTTCCTCCACTGAATCTCCTAAGTCCAACCCCCATGCCATGATCAATGAGTAAATATCCATATTAGTACGATATCTGTGCTTCAAATATTCGAAGCTAGTACCGAGGATTTTTTGCACAGATTGCACCACCTTCACATCGTTGGAGAGGAACAATTCTCTTAGTCTCTTCATAGTTGCTTTGCTAGCAAAAGGGTCCAATTTTATCCTCGAACGTAGATTGAAATTGGCCTCCATTTCTTCTCTGGTACCCTAGCTTCCAAACTGCCTCACATTGCAGACCTGTTACATTCCTTGCCATCGCAAACCGATAAGCATCAGACAAAATGCCTTGTGTGTATTTAAAACACATCCTATTGTCAACCCTCAACATTAATTCCGAACGTGCATCCAACGTCGCCAACAATACCTTCATCAATGCTTCAAGTCCTTCAGGAATTTAAAACACATTCCTCTACTTGCTAGCGTAACTCCTTCCTGCATTAATTACAACGAACAAATTTCCTCCATAGGAATTCCACTAAAATCTTCTATTTTTATTTCCTCCACCTCTGTAAAAGATAGAGCCCATTTCAATAGGGTATCTGCTTTGGCAATGTCTATGCAGGCAACATATTTTTGATTTGACTGTATTTATTAATTAATTGAAAATAAAAAGTGCATTCACTTTTTATTTTCAATTAATTAATAAATATAGTCAAATTAGTTAATGGTGGAATGTGTTGCCAGCATAGACAATACTTTTCCTAATCACACCCTGCAAATGCCAAGCATCAATTCCTCCTTTAATTATTGCTTGGATTACTTGGATGAATTGTTGGTAGAAAAAATTAGGATTGCTTGGATGCTTCTTCCATTCATTTTGTATCAACATATGTTCGTGAAGACACAAAAGTTAATAGCTCAATCAGGTAGAGATTTTGTGATTTTCAAATGAAGAGTAGGGTACATTTTTATTTTTGCTACATTACATTCATGTGCATAAACAAAATCAGAAGATTACATTACTAGATTGCACTTATGCAGATGCATATAATATAGGAAAGATTGCACAATCCTTTCAAAAATGTAATCTTTATTGATAATGTAGATGTATGTTGTTCCACACAAGACGTGGAACTGACTATTTGAATGCATATAATTGAAAAACTATACATTTATAGATACAAAAGAGAAAAATTCACATAAAGAGAAAGGGGACCCATCATTTCCTCAATGATGAATCTCAGTTGCTTTGTTTTGCATCATCTTTAGTCTTCCCGCTTGTCTAAGCCTCCAAGTTGATGTCTTCCTTGCTGCTCCTAGGTTTCCTGTATTTGAGTGAGAAGAGTGTTGGTAGAGCAATGAAGGATCACCAGTCAAAATATGTGCATACATCTATAAACATATAATTTGATCATCATGTGCATTAAAATAACTTGCATACCATAGATGTCTAGGAAAACAAGAAAGTTATCAACATAGCCATGATTCTGACAAAATTGATCATCAAGGATTCCAAGATAGTTTTCATTAATAGTATGGTTAAAAGTAAGCAGCCCCAAGCATCATAACAGTCACAAGAATTAAACATGAGGGGCCATCATGTAGATTAAAAACTTACACAATAGTCATCACTTGCAAAGACAGAGACAACATGTTTCCACATAACAAATTAAATCGAATGCATGAAAGGTACAATGATGAAGTCCATAATAGTGAATGTTTCTTATAAAGAGGGATTGAAGGACAAAATTTTGTATCAAGGAGAACAAGGTAACCTCAAACTCTGTTGTACCTGAGTATGACAGTACCTGAGCTTCTGGTGTTTCTAGATGGAACCTATAGCGGAAAAGTGTAGTCTGCATATGAAGGGACCATGTTCAAAGCTCTTCCCTAAAATGAGGGTTGAAAACATTAGAAGAAAAGAAATACCATAATTCTAAAGTAATAATTTGTATCAAGACAAATGTCAGAAAGTATAATTAAAAAGACAAATCCTTACAATTTCACCTCAAATTGGACCAAACAACAACAACAACAAATGTGCCCTGATAAATCTTGTAGATTTAAATAACTTGAAAAGACCACTTTGGAGACAACAAAGCAATAAATAAGCATGAAAATTGACACAATAATTGAACACTGAAGATGGATTATGAGTTATAATGTATCTGCTCCATTATATTGCTCAAAATATAAACATACATAACATGAGTTCTTTTGATATGAATAAGTGGATGAGATAGTCTAGTATCTATTCTAATGGATTGAAATGATGATGATATGATGATCAAAATCGGACCTTGGTTTCCCTATTTGTATGAGAAGCAACAAGCTTCAGGTCCGTTCATAAAAGTTACATCATTTCCTAACTAAAGCATAATTAACATAACATAGAAACTTAAAAAGATAGGTCCATTCCAATTGTTGCCAAACATTAAATAATGCTTGCGTTTGTTGATAGGTAGAAGATTTTGATGAAACACATACTAATATCCAAGATCCAATTGGGTTATTAAGATTTGGACGGGATGATCCAAACCATCCTTTAAACCATACCAAGGCAAAAAGAGCAAGATTAAATAGAACACCTGGAAGTGTTTCACACCAAATCAAGGTACAATCCAACCTGGTTATGACACTGATAGCAATCCAAAGTTTCCTAAACCATCCATATCAGACTGGTGCATCACAATCTATTCTTGCTGCACATAAAAATGCCACATGTTAACCCCTTCTAAATAAAACTCAAAATACCATGAAACAATGAGTCCCCTATATTAGTAAGTAAGTAGGTAGTCTATAGGGCATAGTTTGATTTTATACAAGGATGCTCATGAAAGGAATCTTCAAGTGATAGTGAGTGAGTTTTTTAAGATCGTAGTTGATGGTGCAATATCCAGTCTTAAAGGCAGTTAGTAAAGCAATAAATGTGCAAGAAAATCAAATTGTACACAACAAACAATTCACAATATTATCTTGCATAATGCCTTAAGTTTGAAGACAAAAATCTCATTGTATCTTGATGAAAGTAGTGACCTTAATGGTCAATCACTGGCAACCATGATTTTAAAACTTGGTATTGTGCTTATGGAGGCATCATTTTAAGCAAGACGGTGAGTGGTGGTTTGGAACAATGGCAGGTATGAAGAACTTGCTTTATATGCATACTATGCAATCTAGCTTAAGACAACGTTCTTAGAAGAGATTGAAGGTGGATTAGGGAACTCAAGGGTTACCATGATAAAGATTAAAGAAAAGACTGAGATCTATTTAAAAGCCACTATCATGAAGATATTAAAGATGTCAAATACAAAACCCTAGCAATTGGAGTAATGAACACGGTGTGAAAGAGGACAGTGTGCTAGGGCAGATTTAGGAGATCTCCACATTATCTAATCATAGGAAAATACATAATTTATTTATTTTTTAAAATTAAAAGAAATTATTCTAAACCCTATATAGGACACATCGATACTTCAAAAGCATCTGATTTATTTTTTTAAATTAAAATAAGTCATTCTAAACCCTATATAGGATACATTGGTACTTCAAAAGCATATGAAGGAATTTAAGATTATGCAAACATGTCAATTAAATACCTGGATTACAAATAGTAGCAAGAACATTGTAACCCTTGTTGATCAGAGCTAGAATTGATAAACAACAATGAATCCTATGCTTCCTATCACACACATCTCCTTACCATTCTCTGTCATTCTTTACTGAAACACTTCTCCATTTTGGCGGGCTACGCCTGAAAAATAAGGTTTCAACAAAGGTTTTATTGTATGTTTATTAAAATGAAAACTCTATTCTGGCGAGCTATGCTTGAAAATAAGATTTCAATGAAATTTTTAGAGTATTCTTATTAGAGTTTTAGAGTATTTTGGCAGGCTATATTCTTGATTCCTTAAATGATTTATTCAAATGGATTGTGACTGACATGATTTGTTGCCATGATTACCATATTACCAGCGTCTCTTATTATACCCTCTACGTTATGGCAGTGTTTTTCCCTTCCCTTCTGCTGTTTACAACACTACCGCCTTGCTCAAGGCTTCTTGCTGTGGGTTTGTGGTGTATACTGCTCTACCGCATATGTTTCTCACCTTCCCGATGGTATAGCGGTGTATGCTTTTGATCATTACCCGAAGAGTGTTGATGAGATAATCTTCTTTGTCTTACCGATATCTCAATGTCTCATCAAGATTAGATCTTATGTTCCTCTGATGTTGGTTGCCGGTGTCGATGAGACAAGTTAATATCTCTTGTCGATATGCCACTGTCTCATTGATATTTTCCTTTGGTGATATTTATTTATATATCGGTGTAACTCTGCCATGTCATGGAGACTCATGATTATCGCTGCAGTATGGCGGTGTTTTCCCCTTCCCTTCTATTGTTTACTGCACTACCACCTTGGTCAAGGCTTCTTGCTGTGGGGTTGCGGTGTATACCGCTCTACTGCATATGTTGCTCACCTTCCCGACGGTATAGCGGTGTATGCTTTTGATCATTACCTGAAGAGTGTCGATGAGACAATCTTCTTTGTCTTACTGATATCTCAATGTCTCATCGACATTAGATCTTATGTTCCTCTGATGTTGGTTGCTGGTGTCGATGAGACAAGTTAATATCTCTTGTCGATATGCCATTGTCTCATCGATATTTCACTTCGGCGGTATTTCTTTATATATTAGTGTAACTCTGCCATGTCGGGGAGACTCATGATTATCCCTGTGGTGTGGCATTGTTTTTCCCTTCTCTTCAATTGTTTACCGCACTACCACCTTGCTCAAGGCTTCTTGCTACGGGGTTGTGGTGTATACCGCTCTACCGCATATGTTGCTCACCCTCTCAACGGTCTAGTGTTGTATGCTTTTGATCATTACTTGAAGAGTGTCGATGAGACAATATTACTTGTCTCACCAATATCTCAATGTCTCATCGACATTACTTTGTTATATCCAAGAGTTGTGTTTCATTGAGCACTTGTAGATATACCTTGTTGATGTGACGTAAGTGATTCTCTCCTCGATATGCCCATATCTTGTTGATATTTCACTGTTTTACATTGTCGATGAGACATATAAATAAGTCTCTTCAACATAGGGGTGTCTAAATCGACGCTAAACCCAAAGCTAAACTCGAAGCTCAAGTCGGGAGCTAAAAGTGGTGCTAAACTTGTAGCTAAACTCAGATCCAAAGGTGGTGCTAATGACGACGCCACACTCGAAGCCAATATCGGCGCTAAAGGAATTGATAATTATGACATAAATTAGCACCTAAATTAGCACTGACTAGTCTTGATCCACACAAATAAATGCCAAAAATAGCGCCATCCTGATAAATAGTGTCGACATTTTCAAAAAATTGGCAAAAAATACATTAAAACATTGGGTGGAAACAAAAAATAGAGCAAAAAATGGAGCAAATCACATAGATTTGTTGTAGTGAATGTTATGTTGGAAAGTTCGTAGAGGTTTAATGAAAAGAATTACACCACGTGGAAGCAGAGGATGCTTACCATCTTGGAGTACAGGTGTCTGGATGTGCTTGTCCTAGGTACAAAAACTCATTCCACTTTTGCTGGGAAGGATCAAGACAAGTATGATGGAGGTAATAGGGAGGCAATCATGCTTCTCAAATTATTTGTCACCGATGAGATGTTACCAAAAATACCTTCTGGTAAGTCTGCTGTAGAGACCTAGAAGCATTTGAAAGATATTCATGAAACCTCAGACAAGAGCATGGCTTTTTTTTTTCAAAGAATATGATCTTTTCTATTATGATGGATGACTAAGTGTCTTTGCAGGAGCACTTGATGAAAATAAAAAATATTCGCGATCAACTAGAGGCCATTGATCGTAAGATGGAAGAGGAGGATATGGTGGCGATCACTTTGAAGAGTTTTCCACGTTCCTACAAGCACTTCATCGAAACTCTCAAAATTACATCCACCAATGTTGATTTGAATTTTGATGAGCTATGCAACAAGCTATTGTAGCAGGATAGGTGGAGGAAGCAGTTTGGGATAAGCAGTGAGTTTCCTAGTGTTGAACAAGCATTTACTGCCAAGGACATTGGCAAAGGTTAGTCCACTTAGCAGAAAGGATGAGATAATTTAGAGGAGAGATCCAAGAAGAAGTCTATTACTTGCCATTACTGTGGGAAGATTGGTCATATACAAATGTATTGCAGAAAGTGGTTGGTTGATGAGAAGTCCAACCAAGAAGTGTCTTAGCAAAGTGCTCACATGGCATAGAAAACTGAGCAGAAGGAGTCTGCATACTATGCATTTTGATGACCAACACAATATGGGTAGACTTAGTTTGTACGGTGACCATTAAGGGAGGGTATTAAAATAATAAATGTAATAATAATGGTCATCTTTGCTTTATTAGTTAACTTAGTCATTTTTAGTAACTGCTTTAGTTTTAGCCTGTTTTAGATTCTTTCTATTTTTTAGTTTTAGTTACGATTGTTTCTTTTTAGAAACATTGTCTTTATAAGGAGCCTTCATCTCCAATTGTAGTCATCCAATCATGAATATCAATAATATTTTCAAAGAAGACCATCCAAATGTGGCAACATATGAAGCCAATATATATATGTTTTATGATGCCATCTCTCTGTTGTTTATAGTTTCCCCTTTTCAAGATGATTAGAGAAGGATGAAATGAAAACCCCATAATGAACTATTCTAAAATTACAAATAAATTAACCTTCAACATATTAGAAACCCCCAAACATGATGCATACTACAAATGAAGCCTTCCAAAAAAGACAATCTCTTTAGGAGTCGGGATGTCCAAGTAATCAACTAGAATGTAAATATGTCAAAATTGAATAAATAATACCAAGTTGAATCTGGAAAAAAGTGCATGTGCATAATAATAGAGATTCTCAACACCTTTTTGATGCCGAAAAAATCACAAAAAAATAAAGATCTAGACAAAAAATTATGATCTCAGAGGTCCAAATGGGAGATTTGACTTCAAACAAAAATAAAATATTCCAAGAGTAAAATTTGATTGTAAACTTGCACGATTGGAAATTTCTTAGAACCAAATTTTTGACGATATCTTGCCCACCAAAAATTGATACTTGAGTCAAAAGTTAAGCCTAATTAAGGTTTGAGGGGCCAAAATTAAGGCCCCTGAGGGTTGGTGGTGGTCCCCCATGTGACTAAAAGTTAGTGGATTGGGATGAAAATTGGTATGATGGTTGTTTAACCATAAAATTTAACACAATGCTCCATAATAGTCATTCGATCGCCAAATTTAAGATAGTCGCCCAAAAATTTAAAAAATGCCATTTTTTTTTTCAAAATATGATGTATTTTATATGAAAATGGAGGTTTTTAGGCCTTATAGATTTAATGGAAGGGTTTGTTTTGGCCCAAAGTGCTTCAAACAATTAGCTACCTCCCAAATTTAGCGACCACCTCCCAACTTCAAACCCTTGTAAATCTGGTAAAATATGTTAGATTTAGATGAAACAAAAGCCAATCTTTACTTTTGTAGACACCTTGGATTCAATGGCGAGCTCATCTTACCTCCAAAATGTGTCAAAATTAACTTGCAATAAAAACCCACAAAAAAGAAACCCCTAAAATTGGTATTTTTCAAGTTTTTCTAATTCCCCAGATCACCATATGGTGCAAGGCAAGAAGATACTCGACCTTACTAAAATTCACCAAGATCTCTCATTGACAATAGCTCTACGCCCAAATTTGAGAAGGAATTTGCATAACTTGACTCTGATACCATGTAGGAGTTGAAGATTAGCATAATACCCAAGACCACTTGCAAAAATAATGGAAATCTTCCATAAGAGAGTATGCAAGAAATGAGCTTTATTGATAGTAAGATATATGAAATATGATGATGAGGTATCTTACAAAAGTGTACAATGACCTTTCTTATATAGACAAGGAGTGATGAACTACCTAATGCAAAATGTTAAATGACTTGTGTCATTATTAAACGACCTAGGACACTAGAATTAAATAAAAAGAAGGATTTGATATGATAAGATCTTATCTAGACAACTAAGACTTCTAGAAATATGCCTAAGATCTAAAGTGGACTTAACATTTAAATACGACCCCACTAATTAATTGGTTAGGTAATTACCTATTTACGCCAATAGATCTTGTCCTTAGAGGTGGCTCCTATAAAAAAATTAAGGACTTTTATGAATGAGACTTTTAATTCAAGTGGGTTTTAGAAGAGGAAAAAATTTAAGATGAGCCTGCATTACCAAGAAAGAAAACATTATCTACTGAACATGGGAAAGATGAAACTTTAGCAATTGCCCTTGATGACAATCAAAGTGTGAGAAATGATACTTTTTCTTCTGCTGTCATTAGCTAATTAAAGGAAGAACAATGACAAAATAGACTTTTGAGATTGTTTCTTTGACAAAAAAGTCGTGTTTGATTCATTACTTAAGCAATAATGATGGTGAACCATGGGACAAGTTTGTTGTGATTTGGTATAGTTATAATTCTATAGTATCTACTTTGGGATGTATTCTTTGTTATTTTTGCACTTTATGTTTATAAATAACTACTTTTTAATCAAAAGTGTTTAATCATTAAATAATTATCTCTCTAAGATGAATAGATGCGGAAGGCGAATAAAGTAAGTTTGTTTGGATATTGTAGGATGTCCAATTTCACCTAATTGCAATTATGTTATAACACGTTTACACGTTTTTTCTTAATAAATTTGTACTTCAATAGTTGATTTCTTGGGAAGTCTAATATTTCATACTTATTATAACTCTTAAAAAATGTGCAATTATTACTTCTAAAAATACTTATTAATTTTAAGATAAATAATTGATATGAATTTACAATTCTTTTTTTTCATGACACCTTTTTTCTTGGATATATTTTGCACTTTTTTTGGTGTCGATGTTCACCACATTTCTTTGTCCTACAACTTCTTATGCCACTTGGATGGATAATATTTTAGCTAATTCCAAAATTTGTACTTACCCATAGACATATATTTTAAAAGTATATTGACTCAATAAAATATGTTTTAATTGTAAAAGGTATGATTTTTCTTTTAAAATTTATTAGAAATATCTTTTATTATAGTTGAAAATATTACCCTTGGATATTTGTAAAAAAATTCATTCCTTCAACATTTTTCTAATTTATATTATATTTTTTATTTTAATAGTTCAAAGTGGAGGGTTGAATGAATAATTACAAAGATTAAATGGACTATAAAATATTTTAATTAGTCTAATTATCTCTAGGATTTACTTTTACAATTTGTAGGGGTAAGAGTCAATAATTCAATAAATATGTAAAGTATCTTTTAATATCTAAGTGAAGCTTAAGTCTAAATATTATCCCATTTCAAAAGAAAACATTGTAAATATTACTTAAATGAGATTGTCAAAATAAATTAGATATTAAATTAATATTCTCATTCATGTATGAAACACACTTTAACACATCATACCAAGTTTGGGTTGATGCAAACTAATATGTGAAAACACTTTTTCAAAACTATAATCACAGATTCCTTTATACCCAACTTACAACAAACCTTGAACAAATAGCTATTTCCTTCCTTCAAGAGTTCTAATCTAGTAAAACACCCACATACCAACACAAAATAACAAATTTTTTCATTGAGGAGCACATTTGTTGTCACCATGCCCTTTGACACCCTTACTTCCTTCATATCCCAACCCACACCCCTCAACACCCCTTTAAAAAATGGGGTCGACCTACTAATGTGACATGAGTCAAATATTCTATAATTTAATCTAAAAGACAAATTCAAATATTATGAAGATTAGATTCTGATATATGGCCACCTTTGAGTGCCTTTTTTAATAAAAAATTAAACTAGACCTTAATATTGCACTTTTAAATTTATCACCAACACATATTTTGTAATTCATGATTCCTTACTTCCTTTGTATCCCAACCCACACCCCTCAACAACCCTTTAAAAAAATGGGGTCAACCTACTAACGTGACAGGAGTCAAATATTCTATAATTTAATCTAAAAGACAAATTCAAATATTATTTTATGACTTTCCAAATTAAAATATTATGAAGATTAGATTATGATCTATGACCACCTTTGAGTGCCCTTTTTAATAAAAAAATAAACTAGACCTTAATACTGCACTTTTGAATTTTATCACCAACACATATTTTGCGATTCATGTTTCATGGTATATAGATGGGATCAATTTGAATCTTTTTAAGATTAAATGCATCATTGTAATGTTTAAGCCCACACCCATTCCTCAAAACCACCAAAAATTGGAAAAAGTTAGTAGAACCACTTAGGAAAAATGAAAAAAATTCTTTTGATTTTGCATATTGTACCCTCAAAATCAAATCTCTTATTTGTTAGTGAGAAATAATTGAATGGAGAAACTCTTATTATAATGCTTATAATGCCATGAAAATATATACTCTTAAACCCCCTAAATTAATATCACTATCTTTTTGACTTTTATGATATCTTGTATACCTCTTCAAGTCATCTTTATTGAAACAATTCTTCCTTCACAAGACAAGTAGGAAAAGATCACAACATAAAATATATTAGTTGAATGTGATTCCCTTTTTACCTAGTGTTCAATTTGAAAATTGTATCATTATTTTTATTTAGTTAGAATTGTAAGGGTTCTATTAATAGGGCAGGGCATCTTTCCAACCAAAACGATTGACTTAACTACACAAATGTATCAACCATCAACTATATATATGTTATGGGATCCAAGAATCATATGATTCTAATTCTTAATATTTAACATTTTTTGAGATTTTGTTCCTTTATGCACTCTTGCCAACCTTTCACTTTCTCCTCTCCAATTGAGGATGTAAGCGATAGAGACAAATGCTCATTTATTGAACCAAGAATAGGTTTTGGGATATAATCACTTATACTCCATTCTTCAACAGGAGTTTGGACATATTTTTATGTTATATTATAAGTTATGTATGAATTAAGAAATTTACTCACCTTTTCTACATTAGCAACCAAATTTTGTTGTTGAATCTAACAAAAAGATTGAATCTTTTCCTTACCAATATAACTCATTTAGAAAAAAATGCACCTTTTTCTATTTTCTACAATATGCCTACCTCAAAATTCTTGTGGGTGCTAGTATAGATGATATCCACAAAATTTGGATAATTAGAGGAGGGTTTACAAATATAATTCTACTCAAGAACCTCCAATATTCACACTACCCAAGACTAAATTTCCATCTCTGTCTTATCTTTTGTTGCCATTGCAATATAAAAATCCTAAGCATTAGTCTTTTTAAACAATAAATGGGAACATGATGCTCCATTCTACCTTATCATTGGATTTAAATTTTTTCCCTTCTATGCAAGTTGATACAAGATTTTATACTTGGATTCATTTCCTCCAATGAAAGGGTATATTCTCATAATCTAGAATTTGTTTCTAAATCCACGCTTCTTGCAACCATATCTCAATCAGTAATACTTTAGCAATGTTTGAAACCACTTGTGTTCTTGTAGAACTAGAGTGCACAAGACCATCCATTTCAAGATTTAAAGACAAGAATATACCAAACTTATTGCCTATCCATCACATCAACCTATACTATAAAAGAAAATTTAGAAAACATACCCATATTGGCAGCATAATAAAGGATCTTGTATGGGTTTTAAAATAATAAACACCAAATTTATTAGTACTACATACTTTTCCTAGTACCAAGGTGCTTTGGTGAAAATAAAAAATGATATTTTATTTCAAATAATATAACAAAGAATCCTTGCACATAGGGTAAGATTTTTCTAGTATTCTAAATGTCTCTACTCCAAAATTTAGAGATCCAAGCATACAAATGCACTAAAATTTTCTAAAGGGATTGAAACTTATAGGTCAAACTATGTTTATAACCTAGTTTCTCCTAAAAAATGTTCTCTTTCCCTAAAGAAAAATGGGCGGTGGCACAATACAAGAAACAAGTTTACTCTCCACCAATCCACTGCTGCCCTCTTGTATATCTAGTCAAATAATAAATTTCATTGATTAATAACCTTACCTTCTACTAGATCCTTCAGAGACATTGAATCTCTTTAGATGGTGCTTTAAGAGTAACATACCCTTTCAAACTTTGCAAAAAAGGGTCCAAGGGTTTCTACCCATTAGAATAAACATTTCCATGCATAAAAAATCATTGTGATTTACATACCTTGACTGAATCGTCTTTAGTTGATTTAGGGTTCAACATAGTTGAACATGAAACTTCTTTCAAAAACTATTTCCTTTTCATGCCTCACTACTACTCAAATCTCAAAACTCTATATCATTATTAATTGAGTTCAATCTAAACTTAATAGAAAAAATAAATAAATTAAGAATCATTTCCAATTGAATAAAATAAAATGATGAAAGTTTTGGTGGAATCCCCTAATGGTTCCAAATGCATTGAGAATGACAACACTATAAAGAAGGATATAATAAGGAAGGATTATGAAACAATTTAGAGAAGGGAAAAAAAGAGAAAGCCATGAGTTAATTGTTGTCAACTGCTATGCTGGTCATCTTGTTGGCTTCTCATATTTTGAGGAGGTGGGTGTATAAAATGATAAGAATTTTGGCCTATTCTTTGCAAGAAAAATGAATCTCTATTTTAGCTGTCAATGATTTGCTTAGTCTAAAAGGAACTTCATAATGTATGGTAAAGGTGTATTAGAGAAGATTTTGATGATGAAAGTAAATGGAGAAGGGATGAAGAAAGTGAAACACTAGGTCAAATCGGTTGTAATATGTAAATTCAACAATATTTTGTTGAGATTGTAAGAGTTGTAGATATGGGTAAAGAGACTTTGGATTTTTTTATTTGAGCATGTGAATATTTTTCCTTTGGGAACAGGTTTTTTTAATAATTATTTATAATAAAACTAAATTTGATAGAGTTGGGATTTTTGTGAAGGGTCTTGGGCATGGGAAAATGCTTCTAATTATGCTAAACCCTAATTTTTAGATTTTAATCCCTACATTTTTTTTCAATTTTTTTCTTATCTGGCCAAGGATGCTCAATATTCTCTTACATTTTCACCTCTCTACTTTGAAAATCATAGTGAATTACTTAGAACATTTTCCCATTTATTTTAAAATTGAAAGTCTCTTTCATTCTAATTTTGTGTATGTTTTAGTAGAGATGGATTTGTCTTTGGGTTTGTTAGTGGAAATATGGTCAAAAATAGGCAATAGTATTATTTAGAAAGAAAATTTTGATGACGAAGACTTGAATTTTATATGTAAAAATTATGTTGTTGGAACTCATATGTTTCTTATCCACAAAGAAAAAGGAAATCCTTTGGCAAGGTTTCATGATAGAAAAATACTAGGATCTACACTTATAAGAGAATGTTCCATAGAACATTGCACCTTTGTCGTCCAATACACTAGATCTAGTGATATAATCTCTGACTCCTATGGGTGATCTATTAAATGATATGAAAAAACATGTGATTGAGAATTTAGTCTATCTATAAGTTGAAAACAAATATGTAGTAGTTTATCAAAATAATTTAGCTCTTATATGTCTTGTAGAAAACAAAATTGAGGTGGATTAAGATGATGTTTCTATAAATTTACAAAATATATCATTAAGAAAGTATCTAGATGCTCCACTCGAGGGAAATAAGGAGGTGGGATCTAATAAAATAGGAGTATGAGAAGAAGTTTTGGGATGGATATTTGGAATCAAAATATGAATATGTTGAAATGTTTAAGGAAATGAAATGTCATGGTTTAGAGAGTTTGGAAGAGGATTTAATCTTCGTAGATGAGGTTTAGGGATATGAAGACGTTGATTTAAATAAGGTTTCTCCTAGATTAGACATGGTTGAAATTCTATTTATAATAAAAATATTGGACAAAGAAATGTACATCTTCTTAGATGGAGTTGAGATCTTATGATTAAAAAGGATGAATAATATGCAATATTTTGCATGATTAGAGGGAGGGGGCTCTAATATAATCCTCATCTAATTTATATAAAAAAATATTTACCAATCAAATAATATACACAACCATTTATGTCAGTGGCCTTAACAATGTTTTCTTTCCTTAGGAATATATGCTCTTTAGCGAGGGTATTAATATAATTATCTATTTCCAAGACCATTTATATAAATGCTACTTTGAAATTGAGACTAAATCCACTCTCATAGTTGACACTATCCTACAAAGCCTAAGGACACATCTATAAATAATAATTAATGGAAGTCACTATTGATCTACATAAAGATAAGAAAGATTTCTCTACATAAGTGTCAATTTAACGTTAGGGTAGGATATCTTCTCACTAACCCCACAAAAAATACTTTACTAGCTTTTTGATTAGCATTTCATGTAATAAATAACATTACCAAATATAAGGCTCCCATCTTGGTAATGTGCTACATTGGACATTGAAATATCTCATTTACATGTGGGTAAAAGCATAATCCTGTGTCACACTTTATAAAGGAATCAACCAACAACAAAAACAATTCTGAACTTCGACCACATAAAAGTGGTCTTTATGTTTTGCATTTCAAAATGATGCAAACTAATGAAATGTAGAACTTTTGATGAAGTTTATTCTTGTAATTTTTCATAATTAAAAAAAATGTTTTCATTACATATTTTTTATCAATTTACATATTTTGGAATGCTGAAAATTTCAAAAAAAGTGACTTCATGAGTTGTCAAGAAATAAATTGAAAAAAACTTCATTTCTCCCTATTTTTTTTTCTCCAAATAGGTAACTTCAGTATCTTGTGCATGGACAAAAAAAATAAAATTTTGATGTATATTTTTCTCGTAATAATGTTTTAAAGGCAAACTTGTCAGAATTTGATAGTTTTCACGGGCAGTCAACTATTGTCTATTTTTTTAATCATTTTCAAAAAAAAAATTATACCCTTTTGAAGAAGACTCTCTCCTCTTATGCCCCATATATTTTTAATATTTTTAATATTTTTTACTATTTTTTTAAATTTCTAATCAACCTCTATTTTAACTTTAAAAACCTACTTGCATTATTTTAAAAAATAAAATATATTAAAACTAATCAAAATATAAAAAAAATTACATATTCAGATTCACCACTCCGAGCTCTACAAAAGGGTATTTTTATTTTTCTTTTTTAAAAACATCATTTTGACTAAAGAAATACTTAGCTAAAGTTGAAAGTTTCAGAAAATTCTGAAAAGAGCCGAGTTGGTTGCCAACTAGGATGCCACATAGATAGTTTCGGTAGAAACCGTTTGTATAGAAAGGGTTTCGCCTGAAACTCTTTCCATGGAAACCTCACACAATAAAAAAATCCAATTTCAAAGTAGGAGAAGGAAAAAATTATTTTTTTGGAATTCGAGCGAAACTTATTTGGCTGAAACCTTGTGTGCCACGTATAGGCCACATATTTTCAATCGAAACCTATTCGGCCGAAAATATTTTGCTTGGAACTATCTATTTGGCCGAAAGTGTGACACAACTTTGTGATTTTACCTATGTACAAGACTTCCAAAATGGATATTGCTAACTCAATGATGAGAAAACATGCAATAATAACAACTTAATATCTTACCATGTAATCACCACCTCTTTGATCACCAAATTTGATTCATTTGCATTGAGTCAATCCCATAGGAAGATAATACCATAATTTATTACCTAAAATCACAAGCCTACATTTTCAATGTAGATACTATTCTTTATCCCAATATCAAAATCCACAATTCCCCTTCCATGATTCCAAACCCAATATTACATGTCACATATAAGTTATAAACCTAGGAAAATGGCCATAGTATATGGACATAATTAAATTCATTGTAGCACAAACATGCCCACCTAATGTTGACCATATTAAAAAATAAAATTATACATGCATGCCTTTAAATATTTCCATCTTTGTGACATACTATACTATTGAGATATTTAAGGCACCTCATTTGATGCGTTGATGTTCCCTTCCTTCTTGAGTAATCACACAAAATAATCGATGAAGGTCATTAAGGGTATTTTATGACTCACAAGCTCCTTTACATGGGTTACTATAGAATTTTTGTAAAACATGATACAAATGAATTATTCATGTGATGGAAAACTTTTCAACCCCATAAAGACCTTATCCATTCTCCCCAAGTCAATATTCCACTTCTTGAATCTTTGTGGCCCTTCTTTATGTGAGAACTTGACCTAACATGAAAAATATCATGATCACAAGATGATCATATATTTATCATTTCCATTATATAATATTTCATTCAATGAGTGGAAGTGATTCCCGTCACCAATATCACAATGGTATCTCTACATTCATCTTCAACTTAATGATATGTCAATCTAAATTTGTAAACTATCATTATTGATAATGGGGGAAGTCTTAGAAATAAATATATGAAAGACTTATGAAAAAAATTCAAGGTCATGCATAATTTTTCCATCTTAAATGACATGCCAAGTAAGATTTACCAACAAAACCATCAAAAATATTCCACAAATAAATATCTATGAATCCCATAATGAATGGATTCTCAAAATCTACCTTGCCTTATGGACTTATTTGACAAGTGTTATGTCTTCCATTGGGGAAACCCCTTTTTCCCTACTATATTTTTCAAATCATCCCTCTTACTTGAAGTTGAAATCCCTTCCACCCACATTTCATCACATAGAATCAACCCAAATTAATATAAATACACAAATATAATCTCCATTTCCTTGATTTAGTTAGTTAAAAATGTATAACCATTGACCATAAGTAATAATTTTTCCCCCACCAAGCAACCCAACAAAGAAACAAAGTTGTAACTTTCAAGTAGGTGAGATTACCCAAAAAGTGGAGTATAATAAAGATAAAGAAGGAAAGTACTCCCCAAAATGGTGATTTTTATTCCTCATCAAATATATTTTAGGCCATACAACCCACTGTCTACACAACAATGAGGGCCATATCATTATTGAACCAACCAATGCTCAAAATCTGAAGCATTTATATGCTTAGACGAATTACCATAATTTGCATGTCATTCCACATTATTTTATAATATATGATTATTTTATTTATTCACCATTTTATTGGTTTCTTCCTTACTTTCACAACTCATATATCCACTTATTTGTCTCATGTAACTTACTATTATTTTATCTTGTATATCCTATTTTTTTATCTCATATAGCCTAATATTACACTAGCTTAGGCTTGCACTATATCTCATCCTAACTTATTATAAATTATATGGAGGGGGTATTTTGAAATTAAAGGTGGTACATTCATAAATATTCTTATTGTACCTTCTATTTCAACCAATCTCCTATCATTATATCATATTACACACAATGGGGTAGGCAAGACAATTGAGTTCACACCTAATTCAATAATTATTAAAGACTTGCATAATAGAGAGCTTATTGTAATTGGGACATTTGATCATGCATCTTGATTGTATGCCTTCTCATATTTTTCTCTAGATGATCTCATCATACTATTGATTAGTTTACATTCTCATACATTTAGAGTGGATCAAATACCTAATGAAAAGTTTGGTTTCTTGAACCTATGTGTACTTCCATCCACCTTTGTTCATGACTTGTGTTGAGCTTCCATCTCCTAATACTCATGCATCTTCAACATTCAGTTCAATTTAGCAAGATATTACTAGTCTTTGAGTTCCAATATTGTGGGATGATTCTTTTCCAAATATTACAGAGTTATTTGTTGTCACACATTGAAAATTTAGAGGATATTATGGAGGATATCCATATTATCTTTGATGTTACATCTAATAGAGTTGTATCATCTTCTTTAGATGTTGTGGGAGATCATTTAGACCCTCCCATTTCTTCTCTACCTCAAAATTTGTTACAATTTTGGAATTAGTGTGGAGATATTTAAGTAGAATTTGGAGGATCCATATTTGTCTTTGGATTGTGTTCCACATAATTTTCCACAAGATTTGTATTCTCATATTCATCAATGTGGCTTGGAACACTTGATTTGATTATTCAATAGTGACATGGGGACACTTGAGTAGAATTTAGAGATATCTCATATCTTCATTTTTCTTCCCTCATCTTCCTTTTAGGAATGAGAAGAAACCCTACATAAATTATTGGTTTTATTTCTTCCTAAGGGGAGGAATGTTGTTAAATAAAATTAGATCATCTTCAACATTCAAATTTGGGAATCTATAATCATTGCATGAGACTCTAATTTGAGGGGGCTGAATAGTCTCTTATTGTTCTCTCTTATCGGGGAAATTTTTCCTCATATGGGTTTTTTTCTTATCATATTCTAGAGATAATTTTTCTTGTATTTTATCTGCTTTAGGGAGGATTTTTGTCCCACTAAGTTTCTCCTTTTCTCCACTTTATAAGATATTTCATTGTATTTGGGTACATCATTAGGCCTATTTTCTAGAACTCGATTTTATTGTGGGAACCTAAGATATACTTAAGGGGGTTATAGTGTGTATATTATTTTATGTACATGATTATACACATGGCATCAAGCCTAGTTAGATGTCCCAGTTAGAGACAATTAACATACCACCTATTGCAAGTTTTGATGAAGTTAAATTTCCACCACTTTCTATTAGTGGGAGTCAAATTATTAGTCTTATCCACTAATCATGTTGGTAGTTGCTTCCCTCTTTTTTATATGTATATCACATTCATGGTTTAACGATATACTACTTTATCCAATTCTGTGTTATTTTTTACATTACATATTTTTGTTTTCCTCTCCCAGGTTGGAGCATGCATTTGTTTAAATTTCATGCATTGTTGGTATGTAAATTCATTGCAGAGATTTTGGTGGATTTTACAATCAAGGAGAGGACTCCTATGAGTGGGATAGTTCCTAAGAAGGTCTAAGATATGAGAGAAAACTAAATAATGCATTTTATTAGGGGTGATGGAGCTAGTTTTTTCAAGACCATGGATGGCACAAACTTCTTGATTTGTATTGAATTCTACAAGGCCTAACATGTTTTCATCAAAGGTGTGACGATGATTTAATTTTTTTGGGACTTATGTACTCTATCTTGTGGGTGTAGGAATGCACTCATAAATAGTCATTTTTTACATTTATGGGAGACATTAGATGATTATGGTATAGAGTCTATATGTTGAAGTGGCATGTACCCTAATATGCTAAAACACACAATAACTAGTAGGAGCATAAATATTTAGGGAGTTACTTTTTTTTGTTTTTGTTTTCTAGTATTATATTATCTTGGTTAAAAAAAGGATTGATAGTGTTTACATCCATGGTGTGACACAAAATTCCTTGAAGATGGATGAATATATCTAAAATATGTTTTTTTTAATCAATTAAGTAGCAAACTATAATCAAGAATTTTTTTAGGATTATACGAGGGTGTTGACCCCTTAAAATAAAAAGGCCCTAAGGAATATCAAAACTAGCCAACAAAAAGCCATTAACAACACATTAAAAACATAGAAGCTTAGATTTTTTTTAAAACATAAAGAGAGAAAAGAAAAATAAAACTAAGAAAACAACTTCCCCCGACCCTCTATAAGGAACTTGTATAGTTCTCCATGTGTGGTATAATTGTTGACCCCCTTATCTTTTCCATATCATTTGAGTTCCTTATCCTATAAGAGACAGAGTGTGGTGGCTGATCCATGCATAACTTTAGAGATAAATTGGGAAAACATTCTTAGCTTTCCTTCTAGTTCCTCTACTTTTATTTTGAGAGCAACCATCTCAACAACAAATTTTTCACATTTTGTACATCCTTCCTGGTCTAGTTCAACTTTGGGGGCAGTGTCAAATTCATTAGAGTATGAGAGGAGGGCATTCATCTTCCCAAATAGAATCAGGTCCTCTATCTCTTCTTCCTCATTCTCATCCTTTTCATTCTTATATTTTTCTTCAATTTCTTTCTCCTCACTTTTTGTAGATTCTTTGAAATTCTCTCCCTAATATTGAGGTTATGGGTTTAGCGATCAACAATCCATTTGGACCTTCTTATACTTGACCTTGGCCCTCTTACCTCATCCTTAGTGCCTGTAACCATGTTCCTCTTGTAATCCTCCTCCTTGTCTTTTACATTCCCTTAGGCATAAAATTACTCTTCTCTAGCTGAAGTATCCTCTTCAATGAATGAATTGTATGAAGATTATTTTGGTTTTTTTTCTTTGGATTTTTTGAGGTTTTGTGTAGGAATTTGCTTACTAGGAGACTTGAAAATAGGATTCGTCAGGGGGCTATTTTTAGGTTATAGAGGTCAAATACAACATTATTTTGGGAGGAGGATCTAAGATACTTAGGAGAATTGAAACAAGGTTTAGTAACAGCCTAAGGAAAATATTCCAACTTTGTTTCCAGAGAGGGGGATTGCTTTTTTTTTTTGTTTGGAATTTGAGTGGGAGGGCATCACAACAGTAGAGCCCTTAATTTTTCTTTTTAAAGACTCCAACAGAGGAGAAGCAACTATCTTTTCAGGACTCACAGGCAAGGATTCTTCAATGAGGTAGGCCCTTATGGGTTGTAGAGGGCATAAAGCAAGGTGAAGTTGATAAATGAAAAATAAGATATTGGTACAATGGGACAAGGGACTTCTTAGAGTTTTTGGTAGACAATTGTTTAGCTTCTTTAACTAATAACTCTAGAGAGGCAAGAAAATAGAAGGGAAATATGATAATACTTTTGTGTCAAAAATGGTTCAAAAGAGTGAAGTGATAATGATAAAAACTCTTAAATATTCACTCTAAATTAAAATATTTCATTGTCATAAACCATACCTTGTTCCATAGAGGCGAGATCTTTACATAGTCAAACCCTCCATGCAATGTCATCAGAGCCTCATCCTCTCTAAAAATAGAGCCATATTTTCATTATCTGTCTTTACTCTCTCTTCAACTCTATTCCTTTGTATTAAATCCTCATGGCATGTGATATTGTCTCTTAACCCACCTCAAAAATTATACAAGTCCCATTTGCACTTACTGATTATTCCACACACTAGAAAATTGGATGGATAGGTTTTCATCATAGTTGTTTATGCATTCTAATAAAGGGGTAAACCCACCTTCAAGAATATATACTAGAGTGGTGTCACCTTTAAATTATTCACAGGAAACTAGTTCCATGTGAAGCCTATCTCCTCCCATCTTAGCATTTTGCATAGGGTGGTAGAATTGTAAAAAAGACCTGAAATAAGTGTTTTTGTAGTTGCCCCTACTCCCCTTCAATTAGTAGAGCTAGACTAAATTATTTATATTTCTCAAATTTTTAAATAAAATACTATAACTTTGAGTATTCATCACCTCATTGAAAGTTCCAAGTTTAGGGAACCTTCGAGCATATGAAATTAAATGATGGTATATGCCCAAGTAAAAACTATTATTAGTTGGAACCATCAAATTAATATCAACACTCCACACAAGTATGATCCTTCACATATCCTTAGCATGAAAATTCATAAATATATCTACGCTAGTAGTCATTATCACTTTGTAAAGAAATTGATATGAAGTATAGGGGGTGTAATCATTGAAGAAGGATGCTGCTAGGTTCCTACCAAAAAAATTCCTAACATCAAATTCTGAACTCCACATTATCATAAGCATGAAATTTCTAGTTTTTCTAATCCTAGTCATTGCTACCTCATTTGACTCAAAATTCCTTCCAATCCTCATATTTATATGTTGTCATCTTTGATCTTTATTACCATTTCTCCCAAAAAAGAATGGGGATTGTGTTTTATAAATGTATATATTATCATGCGAATATATAAAATTATATATTCAAAATAAAAAAACCTCTTTTAAAATATAATCATTTGAATTATAGTTGTATTTCCACTCCTTTAAAAGAACGATTCTTATATTATCAAGAAATTTTACACTATTCCTCCAACATCTCAAGGAATTAAAATTATTTTCTAAGTTATCCATTTCATTCTCTACTCTATTCCCTTCTTATAGATATGTAATAATTCATAGCACTCCAAAACTATAAGAATAATTTTAATATCATATACGATATCCTCCATAACCATCCCAAATCCACCTTTCCTTTGATCGTGTCTATTATGAGTTTAGAGACACATTGTAACTAGAGATTGTTTATACCCATGGAAAGAGAAACTTTGACCACCCATATTAGAGCCATCACTTCTACTATATTATTCATTTTCACCCCCAATCCCCCGAGTAGGCACCAATGAATCCACCCATAAGATATCATATCACTCCACCACCACTGAACGGTCTAGGATTGCATTTGTAACCCCATCAAAAATTAACTTTCCCTATCCCTCTGGGGGGCCTCCATTTAGTTCTTTGACAAAAAAGGTTTGTAGAGTTATCAACCTTGGTAGTGTCTATGGAGATGCCCCACCTTTTTCCAAAATTTATTTCCAAAGGATTAGGGGGAGTATCAATGGTCATTCATTTAAAAATAGTGATATTTTCCTCTAGGAGTTTGGAAAAGGCCATAAAAACCTCCTTAAGGTTTCTATTAGAGTTTTTGAAAATGAAATTGTCCCTCTCCTTCCAAATGCACCAAAATATATGAGAGGGACTTAGTAACACATCTATTTGATCAATGGGTGGGAGAGGGGGGATTTCTAATTCTCCACCAAAGTAGCCAACCCATCATTCATAAACTAGTTGATTCCTGACTTTTGCAAGCTCAAACCCAAAAGTTCCTTAGATAATTCACAATGGAAGAGGAGATGAGGAAACATTTCCTCCTCTTCTTGACATAAAAAAATATATTATGGATTTGGAATCCTCTCCTTTTTAAGTTACTTTGCATAAATACTTCTCCTATTATCACTATCCCAATAAATGCCACCATCCTTCAAAAAGATGGGGATCCTTAACAACTGTAATTCATGTTGCATAGTTTTAGCTTTTTGCATTTAATCCTCATGATTGTGAAAATAAGCCTCAAGGTTCTTCCATTATTTTATCTTATTTGTCAAATCTAAGTAGTCAATGATTGTCCCACAAAAATAGGTCTTAGTTGGGCCTCCAATCCTATGAAGTTTTGGTGGAAAACCAAAGGTTGGTCCATAATATAGGTGTCCTAAAATCTAATTAGATTACCATTCCCTAACTTCCACTTAAGGCCAATTTGTAGGAGACTTCAAGATTTTAGGATAATATTCCATATTAAGGAACCTTTAGGAATACTATATTAATTAATAACCCTACTCATGTGGATGTTGTTTAAATATTTAGCTTTCATAGTGTCGTGCACCAATCCTAATTATTTTTAGTAAGGCCCCAACCCATCTTGGTCATAAGAGATTTATTAGTGAGGTGGAATTTCCTAATACCATGTCCCTTATGATCCTTTGGAAAAAAAGCTTTATCCCAATTGATGAGGAAAATTATTTTTATTTCCTCCATGCCAAAATAGAGGAAACTTCTTTAAATTTTTCAAATTTATGAACTATATATTTAGGAACCTTAAAAATTAATAAGAAGTAAATGGGAATACCTTGCAAAGAAGCCTTAAGTAATTGGAGTTTTCCTACATGGATCAAGTATTTACCTTTCCATCTTGATAGCCTCTTTTGGATTCTTTCTAGGACTGAGTTCCAAAAAGTGGGAATAACCTCTTTGACAATTAATAGGAGCCCAAGGTATAAACCGGGAAGAGAAGCACTAGCACAACCCAAGATGGCTTTAATTTTTAGCTATAGGTTCAAGTTGGTATTGAAGAAGTAAAATTGACTCTTATCATAGTTGATACATTGGAAAAACACAACATACTTGTTTAGACATGTCTTCCATCTCTTGGCCTCCATAATAGAGGTAGAGCCAAATAATATGGTGTCATCAACAAATTGTTGTATGGCTGAAGGTTCAAGAGAGGTAGCATCTTTGATTCTGTTTAGCTCTCCAGGTCATAGTAACTTTGAAATATTTATTTCAATGAATTCAACCAAAAGAACAAAAAAATTGACAAAAGAGGAGCACTCTACCTAATCCCTCTTCCAAAATTGAAGAATCCTATGGGGATGCCATTGACATCGAAAATTTAATATTAGCTATACATTTCTTAACTAGGTTAATGAATTTCATGGAAGCCAAATTTTTTAATACCTTAAATAAAAAGTCCCAGGAGACCCTATTGTAAGATTTAGAAATGTCAAGATTAAGAGCCATTCCTCATAGATCAATCCTTTCCATAGAATGCAAAATTTCATGGGGTGGAGATACAAACACCAATAATTTTTCTTCTAGGGACAAAATTTTTGGTTATTATTAATGAATTACTTAAGCAAAGGTTGGAGCCTATTAACAAGAATTTTATTGAAAATATTGTAGACAAAATTACAAAGGTTAATAGGTCTACAATAAGTCATTAAACAAGAATCAAATTTATTAAAGACTAGGTAAATAAAGGCATTTTTGAGTTGTTTCAACAACTTATTAGTTATAAAGAATTCTTTAGTAGCCATAATGAAATTGAATCCCACAATGCCCCAAAATTGTTAAAAAAAAGTAGTGGGAAAAATATCAGGACCTAGGGCCTTAAAACCCCCGAACGAGAACGTAGTAGTTGTAACATCCTTCTTTGAAACTAGTAACAAAAGCAATGAATTATATTCACATGATAACTAAGAAGGGATATTGTCCAATAGTTATTCTTCCTATAATTTAGAGTGGTCAGAGGTCTGTTCAACCAAGAAGGTTTGGAAGTACTTGGAAGTATCTTGCCTTATCATTTCATCTAAAAGAATTTTTGAAGCATTCTAATAAAAAAGTATAGTAATAGTATTCCTTTTCTTGTGTCTCATAGAAGATTGGTGGAAAAAATAGAGTTCCCATCCACTTCTTTCAGCCATTGAACTCTAGACTTACGCGTTCATAAAATCTCTTATTTTTTCAAAATATCCTTCCAATCTTGTCATAAGGAATTTTCAGATTGGAAAGTATCTTCCTCAGTGTCCCCTTGGGCCATTATTATCTAGATATTAGGTACCTTAGTAGATAAGCCATTTTTTCCCCAAAAAAATACCAAATGTGTATTTTTTCGATTTTTTAACTTTTGTTATAATAGTGAGATTCTATGTCACCCTATACATTGCTGAAACATGAATATATATTACAAAAAATGGATAAACAATCCTTGAAATTAGAGTGATTCGACCACAGAATCACATATCTTAAAAGGTAATTAATGAAAAGTTGGGTATCCCTCTAAGATTGAAGCAAGGGGTTATGATCATAAGAAATTCTCGATAAAGAAGTGAGAAGAGAGTTGCTAACAAAGTACCAATTGAAAGATACCATAAATATGTCCAACTTGAATTGTATAAGGTGGTTGCCTTTCCTTTGGTTAGTCCAAGTGAAAAACTACCCATGAAGATCAACATCCATTAGCCAATTAGAAGTTATAAAATCAACTAGGTATTCCATGCTATTAGTGTAGTTAGTTAGTCCCCTAAGTTTCTTAGAGGGAAACATGGGGGAATTAAAATCCCTAGCTACCATCCACAAAACTTCCTTATTGGCCATCATTTGGGAGGCCATATCTTGCCATATATATATTTTCTAGTACTCCATACATTAGGGGGATATATGTTAATAAGGTTCCAAGTTCTAGTAGGGGAAGTGAACCTTATCCTGAGGGAGCTTTTAGAGTGTGAAATAAAAGTTCTAGACAATTTTTTTGGGTTCCACATTGTAACAATAATCCCAAATGCTCCAAGAGCCTCACGAATTTAAAATTCAAACCAAATAAATTTAGCAATACCTTAAAAATTATTCTTTGTCACTTTAACTTACTAAAGGAGAAGGATGCAAATTTGGTTCTTAAGAGAACTATTTTTGAGGACTATTGAGTCCTCTTCTATTCCGAGAAAGGATCTTCATTTATAGTTCTTTCTAGAGGAATCCTCCAAGGTTATTTGCCTTCCATTAGAAATTTATCTATCTACTTCTCTTTGTCTTGTCTCTCATTAAGAAGGTCGTCTTGCCTTAATGTCAACTCCAACATTTACAATTTTTTTCCTCCCTTTATTTTTGGGGGTATACCATTTCTCCTAGTCAAGGGAGTTTTGAGTCTTACTTATCCATGCCCTAGGGGAAATGGGAATGCAGTCTTTTATAAGAGAGTGGAACACCACAACCTTTGGTTCAGTTGACCTCCACATTGGGACATTGACCTATAGTGATTTTTGTTTTAGGGAAGAAGTGGTCAATGACTCAATAATGAACCACGCATCTTATTTTTTTTCCATAATGGTGGGGAAGGCACCCCTATCTTATGGCCATTAATCTTCTTGTTAGTCAGTTGTTCAAACATCAACTATGTGCTCACACTTTGAAAATGGGTCTTTGTGGGAGCTGTAGGAGTCAACAATACAAGGTCTCTCATCATATAGCCCTTTGTTTATTTTTCTATCATCAGTTCCATGAAATATTTAGTGTTATCCTTCTCAAAAGGAGTCCTTGTAGGAGTTTTTAGGGTCTTTTTTCTTGGGTGTTAATATTAGTAGGGTTCTCAGAGGAATTTATTAAGTTGTACTGGTAGAGCTCCTAAATTTTTTGAGAATTTGCGGTGTGTATTTCCTTGTCATAGTTCTGTGCTTCTATGTTCAGGGGTATAGCATAGGGTTTTAGGTTAAAAACCCTCTTTTCAAAATTTGTATGGTCATGAATGTTGAATGTTATAATCCTTCATTGACTTGGGCACCCAGTTACTAATCACCTAAGTTGTATCTTGAGGCATTGAAGTCATTACTTGCACCGACCCCTTGGGTTAGGTCTGTCGGTCACCATTTGCAAGTTAATCATTTCAATTTTTCCATGGTCGGGTTAAATAATTTCATGTTTAAGACTTAGGTATTAAGTCTTCCTCCTCAAAGGTTAAGTCTCATAGACCTAGTTGTGGCCCCATTTTAAGAACTAACAATTTTGGCATGTTCAAAAATGAAATTCCATGGTGGTCATTTGATCGTCACAAGTTGATCATGACCATTCCCGAAACACCCATTCTAGTTTATTGCATATTGTTTTATTCACACGGGCTAGCGGGCTTAAGCCACGTGTCTTGTGCTTAGGTGGGCTCGATGCCTTTATTGAAGACTGTAGGAAATATTAGAAGGAATTAATGATGATCGATGAAACATGTGGCAACATCTTGACCGCTCCCCGCGTGCCTGTTCTAGCTTATTTTTCATTAAAATAAACGAATGGGTTGGTGGGCGATTGCCATGTGTCATGACAAGTGGTGGGACCAATGTTTCTAAGCGGTCGAAAAGCAAAGGATTGAAAGGGATCGAAAATGAGTATCACTACATGTGTCTTCATTTGGGCCGTTCCTCGCATGCCCGTCCATTTTATTTATTAAGGTTAAGAACTCCCACGGGCTAGTGGGCATTGGACACATTTAGCCTTTCTATGGTGGGCCATATATCTTTTGTACTCAACGAACAATACCAAAATAAAATCTACGGTGGTTGTGGGGTAACATGGTAAAATCTCCACCATTCCCCACGCCCTCGTTGGTTTTTATTTTAATGCTTATAAAGGGACACAGGCTAGCGGGCATGGTGACATCTGTTGCCCCATAGAGGGATGCGTTGGGTTTTAATGATGACGAATGCTTCGATATGGATCCAAATCGATGGTTGATGGAAGGTGACATGGACTATCCTGACCAATCCCCATCATCCCATGAGGACCCCATTTGTGTCTCCCATTTATTAGTAGGAAAGCGGGTGACTGCCACATAGACTACTTTAAAGGGTTTGATATACTTTAGCAGAGATAAAATATTGCTAAATTTTGTTTGAAATTGCATTAAGATTTAAGAACATCACCAAATTTTAGCTAAGTCTTTGGCACACATTCAAGATTTGGGAGATTCTTGTGGTTGTGGTTGTGAACTCTCTTAGGTGTTGGTACACATGGGATGGAGAATTTGAGGCAAGATAAAGTACATGTTGATATTTTGAGGATTAATCATGCTCGCTCCCCGCTATCTTGTGGTGGTGAATTATGAGTAAATTAATTCCCATAGACGAGCGGGTAAATGTGACATGACATGTTTCATTAGGTGCTAAGTATGTGATTAATTATGTAAATGGAGTGGGTGTTTATCCACTTGAGTTTTCTAATTGGGAAAAAGTATCTAGTGCATGCAAATTAATAAATTTTCATAATTAACCATTCTCGTTGATTACTTGTTGATTTATTTCAGTGTGTGATCAACAACTAAGATTCAAAATCCAAGTAGCTAGTTGATAGATCTCTTGTGCGAACTCCCTTGGAACATTAATGAATACATGTTGCAGTTGGTCTATTTATTGAAGATTTCCTGCTTGTTATTCTCACCATTTGTTGATTGAGAGTTTGGGAATAAGTGTATGAAGTGTTCTAATTAATTATAGAGTGTGAGCTAGTTATTTTACGTAGGAGGGTGGTGTCTCTGTCCTAAAGAAGTTTGGTGAGTTCCTTCATGAAGAATGGGTAAAGTGAGCATGTCTATTAGCCTTGCTTAAAGGTCCAAGAGACTCATTGAGTCTTAGAGTGTTGTGCCCAAGGAGGAGCAAGATGTGCCCAAGGTTCTTGTAACACCAAAGAAGAAGGCAAGAGCTGATAGAAAATCTACATGGAGTGTTCTCAAGCATGCATATCATCTAAGGAGCCGAATTATCTTTGAGGATTTGGTTAAATTCAAGGAGAATAAGGTTGATAGGACTAAGAGGGAAGTTTCAAGAAAGAACAAGTATCATAGAGCTTTCATGGGACGTCATTATTCTCCCATTGAAGTCTCAAATGATCCCTCAGATAGTGGAGATTAAACTAACTCTGTCTATCACCAGTACCTCATGGCCATAAGTAATTTAGCTGATTCTGAAGATGAGGTGGTGATGGCTACTCCACTTTCAATAAGGACATTGAGTGAGTGTTCTTATTCTACTGTTGACTAGGTAGAATAGCACCCCACTCCCTTTCTGAGCTGATGCTCAAGTTTTTATCCTTTGTGATGACATGTTTCCTTGGGCTGGTGTGTTGTGATATGGGTTCTTATTGTTTCCTGCTTTTGTGTTGATGGTGACTTTTTTTGGGTCAATGTGAACATGCAAATTTTGATGTTGTGATGTGACACCTTTTGGAAGGATGGTGGGTCTTCTCCAATGAATGGTTTTTGATATTTTGTTCTCCCCTTTGTTGTAAATGATTACTTATAATTTACTAGGGAGTATTTTGAAGTTTGGTGAAATTGAAAATGAAATGAAGTTAAATGTGACTATAATTTAGCCCGGTGGTTGTTGCTCTCTTATTCTATAAAAGGGATTTCAAAGCTGATTACAGGGGTTGATTTTTGAGTCTTATAATGGTCTAGGTGAAGAGCTAGGTTCAGGAATAAGTATATAGTATAAATGATGATATATAGAATAGTAGGATGTCTATGGTATAAGTAAAGTATGTAGTAATCTTAAAACAGTTTTATGTAAGGTGCCATAGAAATGTAGGAAAGTATTAAGTTCTTATACATATACTCTCTTATGTAATTTCTCCTGCAAGTTATGAATGAAAGGGTTAATGATCTTCTAGGTCATCTTCAACTATTTTGTTTGAATGTGTGGATTTGTTTTGGCTTCAATTAAATGAGTTGATTGAAAGCTAAGATAAGCTCATAAATTTGTATGGAGGAGCATACGATTTGGTAAGAAGTTATGTGTTGAACATAGTGAGTTGAACACTACAATATGGTGTGACAATAGTCTAATAATCTCTAAATAAATGGCTTATGTATTACTAGTTATTACATGTATGAGTGTGAATTTTCACCCCTAACACAAATTCCCCTTTCACCCCTTTACACTTTAGAAAATGGAAAGCAGAGGCTTAATTCCACTTAAGCCTGCTGGTTGCATTCAACTTGGCACCCTGTTTGTGTGTTGGTGGGGGAATTTCTGTCAGGGATGCCTGTGCGATGCGCAAATGTTTGTGCGGCGTGATAACATCCTTGGCAGATTCCTGTGGCTAGAGACTATAGAGACGTTACACTTTCGATTGGAAGTCGAAGTGTAACACCCTTCTTTGGCTGACCAACCCGAATATGGCCATTTTTCACATTCTCCTTCAGATTCTCACTCCATTCTTCCATTCTCAAGTTTTGAACAAGTTGGCATACTCTCCCCATGCTTTGAGCATTCACTTCCAAGCTTTGTAGCAACATCCTTCACTCCATTGCAACAATCTACCACTCCATCACTTTGATAGCACAAGCGTAGGACAAACACCACGACAACAGAGGCTTGAGTTCCTCTCATTCACACCTCCACAAGCCTTGAGCACTTTGGATGGAGGTGGTAACCTCCTCTCATTCTCCTCTATCATATTTGGTTGATTAAGCACATACTATTTTGTAGCGTTTCTTGCATGCATAGCTTGTATTTCCTTTCTTTATCGTTATCTCTACTATTACAAACTTGGCTATCCGTGGAGGTGGAAACACCAAGATGGGGGTCTGACTAAGGTAGACCCCTATATAACCCCAAAAATTTCTCCCTTTACTGTGTGTAGGTGGAGAGAGTTTGAAGCAAGTTGGCGAGGAGGATATTCTACAAGATCATCTTTGTCACCCTCTCGATAATATACCTCTTTTATCACTTATGTATTTACTTTTCTCTCTTCTTAGTCTCGTTCTTTGCTTCCTAAAACTGTTAGACTCAACTATCAGTCCTTTCTCAGGATTCCAACCTTGTCTTTTTGGTTCTTTGGCCATACGGATGCCAAAGCACCTGTGAGACATCAGTGTGCCATGCTATCATCCCAAAACCGTGCTTCTATCCTTAGACAGAGAGCTACCTGAGACACAAAGTTGACTCTAGAAAAGTGACTCATCTGGTCTTCCTACAACTCCTGGGATCACAGAGTGATCAAAGGATATATAGTCCTCATCATTCTCATCCTTTTCATCCTAACCTTCCTTTGAATTGAGGTAAATTAGGGAAGCCTTTCTACTCTTGGCCTTTTGTGACCTGGGGCCTTGCAGTGGTTGGTCCCCCTCTCTTACATTTTGGTGAACCTGATGTGAACCATTTTGGTTCTATTTTGCTTTAATGAAAGTTCCTTTCCTTGTATCCTAGGAGTGTTTTAGGTGTGAGTGTTGTGAGGCTCTTGCCTTGCAACCAAAGCTACGACCCCTAGTACGCGTAGTTGGAAGGTTCCAAAGTATTGCATAACAAAACCTTAATTGGGTTACTACTTTATCTCATAAACCTTAGGAGGCTCTGTAGAAGTACCATCTGGTGTGCGTGATGGCATCTTTCCTTAATCAACCTATTCCCTCTACGCAGACTGTGAGTAGTGGTACTAGCATACCTTCACCTCACAGGACCTTCTGATGGGCTTCAATAGAAATCCATCTCCTCTTTACATTCCTATGAGGATAAATGGGAACACTGTAGCAGGCTTTCTCATTGATCCAACATCACAAGTGAATGTCATAATTGAGGAGATCATGCTGATTAAATTTCTACATAAAGATGGGTATGATGCACTTGAAAGTACCATCCACACACATGACGGACTTTTCGTACCTCCAATAGGGAGTATTTTCCTATCGGTCCTTGTTGGACCTAAATCCCTAAACCTTAAGTTTGACATCATCCCGAGGTATGAAATGTTCAGAGTGAAGCTAGGTATCCCTTAGCTAGTAGCTATGAATGTAATTCCCTCGGTCATACACAAATGTCTGAAGTTTTTTCATGGAGGTTCGATACACGTTTTCCATGACACTGGCTATAGACCACTGGTTGCATGTGGCAGCTATACCTTGGATTACTTTTGGCTTGCCTCTCTTGGTCCTATCCCGCCTAGGAAAGACCTCTTATACCACACATATCAGAACTATAAGAAGGGGCGTGCTAGGCCGAAAGTGAGATACCCTCCTTTGCCTTATGCTATCTTGCATAGACCTTTCTTAAAGGCTAACAGTGACACCGCCAAGGCACGCAGGAGGGAAGAAGGGAAGCGGTCTCGAGACCCTCCTTCTTCCTTTTTCATTGTTAAGCTCGATGCTTCCTCTCGCATTCCCGTGGTACCATATGCTTTTGTCTCACATTTGTGAGAGAATCCCATGGTGCCTGCTTGGCGAAAGGCCAAGCATCCTACATTTGAGCTTCCTATCTTACCCACAAAGCCTAGGCCCGTTCAGTATGGAAGACAAAAGGACGCTTGTGGGGAGTCCTCTCTATCTCGGCCTTCATGGCCTCCTAATGTTCTTGTTCCTAAAATAGTAAATAGAAAGAGGCCCACTGTCGAGGCATTAGAGTCAATTCCTCCCATCGTTTCTGAGCCTGCCCCTACTTCTCCCATTCAGGAGTCTACCCTTCCACTGGAGACAGCCGTGAGGACACTCTAATGAACATATTTCAAAAGGATTCCTTGGTGACGAATCGATTTGAGAAGGAAAATATTAAGGTTTTGAACAATGTGTCCCTTGAGTGGACCCCTTCTTTTCACGCCAGGTTCTCAAGGGACCCCTTCGAGAGATTTCAAAAATTTCTATGGCATCTAGCTTGGGGGCAGCCCGACTAGACCAACTTCACACCTCAACATCTAGTCTGGGAGCAACCCAACAAGATCATCTTTACATCCTTACGTCTAGCTTGGGGGCAGCCCGACTAGAATTTACCTTTCAAACAACACATCCCTTGAGTGGACCCTCCTTCCTTTTGAAGGGTTCTTGAGGGATCCCTTTGAAAGTCTTACAACTTAGCGATGGTCTGCGTGACTGTCTGTTCAGTGGCCTACACGTCCACTTCCTAATGTGTTCTATCTGCGAGTAAGCATGTCACCACCTCTGACTCTGTAGAGTCCCCTTTACTCGGTCTCCCTCATGTGAGAGTTCTTGGGGGATACCTCCCTTGCAAGTTTGCGAGTCTGTAAGGTGCTTCACTTGGTCTCCCTCATGTGCGAGTTCTTGGGGGATACCTTCCTTGTAGGCTTACGGGTTTGTAAGGTGCTTTTCTTGGTCTCCCTCATGTGAGAGTTCTTGGGGGATACCTTCCTTGCAAGTCTATGGGGCTGTAAGGTTGTTTTCCTGGTTTCCTTTATGTGAGAGTTCTTGAAGGATAACCCTCCTTGCAGGACTGTGAGCCTGTGAGGCACTTTCGTACTTCATCTTTGTAATTTCGTGGAACTACAAAGCCCTTTCCTGCACTTTTGGGTTCACTAGACTGTGCTCTTCTTCCTCGTCAATTCAGGTATACATCTCTTACTTTGTTAATTCCTTACTACTCTACTTTACTGAAGCACAAATCAGTAATCATGCTTGCTAAATTGGGGGAAAAATGTATGAGCATGAATTTTCACCCCTAATACAAATTCCCCTTTCACCCCTTTACACTTTAGAAAATCGAAAGAGGAGGCTTAATTCCACTTTAGCCCGCTGCTTGCATTCCACTAGGTGCCTTGTTTGTGTGTCAGTGGGGGCATTTCTATTAGGGATGCCCATGTGGCACACATAAATCCACATGGCGCACTTACGTCCATGGCAGATTCCTATGGCTGGAGACTGTAGATATGTTACACTTTCGATTGGAAGTTGAAGTATAACGCCCTTCTTCTGCTGGCCGACCCGAATATGGCCATTTTTCACATTCTCCTTCAGATTCTCACTCCATTCTTCCATTCTCAAGTTTTGAACAAGTTGGCATACTCTCCCCATGCTTTGAGCATTCACTTCCAAGATTTCTAGCAACATCCTTCACTCCATTGCAGCAATCTACCACTCCATCACTCCCATAGCACGAGCACAAGACATACACCACGACAATAGAGGCTTGAGTTCCTCTCATTCACTCCTCCACAATTCTTGAGCACTTTGGATGGAGGTGGTAAGCTCCTCTCATTCTCCTCTATCGTATTCAGTTGAGTAAGCACATACTATTTTGTAGTGTTTCTTGTATACATAGCCTGTATTTCCTTTCTTTATCGTTATCTCTACTATTACAAACTTGGTTGTCCGTGGAGGTGTAAACACCAAGACGGGGGTCTGATTGAGGCAGGCCCCTATATAGCCCCAACAATTTATCCCTTTATTGTGTGCAGGTGTAGAGAGTTTGAAGGAAGTTGGTGAGGAGGATATTCTACGAGATCATCTTCGTCACCCTCTCAGTAATATACCTCTTTTATCACTTACGTATTTACTTTTCTCTCTTCTTAGTCTCGTTATTTGCTTCTCGAAACTATTTTTGACTATTAGTCCTTTCTCGGGATTCCAACCTCATCTTTCTGGCTCTCTGGCCATACAGACGCCAGCGCACCTGTGAGACGTCAGCATGCCACAATGTCATCCCAGAACCGTGCATCTATCCTCAGACATAGAGCTGCTTGAGATGCATAGTTGACTCTATAAAAGTGACTCGTCTGGTCTTCCTACAAATCTTGGGATCACAGAGTGATCGAAGGACATAGAGTCCTCATCATTCTCATCCTTTTCATCCTAACCTTCCTTTGAATTGAGGTAAATTAGGGAAGCCTTTCTGCTCTTGGCCTTTTGTGACCTGCGGCCTTGCAGTGGTTGGTCCCCCTCTCTTACATTACGTAATTTGAATTCGATGCCCAATAGATAAAGCATTGGTCTATTCATTAGAAAAATTTAAGAAAACCAACTAGCAATGCACCTAACTAGAGATTTGTAATAAAAACAAAAAATCATTTAAAATACTTTCAATTATGGTGTGTAACTTTGAAGTTCCTCTCAATTCCTAGCACTAAGTAGTAATTTGTTCAAATATTAGCCAAATATTTGGTGAAGGATGCTTAGTTGTGTTCAAATAGGAATGCAATCTATTTCTAAAATTACTTTTAAGGACTAAACATCTCTTAAGTTTAATAAGGAGTACCCTCTTGGGTTTCACAGAGCCCGAAGAGTAGGAGTGAGGGCCTAAAGATTCTTACTCATTAATTTGGCCACTAACTTTGACATTTATTGAGCCTAAGGGTTGGATACCTTTTAGAGGATTTCAAGGTTTAGTTGGAAAAAAGAACCAACATAAATGATGACTCAGCTGGGGATGAACTTAGAATTTTTTGTTGCAGACGGTCTTATCAAATGAGTTATTCAGATTTGTAACCACTGATTGAAAATTATATTATCTTGTTTTCCCATTTGAGTCACCAACAGAAGTGGAAAATTTGCTAGGGAGAAATTTGAGAAATATGTAATAGAAGAATCCTATCTGCAGACTATTATATCATAGATTTTATAAGTTGGTGAACTTGAACATTTGGTTCAGATATTGTGAAGTTTTCTGACCTAGAAGTGGTTGTGTTATAGAAAATTTCAAAGAATTTGTGTGACTCTATTGTTGGAGGAGACCCAAAAGGAAATCTATCATCAAAATAGCTTCATATTGTTTGAAGTTTAGTCCTTTATGAAGAGAGGTGGTGACTCTATCTAAAGAACCTGCTAAAAGATGTGAAGAGAGTTTTAGGCCTGAAAATATTTTCAGTCAAGAAGAAAGGTTACTAGCTGCCACAAGTTTCCAGGTATTCTCATAATTTAGATAAAGTATTATCATGTGTAAAAGGAATTTTTATGAGAAGTATGCAAGACTTGAAGGTAATAAATGGTTCCCTATTAAATGAAATTGCATTGAGAAATGTAATATTAGTGGTCCTTTCCATACTTCTAATGTGTAATGTGTAATATATGTAATAATTTGAGAAGTATGCTTATTTATGAATTATACCTTTGAGAAATCTTTAAGGCATGAAGATTTGATCTATATCTTATAATTATGGTTAAATTAGTGAATGAGGAAATTATTTTAAATTGATAGTGATGAGATATGAACATAAGAGGGTTTCCCTGTGATATAGCAAGTAAAAGTATGCAGGGAAACCGATTCTTACCATACCCTCAAAGGGATTTTTCTATTGAAAGGTATATGCCATTAGATTTTAGTGGTATTAAAGGTTTCCCTAACCTAATTCCTCAAAATGCTAGGAAACATTTTCCCAAATTCACAGGGCAGAGTTCAGAATTAGCCTCTAAGAATTTGCAAACATTCATGGATGTGATGGGGGATTATGAGGTAAATCATGAGGACGTTTCCATGAAGATTTTTGTTTAGTCTTTAAAGGATGATGATAGAAATTGGTTCTCATTTTAATTGGCCTATTCTATAGCTTCATGGAATCAGTTTATGATAGCCTTTGTAGAAAAATTTGGTGAAAGGGTAAATCCAAATGTGGTAAGATTTTTTTTTTTTGAAATCCATAGAAATGAAGATGAGTTGGTTCCTGCTTTCAATCTTAGATTTTCAAAGGCAATAAGGGATATTACAGAAAGTATAAGACCAAATGATGCTAAGTGTTTGGTTGTGTATCTTGGTGCATTTGATAGTAAGATGAGTTATTTTCTAAGAGACAAGGAACCCACAACATTATATCAATCATATAAAATTGCCATGGATATTGAAAATAATTTGAAATATTCAATGATGAAAGGATATAAGGCAAGTATTGATTATCATAGCTCAATTATTACAAATGGAATTCATGAATCAAATAATAGGAATGACTCTCAAGATATTAGTGCTTTTGATGTTATAATTCCCCCATCACCATAATATGCAAGTCATAGTAAGCTTCAAGATGAACATCAACAGAGTTTGAGTAAATTTGATCAGATGTCCTTTATTAAAAATTTGTATGAAATGAAAAGGCAAAAGGAAGAGTCACCCTATGATTTATTCTCAAGATTCTTAGATTCTTTGTTGGAGGTTCTTAAGAATCTTAAGCTTGAGGATTCAATATGTATTGATATGTTCTATGAAATTTATGATTCTGAATTGAGTAAATTGCCAAAGGAATTGAAGCCTCAGAATTTTGAACAATTATTTTAGTGGATAAAGATTGTAGAAGGAGTCAAATGTGATCATTTACAAGAGGTGATGTTTTAGAATATTGGTAATGGTTGTCCTATTGAATAAAACTAGAAAATAATGCAAACAAATGGAGAGGGTATAACATAGTATGAACATTCATTTTGTTCTATGGGTAAAAGTAATGATTGTAATCACTTCACAAGTAACACATATGTTGATCAATACATTGGTGATGAAAATGAAGACATAGGGTTTGAAGACAACATAGAGAGGCATGAACTACACCCTTGGGATATTTTGAATGAGAAAAAAGTAGAAGAGGTGAGATAAGTCTTTCCCTACCAAGATTTAGTTACTAGTAGTGATGCATGTGTTATTGAAACCTCATTGCAAATCAGGGGGAAAGATGTTATAAATGAAGATTTGAGCATTCATTTTGAACATAGTTTCACTATTGATGGATCTTCCTGTTGTAGTAATCATGATGAAAATGGATGTGGTCACTCCTCTGTTGACTCTTTTTTCCCTGATGAAATGGAGGTGGAATCTTCTACCTCGAATAAGGTGTGGGAAGATGATAATGGAGATGTATATCTGCTTGAGGAGGAACAATCCTCCTCCAATGGAGATTTTTCAAAATGTGGATCAAACATGTTGATTGTTGATGATGTGAATGAAGTTGAAAATATATCTCTATGCTCTTCTAGTGATTGTAATGATTTTGAATAAATTGATGATATGGAAGATTTGGACCATCATGCTAAGGGAGGAGAATATTTTATGAAAACAATGAATGTATGACATAACCCCTTATTTGATGAGCTTCCATATTCACTAGAAATAAGAGATGGTGATCATTATTGATGCAAAAATAATCCACTCTTTGCTGATGACTCTTATGATGCATCCAATGTAGCGCTAGAGTATGACAATGATAAAATTAGGCAACACATTGATGAGATCTTTGAAGGTATTATGTCTAGTTATCTTATATCTAACACATATATGATCAGTAAATTTGAAGATCAACATGAGATTGAAGTTTCTGCTTCTTCCTTGGTGGATTGTAACTACCCCTGTGAAGCCAATCAAGAGATATTTTATTCACATGAATGTTGTAGTGATATGAATATTGATAAGGTAACTCATGCACAATTGAATGAACAAATGATATGGGATGAAAACATGGAATGTAATGAGGACATGCCACGAGTCAAGCATGTTAATAGTGTGAATACTGAACAATTTGAAGGTAAAAGTGTATGTGTTCAGTGGGTTGATCCTGAGCATAGAACTAGAAATGATGAAGGGGAAAATGAATGTGCTTATCTCCCTATTGATCATGATTGTTTGTGTGAAGTAGAAATGGAAATATTTGCTATAAATGAAAAGGATGATGATGTACTTGTGGATGAAAGAAGGTTTTTAAATGATCAAAATGTACATCATGACAAGTGTATGGAACCTGAATCAACATCATTGCCAGCTGATAATGTTGAGGAATTTGTTGGTCTACTTGATATTGCACATGGATTTACCTTTGCACATGAGTGTCTCTTTGATGATCCTGTGAGTGCTAATTTGTTTGGGCCTATTCCTGAGGTATTTTTCTTTGAGTTGAATGATTATTTCGATAATGAGTCAGAGTATGTTATTGAACCTAAGATGAATGCATTTACTCGGTCATGGGATGTCAATGATGCATATGACCTCTATTCCCATGATACTGAGGAATGTTTTGGTACAATACAGTTCAAGGATGTTCCTAAGTATTCTTTTTCCCTTTTTGATCCATCTATGGGTTGTTTACAAGGTAGACAACAAAGTGTTTATGAAGGTTTTTAGTTTGAGATGCAAACTGAATATAAGGTTGAAGTCTGTGATGTTATTAACTAGGTTGATTATGAATGTTTCACTTTTCCAATTAAATCAGGCATGGTTGGTTATGTTAATATAATGGAGTTGATTATTGGGAAATGCTTGATATAACTGTTGATCCATTATAGATAGCAAAGGATAATGTTTTTGACAAAGGTAAAAGTTGGCCTTAAATTTTGGGGGCTTGGGGCCACCAATTTGATGAGTGAAGCTCGTGAAATTGAAAAAGAAGGTTTCTTGAACTCCATGAGATGTGCACTATATAGGCTTGTAATTAGTGTATATAGGTTTGGTGTGTTTTCTTTCTGTTGTGTCTGTTTGCATTGTCCGAACAGACTCTTGGGTTTTTGTCTTTCTGTTTTGGTCTCCTTAACCTTGAGATCTGGTTTCTCACCATACCCACTAGGGGTATGTGTCCCCAAGCATGAGCCACTGGTAGAGCTCCTAATTTTTTTTGAGAATCTGTGGTGTGTCTTGCCTTGTCATAGTTTTGTGCTTCTATGTTCAGGGGAAGAGCATAGGGTTTTAGGTTAAAACCCCTCTTTTCAAAATTTGTATGGTCATGAACATTAAATGTTATAATACTTCATTGACTTGGGCACCTGATTACTAATAACCTAAGTTGTATCTTGAGGTGTTGAAGTCATTACTTGCACTGGCCCCCTTAGTTTAGGTCTGTCGATCACCATCTGCAAGTTAATCATTTTAACTTTTCCATGGTTGGGCTAAATAATTTCATGTTTAAGACTTCGGTATTAATTCTTCCTCCTTGAGGGTTAAGTCTCGTAGACCTAGTTGTGGCTCCGTTTTAAGAACTAACAATTTTGGCATGTGCAGAAATGAAAATCCATGGTGGTCATTCGATTATCACAAGTTGATCATGACCGTTTCCCATGCACTCGTTCCAATTTATTGCATATTATTTTATTCACATGGGCTAGCAGGCTTAAGCCACACGTCTTGTGCTTAGGTGAGCCTGGAACCTTTATTGAAGACTATAGACAGTACCTGAAGGAATCAACAATGATCGATGAAACACATGGAAACATCTCGACTGCTCCTTGCACACCTGTTCTAGTTTATTTTTCATTAAAATAAATGAACGGGTTGGCAGGCGATTTCCATGTGTCATGACAGGCGATGGGCATAGTGTTTCTAAGTAGTCAACAAGCAAAGTGTTGAAAGGGATCAAAAATAGGTATCACTACATGTGTGTTCATCTGGGCCATTCCTCACGTGCCTGCCCATTCTGTTTATTAAGGTGAAGAACTCCCACAGGCTAGCAGGTACTCGAAACGTGTAGCCTTTCTATGGTGGGCCATATATCTTTTTTAATCGGCAAACAATACCAAAAGAAAATCTATGGTGGTTGTGGGGTAACGTGGTCAAATCTGAACCATGCCCCACCCCTCGTTGGTTTTAATTTTAATGCTTATAAAGGGACACGGTCTAGCGGGCATGATGACATCTATTGCCCCATGGAGGGAATCATTGGGATTTAATGATGACAAGTTCTCCGATATGGATCTAGATCGACGGTTGATGGTGGGTGATGTGGACTATCTTGAACAATCCTTGTCATCCCGTGAGGGCCCCATTTGTGTCTCCCATTTATCAGTGGGAAAGCGGGTGACTGTCGCATGGACTACTTCGAAGGGTCTGATACACTTTATCAGAGATAAAATACTGCTACATTTTGGCTGAAATTGCATTAGTATTTAAGAATGCCACCAAATTTTAGCCAAGTCTTTGGGACACATTCAAATTTGGGTGATGCTTGTGGTTGCGACCATCAATTCTGTCAGGTGTTGGTACACATGGGATGGAGAATTTGAGGGAAGACAAAGTACGAGTTGATATTTTGAGGACTAATCATGATCTCTCCCTACTATCTTGTGGTGTTGAATTATGAATAAATTAATTCCCACGGGTGAGGGGGTAAATGTGACACCGCATGTTTTATCAAGTGCTAAGTATGTGATTAATTATGCAGATGGAGTAGGTGTTTATCTACTTGAGTTTTCTGATTGGGAAAAAGTATCTAGCGCATGCAATTTTTTTTTTTTCATAATTAACCATTCTAGTTGATTACCCATTGACTCATTTCAGTGCGTGATCAATGGTTGAGATTCAAAATCCAAGTAGCTGGTTGATAGCTCTCTTTTGTGAACTCCCTTGGAATATTAATGAATACATGTTGTAGCTGGTCTATTTATTGAATATTTCTTGCTTGTTATTCTCAACATTGTTGATTGAGAGTTTGGGAATAAGTATATGAAGTTTTCTAAGTAATTATAGAGCGTGAGCTAGTTATTTTACGTAGGAGGGTGGTGTCTCTATCCTAAAGAAGTTTAGTGAATTTCTCCATCAACAATGGGTAAAGTGAGCATGTCTATCAACCTTGCTTGAAGGTCCAAGAGTTTTCTTGAGTCTCAGAGTGTTGTGCCCAAGGAGGAGCAAGATGTGCCCGAGGTTCTTGTAACACCAAAGAAGAAGACAGGAGCTGATAGAAAATATTCACAAAGTGTTCTCAAGTGTGCATATCATTTGAGGATCTGAATTATCTTAGAGGAATTGGTTAAAGGAAAGGAGAAGAAGGTTGATAGGCCTAAGAGGGAAGTTGCAAGAAAAAACAAGTATCACAGAGCTTTCATGGGACATCATCAGTCTCCCATTGAAGTCTCAGATGATCCCTTGGATAGTGGAGATGAAACTGAATATGGCTACCGTGAGTACCTCATGGCCATGAGTAATTTATCTGATTCAGAAGATGAGGTGGTGATGGATACTCCACTTTCAATAAGGACACCGAGTGGGTGTTCTTATTCTACTGTCGATTAGGCAGAATAACACCTCACTCCCTTTCTGAACTGATGCTCGGGTTTTTGTCCTTTGTGATGACATGTTTCCTTGGGTTGGTGTGTTGTGATATGGGTTCTTATTGTTTCCTTATTTTGTGTTGATGGTGACTTTTTCTGGGTTGACGTGAACATGCAAATTTTGATGTTGTGATGCGACACCTTTTGGAAGGCTGTTGGGACTTCTCTAGTGAACGATTTTTGATATTTTATTTTCCCTATGTTGCAAATGATTACTTACAACTTCCTGGGGAATATTTTGAAGTCTAGTGAAATTGAAAATGACATGAAGTTAAATGTGACTATAATTCAGCTCGGTGCTTGTTGCTCCCTTATTCTATAAAAGGGATTTCAATGCTAATTACAGGGGTCAATTTTTGAGTCTTATAATGGTGTAGGTGAAGAGCTAGGTTTAGGAAGAAGTATACAATATAAATGATGATATATAGAATAGTAGGATTTTTACGGTATAAGTAAAGGATGTAGTAATCTTAAAATAGTTTTATGCAAGCCACAAAAATGAAGGAAAGTATTAAGTTCTTATACATATACTCTCTTATGTAATTTCTCCTGCAAGTTATGAACGAAAGGGTTAATGATCTTCTAGTTCATCTTCAATTGTTTTGGTTGAATGTGTGGATTTTTTTTGGCTTCAATTCAATGAGGTGATTAAATGCTAAGATAAGCTCATAAATTTGTATGGAGGAGCATAAGATTTGGTAAGAAGTTATGTGTTGAACATAGTGAGTTGAACACTACAATGTGGTGTGACAATAGTTTAATAATCTCTAAATAAATGGATTATGTATTACTGGTTATTACATAATTTGACTCCGATGCCCAATAGATAAAGCACTGGTCTATTCATTTGCATACTTGAGATAAACCAGGTAGCAATGCACCTGACTAGAGATTTGGAATGATAGTAAAAAACAATTTAAAATAATTTCAATTATGGTGTGTAACTTTGATGTTCCTCTCAATTCCTAGCTCACTAAGTAGTAATTTGTTCAAAGATTAGCCAAATATTTGGTGAAGGATGCTTAGTTGTATTCAAATATGAATGCAATCTATGTCTAAAATTACTTTAAGTACTAAACATCCCTTAAGTGTAATAAGGAGTACCCTCCTAGGTTTCATAGAGCCTGAAGAGTAGGAGTGAGGGCCTAAAGATTATTACTCATTAATTTGGCCACTAACTTTGACATTTCTTGAGCCTAAGGGTTGGCTACCCTTTAGAGGATTTCAAGGTTTAGCTGGAAAAAAGAACCAATATGTACAAAAATGGGTTTCTTAATTTTTTGGTTATGCTTTTTGGGGTATTTACATTCAGTGAATAAATGACTCGCTTTAGATTAGTTTTGATAGAAAAATATAAAATTCTCATACAAGATTGGTTGAGTCCATTTTCTAAATTTGGACTCTAAAACTATTGAGTTTGGAATGGTTTTGTGGATATCTATATTAACACAAAAATGAGAAAAGTCTAACCTAGATTTAGCCTTTGTGATGTTTTTGATGGTGATAAAGTGTCTAAAATGTTGATAAAATGTGTCTCAACCTTGCAATTACATAAGGTATTGTTCATTCGATGACAATGGGGGGCATGGGGGGATCCCCCCACGAGGGGTCCAGTGGGATCATCCCTCCAGTTGGGGTCTAGGGGCAGTTGCCTCGAAAGGAAATTTTATTTATATTTTATTATTGTAAATATGGATCGTTCATCATTATGTATCATATCTTATGGCCAATATTTTACTAGCTTGGCGTGCCCTAGAAGGAAACCCTATTTTATGAGGGTTTTGTACTACAACTGTGTATTGCGATATATTCTGAGAGTCTGATAGTGGCTGCATTACCTCTGGATTTTTGAGTGGTGATACTCTTGTAAGAATCTTGCTCTGCAAGTATATTGTAATCTTTGTGATTTCTGAATAACATATTGGGCAACTTTTGGAGTGTGGGGTTTTTCTCCGGAAAAGGTTTTCCCCACATAAATTGTTGTGTTGTGGTATGCATGATATTGGTGTATTTATCTTTAAGTTTTTGTATTTATTAAAGATCTGTAAACTTTTTGCATTATTATCCTCTCAAGATTAGTGTAGGAAGTTGTTCTGCTATCTTAGCTTCCTTACAAGTGGTATCAAAGTCTGATCACCTTTGGTTTTAGTTGTGGGTTGTTGGGTTTTTTGAACTAATCTAAATTTGAGTGGGAGATTTTGCAGGAGACACTTTGTGATGTTATAGGATTTTTTAGATGGAAAGTTCATCAAGGATAATAGATGTGGATAAATTTTTTAGAAATAATTTTGAAATGTGGAAGCTGAAGATGGAGGATTTGTTAATAGATCAAGATCTGTGGGATGCTATTGATGAGAATATTTCAAGTCCTGCAGACCCTACTCAAGCTGCTCAATATGATGTTATCGACTGCAAAACCAAGGGTATAATTAGATTATGCTTGGTGAATAATCACACAAGATTCACCAAGTTTTTACTATACCATTTAAAATCTCATGGAGTTCACCAAATATGGATTGATATAAATACAATTGAAACTCTAATTTATTTTTACACATTTTGTTCAATTTTGAACTTGTGAGATCTCAATTTGGAACCTTGATCATAAGAAAGTTACAAAATCACAACTACATGCATTGCTGTATTAGCAAATAGCAAGTCAGTGAAAACCTAAAGGTGAGTGATCATTTCTTCATAGTGTTATAATATTATTTATCTCTTTGCCATTCTTGCTTCAATATTAAAGATAATATTGAGTAGGGAATGAGATCCATATTCTATGATTCCTTCTTAAACAAGAAGAATTTTTTTGGAAACTTTTATTTAATGAGAGATGTTAAGTAGGAACAAGAGTAAGACTCCTCAAGGTGGTGAATGAAGGCCATCAAAATTACCAAAGCATAGAGCTACCATAAATTCATACTTTGGTAATGTTTTTGATCCATTAGATCAAGATGGAACTACATCATCAAATCTTACACCAAATACTAATGAAGAAGGAAATACCTCTGAGGAAGATCCGAATGAGTTAATTGAGTAAGATGAGGATGAAAATGACACATAAGATGTTCCAAGGGATACCTAGGTTAGCCGAAATGAGTTAATTGACTTGGATGATAATGTTGACACCTTAGATGATGTTACTACAAGGAAGAGGAAAATAGAAGCCAAATAAAAAACTAGGAGCGAGTGAGATATGACAAGGAATTTTTAGATTGAATAGGTGTCAAAGTACCCATTCATTGAACCAGTGGAGAATGAAAAAAAAGATGAACCTCTAACAAAATGCAAGTGTAAGATTTGTATTTGAAAATATAAAAGGGACAAGAAGTTGTAGCTAAAACATGACACTATAGAAAAGAAAATCGGTAAAAATTATGAAAAAAACATAGATAGAAAGGAAAAAATAGTAGTAAGATAGAAATCAAAGGAAGAATATCTTCATGTTAAGCATGCCTTGGAATATGATGAGTGTATGCAAATAATGATGAAGCTTGTTGAATTTTGAGGTTCAATTGAAGCTCAATTTGGAAAGATAATGGTAGGAGCATAACTGTAAAAGCTGTTCAGTTGAGTGTTGCTTTTTGTATTTTGTCCAGAGGGCGTCCTACGATAAACTGCCCAAAATATAATAATTTATTATCTTTTTTGGCCGTTCCTAAATTTCCTAGTAGACATTAACACATTGGTCTATAAAATCTAGATGGGAATGGGCAAGTTGTTTTGCTGAGGTGGAAACACAAGATTTCTAGGAAAATAAAAAAGTCAACCTTCATTACATTATCTTTAGATGAAGTTATTGTGATATATAATACTTCTTGGGTATGTATGCATGTGTATACTATACAAAAACATGTCTTCCAACCTCATCTACTCTATTTTCATAAAATGAAGGAGATATCGGCATCAAAAAATCTATTTGAACTAGTTAAGCAACATTTTAATGAAACTGGAGGTATGGATGACTTCATAATTGCAAAAACGTTGGTGTGTAGGAGTTGATGGAGCTTCAGTAATGTAAGGTCATAAGAACCATTTCTACATAGATTTATAAACTAATTGTTCACTATACACGATTTCGATTCATTGAATGACCCACAAAATGAATTTAGCATTTAAAATTGTATGCAAGTTTCCTTCACTATCAAAAGTTTAAAATCTAGTTTGTGAGATCTACTCATACTTTTGTCAAAGTCCCAAATGGTTTATGAAATTTCAAAATTTTTCCAAGGGAATAAAAAAAGGAAACAACCTTCTTAAGGATGTTGACACAAGATGGATCTCCTTGGATGGACCAATACAATGAGATTTTTTAGAATATCAATCCTTGATTGGAGTAATGTATGAACATTGTCATAAAATATACAAAGCTCCTAACCTCTTACATAGGTTAAGTGATATAGATACACTCTTAAATTTATCTAGTCTTCTCCCCATTTTGGATGAAATGAAAAATCTTGTGAAAAATGCCCAAGAAATAACTATGTATATTTATGAATATAGTAAACTATGTAGAATGACATGCAATAACCTCAATAATCTATATTTGTCAGATTATCCATTTGGAAGTACAAAACTTATAAGCTGGAAGTTAATTAAAAATTTAAACAATCTTGACAAATTTTTTTCATTTAATGCAAGTGGGGAGTTATGTGTCTTTATATGTGGATTTGAGATACCAATGGACTATTCTACAATGGTTAAACACTCTACCATAGAATCTTTAGTTACAAAGGAAAATTTTAACGAAATTATTAAATCTGTAAGTACTACTCTAAAAGCTATTGCAAGATCTCTTTCCTTAGAGATTCTAGAATGATTCCCTCGAGATGAACTACTTGAATCCATGTCTATTGTGTATCCTCAATTTTGGGTCCCAATCCATCGTAAACCAGATTATTTTTATAAGAATGTAACTGCCTTGGCTGAACATTTTTCAAAAAGTTCAAAATACAATGGACATAAAATAAAAGGAATTATAAATGCAACTAAGCTTAGAGACCAATTTGGCCATTTTGCAACAACTATGATTGAAAGTTTTGACTCCATAGAGAATCCCATGCAAGCAAGATCAATAACAAGGGTTTAGGCAATCTTAGGTTAGAGTGAAATATTGTGTAATTCATTATTCCAAATATTTCAAAATTGTTGATTTATGCCAAAC
>CM021103.1:254635223-254802533 GCA_007115665.2 Sequoiadendron giganteum
ACACAAATTTTAATTTCTAGTTATTAATTAACATAGAGGTGATGCAAAATATTTCTCAATTTTTTTTTTCACAAAGCTAAGTTGGAAACTCATATTATCAAATCATTCTATCAGCTTTTCTAGCGTGCTCCATTGTTCATTTGATGGAAGTGCAATTTGTTCTAACTGATTGTGTCTAACTTGATTTTTTTTAACAATTCATAATTAAAATTGGAACTTGACTTGAATGTTTCAATCAAAGTTGCATTTAAGATTATCAGTGGTTTGATGAAATCCAATTAGTTCACCCCATCTGTGTTCTAAGGAAACTGGTCCAAATCAATCTTCCTTCTATCCTCCATATTCTTTATGAAAACATCCTTTCCAATGAATCACTTTGTTGTGTCAAAAGCCAAGGGCAAACCAAACTGTGTCAAGTTCTCTATTTTTTCATCTAGCTTCTTCATCTTTTTTGTAGCCTGATCCAAAAGTTCCTCTATTTCACATATTCTCAAACACTTTTTAATGATAGATGACACCTTTATTGAGGTATCAATCCGGTCGTGAATTCCTTTGGATTTCAATTCGTTGTCACTGGTTTTGTAGACTATTTTCAAAATTTTATTTGCAATTTTCTCTCTTGAAATCACATTTTTGTTGTCAACTACGTATTTTTTGAGCTTCCTATTATGTACTATCAAATAATCAATCAATTGAAATAATTCACAAATGATCAATCCTCTGCATTACTTCCTCCTAGGTCTTTTGTTTCATACCTCTCATTGTTTTTCTACAAAATTAGTTAACTTATTTTGACAAGACTTTATTTCATTTTGTGCTTCCCTCAGTTGTTCCTCCAATTTTTATTCCCAATTTTCTCATTTTGTTTCTATTCTTCGAGATTGACTTTCAATTTGTTTTTTGAGTCAATGACTTTCACCAGGTTTTGTTTTAATTTTTATGAAGTGACTTTTTCATCATCATATTTCTTGATGCTCACATCTAACCTTTTCTTCATTGAACATTCAATTTCAATTCCATCTCTATTTGTTCATCCTCTTTGCTTGTAGATGTAGAGGAAATTTTTTTAATTCTTTTATCTAATTCATTTCCCTTGTTATTTGTTTCTTTTCTCTTTGCTGTCTCATTTTCTAGGTCTTCCTATAAATTTTCTATTTGAATCTACAACCTATTTTTTTTATCTCTCTTTCTTTAGCAATGATGTGTACACCATTTTGTTGTTCTTTTTATGATACATTAGTTTTTTCAAAATCTTTGAATCAAGAAAATTACATTTGGATACTACTCACCTCAAATTCAAAGAAATGCGTCTGATTCTCTGGTTTATTTTGAAATTTAGGAACAACAAACATGCACTCCATGGTTTTTGTATCTAGGTTAAATACAGGCAATACCCTGGTTTTTGCAAGCTCTGAAGTTATAGTAGATGTACTCTCTATAATTTTCTTATTTTATTTCTAAACTCAACATTTTAATCAAAACCTGAGGCGACATACATAATCAAATGCTTAAGTATCAAAGGAGTACTTGCAGTGATGGGAACATCTCTAATTGTCTGATTCTGAGGTTGGGGATTAGTCATTGACGTTACAATCACACTAACAACTAGAGGAGTGTCTAGAAATAACTCCTTTGGGGTGGAAATTAGGGTAGTGGTACTAGTAGTTGGACTTGGACTTGCCATAATCCTTTGATTCTTTAGAATGCCTTGATCATTAGGTGTCTGTGCAGTATATTCTACTATTGGCCTCTTGTGTGTAATTTGTTGTTGTAGCACATGTTTACCACCAATACTACTACCCATACCATCACCACCAATGGTAGTGCCAGTTGTAGTAGATTCTCCACCATGTCTTGGTTGTGATTGTATCTAACCATGAGGATTTGAAGTTGTAACAAAATGAATTGTTTCACTTGTACTTGTATGCCCTTGGGATTTTTTATCATCTTCAATTACTTAAAAATCACTAGGTTTTCTATGAACTACCTCTATTTTCACCCAAATACCTTGTCCTTTGGACCCCAAACCAGCACCTCCATAACCCATTTTTTTGTTATGGCTACTTCTAAAGTATATGTTTTTTTTGTGGTCTCACTTACACCACATTTGACTTTTCTTGCATATTGTACACTTCATTCTTACTTATCATCAGATTCATCATTAGTTTCTAGAACTTTAGAGTGATGCTCTTTATTCCACAAATTGCCAAACTCATCATCTTCTGGGATCTCTTGAAATGCTACACTAGTTTTTGGTTCACCTAGATCTTTCCTCATAGACCAAAAGACAATAACTTTTAATTATGTCCAATTTTGTTCTCTACAAGCCCTTCTTAGAGAATCTGGGATTTTTATTGAAGTCAATGGTCAACCACCTTTACATAAAAAATATCGTACCTACTTATTTTCTTCTCTGTTTCTCTTTGTTGGTGCAATGCCATTATTTCTACTAACAATTATTCAAAAGAAATACCTTTCTCAGTAGTAATTTCCTCCATTAATTTTTTGACGTCATCACAAGAATTCTCATTTCTCAATATTTCAAGCAAGGGTTTACTTTCATGTTGAATTATAATTACAACATTCTTATTGGATACAAGTCTTTCTTTAATGACATCACATGGGTCATACTGCTAGTGAGAGTCAACATCAATTTTTTTTATAAAAAAATTCATGTACCACATGAATGATTTTCTCTTGAATGTGAAGCCTCCATATGAAAAAGGTAAAAAAGGAAATATGCTCTTATTTTGATGACTAAAAAAGTGTAATTGATATCTATTCTCCATCTACTATACATATTCCAATGCAAAACCCTCTCTGTCACATGTATTGGAAGTTTGTAGGGCTCTACTCCTGATCCATAAAATCTTAGCACAATATATTCTTCCATGAAGTACTAGTCAGCCAATTGTATTTTTTATCCCAACTGAATGTAATCTCTACAAGACTCAAACTATCTAGGCATTGGAGTATTTGTAATTGATTGATACAATGGAGCCAAAAAGTATTCTACAAAATGATTGTAGTTCCTTTGAATATCATGCGTCCTTATCTTAGTGGTCCAATCATATACTAGAGCCATTGTTTTTTCCTCAACATTAGTATAGAGATAAATCTGAAGCTTGTTGGTAAAACACATTCCACTAAATCTGAATAGAAATAAATAGCACAAGTAGGTTGTGAACCTAAATGTCTTAGTGGAACCTCCTTTAATTTTTAAAAATTATTTCTACATGGATTCTACAATGTTATCAAGAAAGTTATATTTAACAAGTTTACTAGCATAATGAATATTATAACCATTTCAAGGAGGCTTGCACCCACTTCCAGATTTCTATCCAATCCGAGGCAAAATGCTAGCATGGAAATAGTATCTTGAACCCATGGTTTAAAATATCTAATTTATAAGGAGGCTTATGATTATCTTTGAATAAGTTACTATCCACTTCTATTTTGTTTAGAAAATAATTTTTGGACTCCTGATCGATTGCTTCATAATTACTAGTAAGATTTTCTAGGTCAATATGGACGTTTCCAAAATATTTGGTAATAAACCCCAACACATTTCCAAAATCTTTTGCAGTAATGGGTAACATTTATTCTTTGCTATCTTTACTAACAATTACTTTCTTGTTATCATCATAATTGTGGGTGTAGACCATGATAAATTTTGTGCAAGGGAAAACCTCATGTAATATCATGCATCCCAATCCAACTACCCATGGTGTAGTGATATTATTAATTGGTATTTTTTTACTATTGGTAATTTTCATTTGTTTGTAGTCTTATTCTCACATGAAAATCTATGTTCTAAGATAAGCCTACCATAGATTACACGATCATAAATATCATGGTATTCATCCATGAAACCTGGGGTTTTAAGTACTTTGACATAATCAAATTTTTATTTGATTTTTCTTTTCCTTTCCAAATAATTGGTCTGGTAGTGGTGGTAGACATGTTTTTATAGTGTGAAATCTCAACCCTAAACCCCAAGATTGAAAAATTAAGAAACGATGAAACATAGGATTTTTGTCTTTCACTTACCCAAAATTTGATTCTTGAAAAGATGAATACATATACAGTGATAGGTGTGGACTGGATATGTTGGATCCTAGAATATCCCCGTTTCGTGACCCTCTCACTTCAAACTAAAATCACTTAGTAGTAGTAAGTTCACTTCTTATTTTTTTTTTGTTTTTCTTGAATATTGAAGTGAATGAAACGTGTTACCTTTAGGCTACACAATTAGTACATTACAATTCTATACTAACACTTCAAACTAAATTCAATAGTTATCTTGCATTTCTATAGCTTCAATTAATTGTTCACTTTTTATGAGAGGTGGCATCATTCCAATGCTCCATTTCAAATAAATTCTCAACCATTGATATTTGAAAATCTAACGGTTATAGGGTGATTCCAGAGGATTGAGTTCACAAGTATAGCACTCCATGCATTTCATTCTGAAATTTAAATACAACCATCCATCAAATGTTCATCGAATGGTCGAGTAATTTAATACATTTTTTCTAATTTTCTAAGGCATAATATTTGTGAACCCTAATCCTTTATACCTGCATAAACATGAGAAAAAAACACATAATTAGATTAAATATGCAAGTTAAGACAAGGATTCCCCATGAAATCCATTTACAATGCTCAAAATAGGAAAATATGAAGAACAACATGAAAGATAAATGAAATCCTAATTTAAACAAAGCAAACTCTTGATCGCATGGGGGAGTTGGTGCCAATGAGATGTTACAATTAGCCCTTTCCCAGATCCTTAGTTGCAAATGTTGATGATTTGATGAGTGATCCACCTTGATGAAGATTCAATCAAGCTTCATGATAAAAATCTGCATAACCTAGCTAAGAATGTGAATAAATGGATGAAACTAGATATGCTTGAGAAAGAAGTTGAGTATAGTAAGTTTACTCAAATTATGGATGTTAGAATGAGAGGAAGAGTTTCTCATTTATAAATTCCAATCTTGGAAGAATGAGTGAGAATAAGCAATGTGGGATAAAAGATAATCCAATGGCATTGTGCCACTTGTCCACATGTGATTGGAGGAGGAATGAGCACATTTTGGTCAATGTGCAAGTTTGAATTTTGAATTTTGAATTTGAAAGTTGGGGGGAGAGAAGAGTGGAGTTAATGTCACTTGGCTCAATGCAGAGGGACATGTAAGAGGAGTGAATGCCTTGTTGGAAGTACCCATCCACTTGCATTTTTGAATTCAAACTTGAGGGAATATTCCCTTTTGATGCCATGTGAGGAAAATAGAGATTTAATAAATCAAAGTAATTGATTTATTGTGCAAGTTGCATTCTCTAGAGGATTTTAATGAGAGGGATTAAGTTAATCATGGATTTGATTAATTTAATGAAGAATTAGGTGATTTGACAATTTAGAATTAAATAGATGAATTAATTTAAGTCAGAATTGAGAGGAAATGATTTATTAAATAAATGATTTGATTTATTTAACCAAAGAGGAATATGTTGGATTAAATCAAATAAGGTTTAATTTATTTAATTTAATAAGAGGACTTTAGAGATTTAATTAAATAAGATGAATTATTTAATTAAAGAGGGATTACATAAATAATAAAATTGATTTATTTAATTAACAAGAGATGATGATTTAATTAGATAAAGTTGATTTATTTAATTAAGAGATGAAGAGTGACGAATTTAATCAAATATAGATTATTCGATTAAATGACTAGCGAAGGAGATGATTCAGGATGAAATGGTGTTAGTAAATTAGGATCCAGTATGTCGGATCGAATTGTACATTTTCCATGTCTACAATATTATGCCATATCAATATAAAATAACTGTATTAATTATAAAATATTACATAGTTAATAAGAGCATGCAATTAACTACTTGCTTGCGACACCAATAAGATGATGCCAATTAGGAATGATGGAAGAATATTTAGGTTGTAAAATGTGTTGTAGAGGATACCAATGAAAACTTGACAAGTATCAGACTTTTAAAATATACAAGGATAGTGCAATTTTCCTATGAGTTGAGCAATATAAATTATGGTGTCAATAGGTGTCTTAAGCGGGCCATTATTAACAATAGTGCTTAAGTCATGAATTTAAACATGTGTATTTACATTAAATCCTTTTTAAAATGTGCTAGGATGTGGAATCGATAAGTGATAATAGGGGTAGGTTGGGAAACAAAAAAAGCCCATGAGTAAGGAACCTAAGTGATTAGGATACCAAAGCAAGCAGTCAAGAAGATAACATAAATTTAATCCATTACTTTAACAAAAGATATATGAGAAAAAATCATTTGTAAAATAGAGAAACAATGAACACAAATGATCCTTTCAAAAAGTATCTAAACCTTGTTTTGAGGAAAATTAGCATATCTATCATAAATTGTAATTTGTACATATCTATCTATTTTCTTGGCCTTTTGATCCTCTGCTTTTTTGAAAGCAACCCATTTCATTCTTATTTCATTTACCCCCTTGTCAGTGAGGCAATTCCTGATCACATCCTCACCAAAGAGAAGCTAGTGCATAAATGAGGATCTTTTTGACTTGCTTGACAAAAACCTTAGGATCAAATGCTCTTGTTGTCTCTTAAACCATATTTTATATCTGGAGCATGGGTAAATGAGCTCTAAGCCCTCCTTGGTCATTGGGAAATCTGAAAAGATTGTAAAAAATGGAAAGAAAGATCCCTTCTTCTATCCCTTTAAATTGATATTGTTAGCTTCATTCAACTGCCAAATTAACTCTAGATATGCCAGTCTTAGAGGAACATATCTTGGAAAAATGTGAGGTTCCATAGGGAACCCATATACCCTTATCAAAGTTGAGTTATAATGGAGATACCGATCTCCCCAATTATGTTGCACACCCAAATCAGGCACTCTTTCTTTGGGCCTTAAGAAATCCATAATTTATTTTTGTAATCCGCTTTCTTCTACTCCCATGAAACCCAAGACTCTTTCAATAAAATGGTCCTCAAAGACCACATAATTTGTAGTCATAGTGCATTTGCTAGACATGAGTCCAACACTGGATTGGGAGAGAGTTGCCACTATTCTCTTCAATTTGAACCTACAATGTCTAGTCCAATTTTGTTCTTCCCTAATATAGAAACATGTGGGAGAGTAGGGAGTACCATCTAACTTTACCACTTTATTGTTTGTCATGATTTCCATTAATTGCTTGTGAATTCCATTAGAAAGGTATGTAGAAAAATTAAATTCATTGTTGACTAGAGGGTTTTGGATGTCAACTTCCATATACATCAATGGCACAAGGACATTTGTCTTAGCATCTCCACCAAGGACCTGAAAAAGTGCATCATAGGTTTTAATGAAGTAATCTTCAAACATGTCAATGTTGAAGGGTTCAACTTCATTTACTATAATTTTGACAGATCTCTTGTCAAATTATCCCTTCAATTTATATCTTAGTAGCCACAAGAATCGATAACCATGCCTTTCTTGTTGACACTTTTGTTTGAAGAGCTCAAATCTATGATCTTGTTAGTAGCTAGCTTTAAGCCAAAAACTTAAGAAATGGAAGCTTTATTGACTTGTACTAGAACCCCACCATTGGAATCTCTAATAAATAAATTTTTTATCATAGATTTTGGCCACATGCTTGATGAATTCCATATTCATATAAAGACTTTTGGGATAATTTGTTTCTCTAGGTAAGAGATCCACACATTTGAAATGGGGAACCTAGAAGCTCTCTTATTGTACTAGTGGGTGAAGAGGCTCCATCCAATTATAAGGAGTTATGCATCCTTACATTCCCTACCATTATCTATCAGTCTGGACTTACAACACCAATCCCATGGGTGCATATAAATTTTTTGGATGACCCAAGGAGTTGCACAACTAGGAATGATTAGAATTTTTTGGATGTCAACGTGTCACTTTCGTATGATTCTACACCTAAGAATTGGGCATGCTTTGAGGAGTCTGCAAACTCATGAAACCATGCCAAATGATGCGAGGTGTTAATCTTTTCGTGGTTCTGCATCTTATTTTTCTTTATTGAACAAGCTTTTGTCACTTTTTTGCTATTCCATAGCTTCACTTTTTCTTAATAAAATATAGCTTGCAAACTTGTGGAAACTAATGAAAACATGACACATGGTAAGCGATGGGACCACTAAAGGCATTAGCGCATATTCACTTAAGTCTTTTTAATTTGCACATGCAATAATTCAGACAAGCGATCATTAGGAAATAAAAAAGGGGTTTGATAACCTTATGATATAAAAATTGTGTTTGGCATTATAAATTGTGGTGCTAAAGGGATTTAGTGTTGGAATGAGAAGGAAAATTTTTGTCTCGAATGGGGTCCACAAATAACCAAAGAACTTAAGTCATGAATTTAAACATGTGTTTTAAAGTTGTTATAAAGTGCACTAGGATACATAATCGATAAGTGGTAAAAGGGGTCTGATTGGAAACCAAAACAAAATCCATGAATAAACACTTAGTAATTGGGATACCAGAGCTAGCTATTAACAAGGAAAAATAAAATGTACAAATAAGTAAAAAAAAATATTTTAATAAGCTTCAGCTACCTACCATAGTTTGAAATTGGTCCAATCTAGAGGATTCAAGAAGGTCTGGTTGGAGGGAGATTCCTTGAATATTATCAATTGTCCTAAGAAAAATCAAGCCCCTAGTTGGTTGATAGAGAGTATCATTACAAATTCTAAATGCATCATCAATTCCTTTGAGCTATGTCATACTTCTCATATTTATTGAGAAGGAAATAGGCTTGTTGATTGCTTTGTTAATTTAGGAGTGACTTCAATGTATAGGGAATGGGGTCCTAATGATCCCCTCCCTTTTGAAGCCAAAAGTATATTAAATCATGAAATTTAGGTATTGCAAGATGGTGCTCATTCCGTGGTTTAGAATTTGTCACATGGTGAAGTATTATTTTATGATTAATAAAAAAGGCCTCCCCTTGGATTGTATCTCGATATTGATTAATGATACTAATATTTATGGGAAGGATCGACATGTAAAGGTTATAATGATAATTTTTCTTATCAAACCCTTTTCCACATGGATTATGGGTAGCTCTCTTGCGTTTGGTGGCGATCTTTGGCTATTATCTTTTGGTGGTTTCTCTACTTTTCTCTAATTTGGTTTTCTACTACAATGGGGTGCAATAATAATAGGGTTGAACTAGTGTCTTGTTATTCCATCAGGAGCAATGCGAAGGTTTAGAATATTCTCATGGAGGGAGGGGTCACTCTCTATATCGATAAGCTGCACAGGTTTGGTCAACAAATCTCTAGAGTTTTTATGGATGGTTGGAAGGATCATGTGCTTAAAGTGAATGGCTTCGAGTTTGACATCATTAAAGAATTTATAGGTATGATCATTGGTATTCCTACTCAAGGAAAGAAAATATTTAGAGATAGAAAAACCTCCAATTCTGTTATGAAAATATTTTTTAAAAGGAATGAGAGGGATAGATTGGTTAAGGTGGCATGCAGGTGTTCTGATAGGAATTTGATCAAACCCATATGGGTGGCCACAACTGAGGCTTTGATGAGGTAATTTTCAATTGACGATAAATTCTTTGTACTATATGGGTACCACTTTATCCTATTAAACCATTTTAGGCATAAATGATTAATTTCTTTCCCACACTTTTAGCTAGTTTCCTTGGAAGATGGGATTAAGGACCATAGAAAAATGATAGGAAACCTATCTTACATGAGGGTCTCATATTTCTAATAATGGAACATGTTAATTCCTTCTTTGTTCCTAATACTTCTAAAAAGTTTCCTAAACCCCAACGAGCCAACCATGATAAATAGTCTTCAAGCTATGATATAGGAGATGAGTCTGTTGATGATGAGTGGAATAAGGAGGGTTTCGATGAGGAACCTATGGAGGTCTATTATGACCCCTCATTTGAATTCATTTCTAAACCCAAGGAAAATTTAAATAAGAAGCCCCAACCCTCATGGTCTAGGGGATCTCACATGGGAAATGAGGATGAAGAGACCAAATTACTATCCCCTCCTTCCAAAAGAAATAATTTGAAGTCTTCCAAGGATCCTACTGACAGTATTGCTTCAGAACACTCTCCTACTCTTAAAAGGAAGAGCTCTTGTCTGGGTAAAGAGATTTCTAAAGGAATTAAGGATAAGGAGCAAATTGTTCTTTCTTTTGTTGTGAAGAAGAGAAAGAAATATGGGACTATGGTGGATGTTGAAGAAGGTAATGCAGGAGGTAAGTTTGTTGGAGAGTTTGTTGATGGTGGTGAAGGTATTAAGGATAAAGGGCATCCAGTTCTCTCTAATGTTGTTAAGAAGAAAAATAAATTTGGGCCTGTTGAGGATGACAGAGAAGGGAAAGTGGATGATAATCCTACAGGTGAGTTTGGTGGTCTGCTCAATTCTTCTTTGGTCGAGGTAAAGGAGGTTCCTAAACCTAATATTAAACTGTCGGAGACATATGGGGAGGACTATGGCAATAAGAAAGGCAAGGCTATTATGGAAGATAAATTTTTGTAGGAGAATATCCCTGTTGATTTTTTTGAAGACCTCAAAATTTTCAATTGCAACCATGATAAGTTATACAATATCTTAGGTATGGATAAGGATGATGCTGTGGTTTATTTCAAACTATTCAAATGGTTTTTTTCTAAATTCAACCAAATCAATGTTAAGGTTTGTGCTATGCTCAATAGAACTAACAAGAACAACTCCAATGAGAATGATTCTAGAATCTATGATCATAATAATAGAATGTTGGGACTCCTCCAAGATTTGGATAATAATGTGTTAGTCATGAAAAAAAATTGAATCTAGGATTTTGGTTTTGGAGGAAAAGACTCTTAAAGTGTATGATAATCTTGAGAAATTGGTCAAAGTCAGTGAGACTTCACTCCAAAATAATGTTAAAGGACTCAACCCACTCAATGAGAAAGCTAGGAACTAGAAAGGTGAGGGTTTTGATCATGCAAAGGATGTGGTTGGTGCGAAGGAGGGACTAGTGAAAGGAAAATAGGGCTCAATGGTGAGCATTGGTCCAAGTACCTACACCTAAAGTTAGGTGAAGAAACCTTTGGAAATCACAAGAAAAAAACTAGTTGAGGTTATGGACATGCACACACATATTATTTGTTAGGACTTGAAAGTAGTAAAAATTCTTAAAAATCTTCATTAGGTTGCTTGTTTTAGTTTGATGTTTTGCTGATGTTTTGGTGATTTTGGGTTGCTTGTCTTTCTTTCTATATCTTTTACAATGTTCTTTTTGTAAAGGGTTTTAGGTCCCTTCAAAAATATTTTACTGATAATAAAAAATACATAATGTGAATAAACACTAAACACACAAAATAATTCTTTACTGTAAACGAATAACAAAGAATAACCCAATCATTTATTTTATTCCAACTGAATTACAATGTTACATAGCTTTTTAAAAGATGAGTAGAGAATGCAAGCTCTTGTATAAATGACACATGTCACTTTTACATCAGACACAATTGATATCATGCTGGTACTGGTAGTGGTATTATGGGATGTAGATCATATTCTCAAACCATAAGGCTTGTCGATCATGCTTGGGAGCTTGGGTTTTCAAATAATAGCTCCAAGCCACCAAGATATCCCAAAATGACTTTTAAAATCCATAGGGCTCGACAACCATGTTGGGGACATGGAAGAAGTGAACATAGAAAATGTACCTATCTTGGGTACTAGCTAGAATTATGTAGAAGACAAGGGGTAGTAAATCTATTCCCACTCTCTTTGGGTAGCTCCAAGCCACCAAGATAGCCCAAAATGACTTTGAAAGTCCATAATTCCTCTTTGAGGGCCTCTATCAAATTGGAGTATGAGAAATCAATGGGTTTCCATGTGGACAAGATTAAAAGACTTCTATGGTTGCGCTCTCTGTGAAAGAACTTATCTCCATCAAAGCTCCTCATCCTACTTCAAAAGTTGGCTCAACTTCTTTCAAATTCCACCTATTCTGAACTTGAAGGAAATTGCTCTGTCCTTTACTCTGAAACTACATAACTGGACGTAGGAGAATTTAGAGTATCCCTAATAATACCAAAAAACCATTTTATTCTTTATTAACCACAAAATGAAACCACTTATAAAAATTTAGAACACTGCACTCAAAAGTAATACCATTTTATGGACTTAAGAATGGTTTCAGTTGACTTCACCATCCATATTTATGGTATTTACTTGTGTGAGGTATAGTTGATTTTTTTGGAGGCATCATCAACACATGAGAGAGCCATTGGGAATGTTATTTTGGTTGACATCTGGCTACATGCAAACTATACTTGAGAGTAAATCAAGAATTCAAATGATATGAAATCTACTGTAAATCTTAATTCAATTGACAATTGGCTTCATGTAGAGTACCTTATGCAATTTTCAATATCAAGTTATCATCTCAATAAATTTTGCTCACTTCAGATCAAAAGAGGATATTATTTCTTGTTTTTTAAATATTTCCAACTGACACATTAAATTAAGAGCATCATGAAAGTACACATGACATCAGAGCACAAGAACACAACTAATAAAAAATAGAATAATTTCAATAGTGCTATCAACGTCAAACTAAGAATGATCTCTTAAGATTTTTTTTTTCATAAGATAAGATTTAATAAATAGACCTTGCACACAAAAAAATGAATTTTTTTCATTAATAGACATGAATAAAAGGTTAAACGTTGATCTTTGCAAATCAAACAACTCTAGGGTGATTTTGGAGGTTGATTTTGCAAGTCTAGTGCTCTAGACATTTCATTCGAGAATGCAACTATAGTCATCGATTGAACGCTCATCGAACGGTGAAATATTTTTATACATCAATTTGATTTTTTTGAGTATATTTTTGTACATTAATTTGAACATTCTGAGTACACATGACAATTGGCATCAAAGCACAACTTGGAACAAAAGAATAATTTCAATGTATTTTAAGGATATTAATAATGAAAAAAACTAATTTCTTTTTAGGAAATTATCAATGCAAAATAATAATGTCTTTTTAGGCTTCTATACAAATATAATTTATTTTCTACATCAATAGTTTGTGTATATTATTTTTAAAAATATTTCAATTTTTTAATATATTTTCTTGACAACTAAGACTAATATATATGTTAAGGAAGTGAACAAATGAATCATACAAACAGTCTTCAAAAATCAATTAATGTATTTTAAACCAAGGCTTCACGTTCTTTTTTTTTAAATGCTCAAGGTGACAAAGCCACTGTATATATATTAAATATAAAAAATATATACAAATTTTTATTAAAAAAAATTTTCATTAGCAACTTCCACATGAGCTAGCATTAGTAGAGGATACTAGTAGCGGAGGATCATGATGGTGCATGGAGGCCCTTAATTGAGTGTTTGAGTAGGAGGTGAATTGAATTAAACAAATTAATAGTAGAGATGAAAAGGGCATCAACCAAATCCTTCATCCAAAACCTCAGACTCAGTAGTGATTCATTTGTCATATCATAGACCAAACCATACCTCATAACAACTAGGGAAAGAGCTTGCACAGTAGAAGAAGCCAATTCAACTTTGGGAAATATTCCACCAACATGGGCTAACCCAAATTCAAAATTATAATGCTCAAGTGTCAACTCCAACGAAGAAAGAGAGTAAATAAAAGGCTGAAAATAACATATTGCCAACACCTTCACCAACTCTTTATCGATCAAAATGTGCATGCAATTGGACAAGAAAGTAGAAGATACTTTAGAAAATAGAGTGTGGGGGTTGTTGTGAAGCAATTCCCTACCCATAATTGTTTTGATAGCCTCCTTAATAGGCACACAAGGAGTAGTGAATACCATACCCAACTTTTCTCTATTGTATGGATTGTTGCTTCTTTTCTCTCAAAACCGTTTGGGTAGCATGACACACCATGAAGATTCCATAATAATGAATAAAGAAGAGAGAATTACAAAGTAAATATGTAATAAATGATGTGAAGAACATCAAGTTGGTGAAGCATATATAGAACAAAGACATCAATACTCAGAACTTCAACATTTAATTCACCACAAGACACAGATGTTGATGTGACATAATGTTATTTTGTAAAATGAGCCATAAATTAAGTGATTTAATAATGCATTTGAATTAAAGGTCAAACATCAATCTTTATAAATCTAACGACTCTAGGGTGATTCTAGAGGTTTGAGTTCACAAGTCTAGCACTCCAAAAATTTCATTCCAGAATGCAACTGTAGCCATCCATCGAACATTCATCGAACAATGAAGTATTTTTGTAAATTAATTTTAATTTTTTGAGTATATTAATGTTATATTAACTTTTCAAATAATATAACTCATTAATTTATACTGACATCTGGCTTTAGATAAAGTACTTCGAAGCATTGAAAAGATACAAGAATTAATTGGCTTGTTGTACCTTAATCATTATCAATATTGACTCACAATAAACTTCCCACACTTCTGATCACAACTTATAAATTCACTAACTTAATCATTATAATTTAGCATTTGATATTTTCGCCACCCAGACTATGATTTTTAAATTTGCATACAAGTTTAATTTGCCATAAAAATATTTTATTGGTTTGAATACATGTTTAATTCGCCAATGAAAATATTTAATTGGTTTGAGTACACGCTTAGTTTTCCAACGAAAACATTTTATTGGTTTCAACACAAGGTTAATTCACCAATGAAAATATTTTATTGGTTTGAAATCAAGTTTAATTCACTAATGAAAATATTTTATTGGTTTGAAAACACATTTAATTCGCCAATGAAAATATTTTATTGGTTAAAAAAAATGTTTAATTCACCCATGAAAATATTTTATTGGTTTTAATAAAAGTATCATTCACCAAGATTTTCTACAAACTTCTAGTGATTACAAAAGATTCACCAATTGAATTTATATTTTTTCCCAAAAAAGAAAAAAATCACCAATACAATTAATATTTTTTGGGAATAATACAAGATTTGCCAGGTTTTAATACCTTTTCCTAGGGGGGTTTCCTAAAGTTATCCCTGCTACACAATGGGATGACATGTTAGTGTAGGTTGAATTTTTATTCAATAACTTAGTGAATAGGTCTACATGTAGGACATTATTCTAGATCATTTATGATACATCTCTTAAGGATGTTCACTAATTTACATATTGTGTAGAAGTCAAGGCCTTGACACATGCACATGATGAAAAAGTGGCAGACTTCCTATATGAGAAAATTTTCACCTATCATGGAGTATCCAAGGAAATTGTTATTGATCAAGAGACACAATTTACATTAGACTTGATTTTAGCTCTTGTTCATGAAGTGCATACACAACACAAGTAGGAAGTATAAAGGTAGAAGAATTTGTACAACACATGTAGGAAGTGCATAAACAAGTTAAGTACTTGGAGATAAGTGGTTCCAATTATAAAACTTGTACAAATGGACATTTAAGAGTGAATACACACTCAAAAGGAGAGTTAGTAATGACACTCTTTAGGAAGGAATGATTTCTCAGAGGGACTTATAAATAAATGAAACTTAGGTAGATTGGTCCTTGTGGGATTTTTTATAGAATTTTTAAAGAATGATTATGAAATTGAGTTGCCTTGAGATTTTGATATCTCACTGATATTCAATGTTGCTAATTTATACTCATATGATCGAGTTGAGGATTGTAAGAGGGTATAAAATAATCTACACCATGCAAGATTTGATTGAAGATTATATAGCCATCAAGATCTAGGAACTTCATGAAAGCACAAGAGAGATCAACTATGAGAGAATAATGCTATTCTATCAAAGGATGCAAATGATAGATTATGATCATATGATTGATCAATGTTGTAATGTTGTATTACATGAGACCACTTGGTTATATAATCAAGGTGAGACATAGGATCAGACAAGATCGTGACAAGTTTCTTAATCCTGTGATATGAAAAAACTAATATTAAATGACTTAGGACACATTAAAATTCAAAAGATAAGATAAGATCTAATGAAAACTACCACCTTGAAATATTCTCTCCTAGGACCTAAGTAAAATTAACATGTAAATAGGACCCACTAATGAACTAGCTAGGTAAAAAAACTTATTTACACCAACACCCCCCCTTAAGTGCAACTTAGAGATTATATTATTATGCAAAGATGCAAAGATGGACCCTGACTATGAGGACATACTAGGTACCCATGTACAAATGCAATATCTCATAAATGAAGAAAAGTAGAAAACCTAATGGGATAAAAATCCTCCCCAAAATATGAAAACAAAAAATTCTCACATAAGAATGAAAAGAACAAAACCTTATGCAAGTAAAAAGGCCACCCATAAGAGAGAAGAAGAGAGACCATACAACCCCCCATCAATGTTGAGTCTCCAGTAATGATGATAGATGCTCAAAATTGAATGCTAAATATGATCCAAGACCATCAAACAACATTCATCCCCTTAAGAAGAAACAAAACCAAGATAATATGTAGGTTGTCTTCCCATTACTGAAATGAATATGTAGGAATAAGGATGATGTGTGATGTCTTTGAAGAATGCTCAAGTGTCTCCATGTTGATGTTGAAAGATGTCATGCTCCAAATAAGCATTCTAGGCCACATTGCAGAAGAAGAAAATCCAGAATATCTTAAAAATTATTGAAGAACACAATCCAAAGACAAAGATACCTTCTTTGAAGAAAAATAAGCCTCCTCCAAATATTTCCCAAAATAATCCACACTCACACCAAATTACAAGGAATGATCATGGAGAGAATGAACAAGAGGGTCAGAGTGTTCCCTCACAACAACTGAAGAAGGATTATCTCCATCAAAGAGAAGATGTATGCAATCAATGATGTCTCCCAAATCTAAAATGCGGGACTCACAAAACAAACTAGCAATGTTGTCAAGTACTCATCCCAAGTAGCCATGTCTGGAAGATAAGGAAGTCTTGTTGCATTGAATCACAAGGAGCCAAAATTGTGGCAACATAAGCATCATCAAAAGCAACAATAGATGAAGGCGATGGAATATCAACACACACCACTAGATCCTTAGTGGATGAAAGTAAACCAATATTCAAATGACCATACTGAATCTCCTCAAAAGTGCCCACACTAGATTCTTGAATGTGAAAATCTATCGAATCATTAGGATAAAAATGTGACAAGGTGTAGACTCAAGATTGGTGATCAACCTCCTCAACTACAACTATATTGTTTCTATGCAAATATTGTATTATAATAGAATCGAGTGTGAATTCAACACTCCTACTTGCTCCACCATGTGTGATCTGATAGATAGAAAGGATATTAGTTGACAATGAAGACACATAATGAACATCATTAAATGCTCCATCATCTGTGTCAATGGACCCCTTCCCACAAACACACATATGTGTTGTTAGCCATAAGGATGTGTGGTAATGAACAAGATTCAATTGAAGTGAACATACTTTGAGATGAAGCTATGTGATGTGAGGCTCTTGAATCAAGTATCCACCTCTTTGACTTAGAATTTGCAACAAGTGCTTGCCCCTTATGTCTATCGGACTTTGATGAAGAAGAAGAAGATGAGCCCTTAGATATTGAAGGAAAATTGATTTTATGCTTCTTAGAAGATGTTTCAACTCATCAATCTGTTTTGAATAACATTGATGTTCATCGTTCCCTACTTTATTGTAATATCCACATGTAGGCTTCTCGTTCTTAGATAATTCCTCTTTAGAGGGAAATGATTTAGATTCCTTATGTGGCATGTTATTTTTCTTCTTTTGTTTTTTTTTATCAAGATTCTTTGATTCTTTTTGTACCTTTGACTCACTAGCCAACAATGCTTGTGACTTAGAAGACTTAATTAGACCCATATGAGCTAACTTCACTTCCTTTTGGATTAGGAGATTCACAATTTCATCAAATATAGGATCAACATATGATGCTCCCATACAAAGTTGATGGGTATGAAAGCCAAAAACAAACATTGAATACTCAGGACCAAACTCGAATAACACATTTAAAATCAATTGTAAATCCTCTTTATCAATATTGCAATCTTCTAGTTGTGTTCTTAGTTGTTTGATCTTGGAGATGTAGTTTTGGATGTGGGCAAAAAATTTAGGATCAAGAATCATCAAATCATTATCTTGATCTAATATCCCCTAATCTTATCATTTTTATTATACAATTTCTCAAAAGTCTCCCAAGCCTCTTTGGGTGTTTTTCATGATTCAACATGAAATTTTAAATTGAATGAGACTAATGAACATATGCATCCAAGTGTTTTCTCATGGTCAAGCTCCCATTTTTCCAATTCTTTAACATCAATAGGTTGAAGAATGGTTTCATTTAGATAGCCTAGAAAACCCTTTCCCATTAGATAATTCCATACCGATTTTCTTCATGAAGCATAATTATATGGATTTAGGAGTTTCAATTTGAGATTTCCCCATTGCAAGAACACACAACAATCAAAATAAAGCAATCAACCATTACAAGATTACTCTCCCAAATTACTCAATCAAGAAACCCCCTAGCACTATATGACTGTGAAACTTTATAATTAGTGATATTATAGGTGCCACTTGCCAAAAACAATAAAGTGGACTTGATCTTAGTGCTTATAGATGCCAAATTTGACTACAATCTCAAAGTAAAATTTTTAAACAAAATATGATCAATTTGATCAAAGGACTACAAAATACAAAAAAAATTATACACTTTCAAAGAAAAATCACCCAAAAATGTTATTGTAGGAGAAAGAATAGAGCTCTAAAAGTTCCCAAAATGAGAACGACTCAACGCCACGTGAGAATATGTAGTTTTTGGGAAAAAGACACCAAAATCAAGAACAATTATACCACTACATAGAGAACGAAATTCTATCCCAAAGCAAAAAAATTTCTCGCAAAAATGAGTCCATATGATCGAGTTATGGCCATTTGAATTCAGACTGCAAATTCAAAAATTGTTGATGAAGAAGAGATGCATATTAGAGCGACCTGTTGATGGTCATTTGGTCATCAAATTTAACAGGGTCATAGATGACAAACATTTGAATTTCAAATTTAAGATAGTACTTTTTATGGTCATTTGACTGTCAAATTTAACACATTATTTGATGATGGTCATTTGGTCATCAAATTTAAGATAGTTAATCGAAAATTAAAAAAATATTAAATTTTTTCTAACACCAAAAATGAAGTATTATATATGAAAATAGGGGGTTTTGAGCCTTTTGAGCACAATGGCAAGGTCACATTTGACCCAAAATTCTCCAAAATGACGACTCATTGTTGGATTTGGTAATGAACCTCCCTCTTAAAATCCTCATAGATTCTCTCTTAGATATTTGATTTGAATGAAACAAAAGGAAAAAATGACTTTCTTGGACCCTTTGAACTCAATGGTGAGCTTAGATCAGTATCAAAAAGTTCCAAAAAAAGCCCACAATACAAAGTCACAAAGAGGAAACCCCAAATTTGGTATTTCTTTTCAAGTTTCTCCGATTCTCTATATCATCATTCAATGCAAGAGAAAAACATACTCAACTTTTCAAGATCCACCAAGATTTGTAATCTAGATCTCTCAATAAAGACTAACAAGAATAAATCCCACAAGCTTTGATACCATGTAAGAGTTGGTATAAAATACTCTAAACCATGCAAAATTTGGTTAAAGATTCTAGCTACCCAAGATCTATGAACTTCATGAAAGCACAAGAGAGATCAATTATGAGATAATGATGGTATTCTATCAAAGGATGCAAATGATATATTATGATCATATGATTTATCAATCTTGTAATGTTGTATTACACATGAAACCACCTGGCTATATGGCCAAGGTGAGACATAGGATTAAACAAGATCATGACAAGTGTCTTAATCTTATGGCATGAGACAACTAATATTAAATGACTTAAGACACAAGTGTTAAAAGTCAAAAGATAAGACAAGATCCTAGGACCTAAGTAAACTTAACATGTAAATAAGACCCACTATTGAACTAGTTAGGTAAAACACCTATTTACAGCAATAACGACATTTCTAGTAGAAAATTGTTACTACATGAGGCTAATTCAAACTAGTAAGTGCATGAAAAACAACGAGAAATAATATTGCATATATATATATATATATGTGTGTGTGTGTGTATGTAGGGCAAGAGAAACAAGTGTAAGGAATATCTTGTGAGATGGAAAGGGAAGAAACTAGAAGATAATATAGATTTTTGAAGAAGAAATATTTTAACTTGAGTGGTCAAAGTAATATTTCTCACTTCCTTAACTTGAGCACACAACTCAAATTTGGTTCCTTGAGGTGTTTGATGCATGAACATGTTAGAATTCAAGCAATTTTGCATGACCCCAAAAAATTCTCTATTTGTTTGTCTTATGCAAGTTTTCTTTTGTATTGTAAATTGTTTTATTTTTACCATACATTTATTTTTCTAACCATATAACTTTGGTTGTTCACATAGAGATACAATCAATTTTCCTTCTAAGCTATATCACATATTATTATTGAAGCTTATAAAATGTAATCAAAATATTTTAAGGGGGCCTTGAACATGTCTATGTCCAAATTTTTATCATGGTGTTTTGTTGTAAGATGTGGCATGCTCTTTTTGTAAGAAGGGCCTAATTGAGGTTGGGCACCAAGGTATTTGAATTTCACACTATTTGTAAGGTCGCCTAACTGTATATTGGTCATAGGGAGGTTCATATGTCATAGTACCATAATTGTGGTCAATGTTACCTTACTATTCAGAGCATCCTTATAAAATGGCGGCAAATAAATTGAAGAAAATTAATGAACAAGGAGATATAACAAATTGAAGATCATACATCATATAAGACTGAATCTCAAAATATACTTATTTTGATATAATCATATTGTATATGAATCTATTGTAACTTCTATCACATAAAATATATATGATCTAATATTCTATGCCATCTTACTATTCATTCTTTTCTTAAAAATTAAGTTTTTGTTATGAAATTTTGCATTAAGTTTTCAATTTATGTGTTGCATTAATAGTTTGTCTTTCATTAGACCTTCTATTTGTGACTAGGATATTATATTCAATAACAATTGTATCCATAACACTATATCTTGCATCACAATCATCTCTATCATCATTGTTGATGCCTTCAATCACAATCATTCCTCTTCATTGTGTGATTTTAATGACTTTAAGTTGTTCTTAAATGGCTCATAATATATCAACTAGGTCTACGACATGGGCTGCTCAATTATTTCACACCTCCTCTTTCAACTCCACTCTAGTTCATTTGCATTGTAATAACACTTTACACAAATGTTTAGGTCAAAAAACTCACTCAAACTCACCTCTAGGACTTACAATACTTGCTCTAATTTTAACTAATGTAGCAACTAAATCAAATTCAAACAAACAACCAAAAAATGTGCATACAATATACACAAATGAAAGCTAAATAAGGAATTATATTGAAGATAAAAAAAAAAAACACTTATATTCAATTGCAAAATTCACATAAATACATAAGAGACCTCACCTCAAATGTGAAGCCCATCACATATTATGTTACTTCAACCCTTATATAAATATATGCAAAGGCTCTTTGCAATACAATCAACAACTTTCTATCTATCAAATTCCATCCTTAAACCCACTAGAAGTTAAAAACTTTCAAATGGATAGATATCACATATAAATAACACCAACAATAGAAAAATAAGTATGCATTGGAATTTGAAACTAATGCATGTTATTTTACCATTAATAGTACCTTAGAAGAAGTCTAATCTACAAGATAAATATTGTGCAAACTATTAGTAAATCATTTAAGCCATTCCCCAATCAATCTAAATTTCTCCTTGACTATTCAAACCTAACAAACCTTTTAAAAATAAAACAACTCGAGTTTGACAAAAGTTGCCCCAATACTAACCACATGTTCTAACATTTTGACATCCATTGACTTTCCTAATCCATACGAGGACATGTTTGTGAATAGTAAAATTTTTGTGCATAAGGTTGCATAACCTATATAGGGATAGGTAAGAGCTTATGCAAGATTTGTGCCAAACTTTACATTTAGGAGGTGCTTTTACAATTTATCAAATTTTATGATACTTTATTAAGATTCAACTGCATGGTTTTACTTAAATCTTTATCAACTCATGTTTCGTGAATAGTGATTCACAAGAACCCACTTCTCAAGAGCATGAATGGTCCACTTAGCATTCATTGCATCTAGTTGATGCTTATAGGGATGAGCATCAAAACTTCTAAGAGGCCACCCATCTCAATACTTCTTTGACTCAAGCTCACATAACTATAAAGTTTCCCCAAAGATCAAACCCACATAGCTTAACCCCATTTGCAAAACCTTTAACTAATGTCATGTCTTAGGAACCATTTACAATGTGTTGTATTATCAAGCAATGATGCATATTTATAATTCTCAAACAATAGCAATGAAATTTTGCCTTTGGTGCAAACTTGAGCACAAATTCTTAATTTAATTTCTTAGCTCTCAAGATCCACAAATACAAAACTATAAATTTTAGAAGAAATTGATAATTGATTATTAAAAATAAACATTTTCACTGTAATAAAGAGAAAAAGCATCAAAGAAGAGTACGTAAATTAAAATATAACTTAAAGCACATTGAAATATTAAATACTAAATTTTTGAAATGACAATTGATTTTAGTCTTTAAATATAACAAAAAGCTACTCTATCAAAACATATAATCCACAAGTATTGATCTTAAGATGACATTTTGAGAATGCCCTTTAAAATCATGATTTTTTTAAATTGAAATAATTGGATTACCACAATATTCATATATTTGTTTATATATAGAGGATTACAATATTATAAGTGAGCATACATTAAAATAAAAGGTTGTCCTTGGCTCAGTTGCCGTGAGAAAAATAGATTCAATCTGTCAAAGTCATCAAGAGATCAACTCTCAGCCAATCACACCTCCAATTTGAACATCCTTAAATGACATGATGAAGAATATACCATCATCCTCACCAGCTCTATTCAACCAATTGAACTACAACCCTTAAACTAAAATCATATTCTCAATCTAACACACATAAATAATATATACAGAACATTATTACTTTAAATTGATATGATTTACTCAGTCTCTCCCACATCTACCTTACCCACATAATAACTCCAATTAAATCTAAACTAAATGCTACACCTAATTCACTGAAACCCTAACCCTAACAGAACATTGAATCTAGGCTTCGGCTCTGAGAAGCGCATTACAGTCAAGCCCGCAGCCACACTGGGGAGATTCAACAAAATTATCAACGGGAAATGAAGCCGAAACAACTCCCACAGCGAATTCCAAATTGTCCCCCTCGCGAAGAACTTCATCAATGGTGAGCCAGAAGAACAATACCTTAACGCTGATGCCCTTTAAATCCTTGAGAGATCCCATGGAAATGTGCCCCGTGATCCGGTCTCTGTATTTGAGACTGTAACCTGATTCCAGGCTGAAGCTGCAAGAACCCTCGAAATAGATCTCGAAGCTGCTGTCCTCATTCAGCGTGTAACCTTTCACATTTGTCGGCAACAGACCCGCTGGAAATCCATACTGTTCTAATACCGAGTAAGCCGTCAGATTTGCATCGGCCTGCGCAGAACAATATAGCAAACAGCTACAGAATACTAAAGCAATAAGCGCAGGAATTTGAGCGGATGCCATGGCCTGAAGCTTCGAGCGCTTCCACTAAATCTGACGAATTGGAAAACCTGGGAACCCTCGAGGGTTAAAAGACTTCCCCTGTAGCGGGGTATTTTGAAGGTAGTTGCGTGAAGAATAAGTCTTGGAAGTCAACAATAGGAACAAGTAATCTATTGGAAGGTACCACGCGAAAGGCGTGAAAGCTTGGTAATCTTGACGGATCAGAAATTTGTCAGGTACCAAGGAGAATTTGGGATTTGTTCTATTAGTTTTTGGTTTATTACTGTAATGTTTGGGTTATAAGCAAATTTATTAGGTAGTGAATACTTTTTATTAGGGAAGTAGTTCAATTTAATGAAGGATAAGTCAGTCCAAAAGAAGTTTTCATCCAGTGTCAATAATTAACAAAAAGTATGAAAAGTTTATCTTTCTAATTAAAAAAGGAAAATATTTTTTTGGAGTTTATGGAGTTAAGTAATGTCATTATATTTGGTTTTTTGTGATTTATGGTGGTCCACAAGTTTTTTAGGATTATCAATGTTTAAATAGAAGAAAACTATTTAAAAGTAGAAATGCATCCCAATATTTATCGGGTACCTTGATTGCTAGTCATATTACTAACTATAATGAAGGATGAATTATAAAGAAATGTGGGAATATGACACATATTGAATTGCTAAAGTTCTAATGCACTTAAGAGACATTATCCATAGTGCATGAAAATGTGTCCAACACATATTTGTTTCATTATAGATAATATTTGCATCTCAAAGTAATAAAGTGTTCAAATCACCCCATTAAAGGGTTAAGATGAACTAATATTACAGGTCAATGAAGTAATAAGAAAGAAGCTAGTATGAGCAAGCAAATGGAGGATTTAGAGCCCCCAAGGGAATTGTGTGAAATTGAACTTTGATGGATCATCTCAAGGAAAATTAGAAAATGTAGGTTTTGACTTTGTTTAGGAATTCTAAAGGTGATTTTTTTATATGAAGATCCTTCTTTCTTGACGTCAAAACTAATAATGAGGTAGAGTGGAAAGCAATAGTGAATGGTACTGGTCTCTTCAAAATGGATATAAAATCTTTATAGTTGAAGGTGATTCTATATTATAACTATATACACCTAAAAATGGTCTAGAACATCCGATTAATTAAATACGAATTATTTGATTAATTATCCTAATTTCTTCTATTGTGTAAAAAAATAGAAATATTTATTTATATAGTTCACATTTAAATTTATCTTAATTAAATAAACAAAATTAAATACTTTGTTTGATTTAATTATCAAATCCCTATTTCAATCTATCACATCCATCTTAATTTAATTAAATAAAGATCAAAACACTTTATTGATTAATTACCATATTCTTCTGTTTAATTTAATTAACAACTATCCTATAGTTCATTTTATTAAATTATTTATCCCTCTTTTGCTAATTCAAATAAATCAAAATATTTGAATTAAAACACAAAGAATATTCCATCTATATTCTCTCAAAAATAAATTAGATATCCTATATCTAATCTATGTCTAAAATATGTCACAATTAATGCTTTGAAACTTCACGGGAAGTTTTAGAGACAAATTGGAGACAAATTCCAAAATCTTCTCTCAATCTTCCTCCATCAATCCTTCCTCTTCTCTTGCCTGGTGTTTTCATGGGTAGAGACAATCACCAAAATTCTCTCAATCTCCTCCATTTTTCACCATTCAATCCTCCAGATTGAATCCAAGCCTCTCAATGTCTTCCCTGTGCATTTCTACAGCCAGGAATTCTATAAATACAACCTCATTGAACCAAGAAAATGATCTAGAGAATCTAACTTTTGCATTCTTACTCTGCAGGAATTCAAGCACTCAAGCATCAAGTATCAAGCATTCAATATCCAACAATCAAGCTTCAATATCATGGCTACCTCCTGTAGCTGCAATCATTTGTTTCATGTCAATTCATGCTAGTTTAATTCATTTATCATCTAGTATTGTTATATTTAACTCCATATCATTGCTTTAGTATCCATCTCATTCTTTCAATTGTCATTTTAACAATCATAGTGCATTCACGATCTGAGAGCCATTTTGATTTAATAAATCTTGGAAGATAGAGAACCATATGACGCTTTCAATTGATTATTGCTTTGAATTGATTCAATTTGATTTGTCTTTGATATAATGTCGTATTAAGAAGTGTTTTGTGCTTTACACCTAATCACACACTTACAATTTGGCGCCCACCATGGGGCATTAACCCCAATTTTACAATTTTTCTGGAAAGTGTCATGCAGGTTCACGACGTGTTTTATTTTAGCACTTTCGTTAAATACTATAGCGCTTTTGTGGCAAACTACAGTGCTTCCATGCTCTGTTTCGGCGCTTCCGTGTTACTATAGTGCTTCCGTCAAAATTTTCAGTGCTTTCAACTTTAGCGCTTTCGTCAACTGTTTCAACGCATCGGTGATTTAGCACTTCCATGGCAAACTTTGGCGCTTCGGTGTCCTGTTTCGGCGTTTTCGTGTTTTAGCGCATCAGGTAACTATTTTAGCGCTTCGGTGCAATATTACAGCGCTTTGGTAAGATCAGTTTGGATCCAACGCGGCCGCAACCATATTTTTTCTTTTTCCACAGTTGGGTTAAAATTTATCAATCCTAGGATAGTCACTTCAGGTTTTCTAAAATTTATCAATCCTAGGATAGTCACTTCTTGGTTTCTAAAATATATCAATCCTAGGGTAGCCACTTTTTGTTTTCTTAAAAACAAATTTATCAATCCTAGGATAGTCACCACATTTTTACAGTACAAGTTAAAAAGAACAACATGATTTCTATGAAGCAACACCTTCACATAGATTAGAAAATTTCTTTTTGGGCTTAAAACAAAACAAACTTATGCTGTGCTTGTGGTGATTAGGCTTATGCTCTCCCCTTAACTGGGTGACCAAAGTGCCAGATTCACTTTTATTTCATGTCATTTATGCTTTGTTAAATCCTTTAGAAGGCCTGTCATAGTGGGAAAAAGTACTCACCCTACGGGAACGACCTAAGTGGGAACACCTAAAGCCAAGGATTCCAACCCACTATAATAAAAATGCAAGTTGTTGATGAAAGTCCAACATCCCCAAAATCTTTGTTCTAAAGATTGGGAGGTCTCCTGAGGGAGTTTATCTATTTGCCGCACTGCATGGAAGCCCTATCTACGAACCATAGAGTAGTTTCTCATTGAATCAGTATCCATACATTGTCATACTCGTAGTGCAAGGGGAGGGAAGAATCTACCCCCAAGACACTCACCATATAATTTCCATAGAACGTTTGCTCAGAGGACGAGAAATCCAACTTTGAGTACACACCTGGAAACGACAAAAACATGGGCGCCCTCTAGGGGGTGACAAGGCTGTGTACGTCAACGCAATTCAAGATGTGGGTTGTGAGTATAATGATGACCTACTTGTCCTTAAGTGTGAGTTTGTTTGAGTTGTGTACAATTGTCAAAACAACCCGTCAAAATCAATAAGAATCATTCGTGATTCTTGAACATACACGATCTATTCAGTTAAAACAACTATTCACAATTGCTTGCTGTGTTTTCACAAAATTCATTAAAATCAGATTTAAGATCATCCTGAAAACAACCAAGTCAAGCTAGATCATAAAACCACATGCTTCGAAAGTGGAAGTCCACCACGTTTCTCAAGAGGAAAATCAAAATCACAAAGCCCAAGAAACCTTTCGGTTATTGAGATAAATTGAGAAGACAACATTTTCTATATCAAAATCAAAAACTCTTTTTACAACATAGGACATTCATCCACATATATCACGATTTTGCTAGGGGTCACACCTTAGATTACACAGTAGAACCACTCTATTCCCGAGCCTTCTTCCAAAGAAGAGCTCTCACTCAGTATCACAACCATAGTTAGCGCATACATCCTTCTTATCTTCCACAATCCCTGATACAATTTGCCACAAGGCCAGATCATATTTTACAGTCGAGAGTCTTAAAATCCAGTTTTTAGCATTTTGGAATCCCGTTTCAGCGCTTCTGGTCACTGTTTTAGCGCTTCTGTGAAATAAAGCTTTCGGGCACTGTTTCAACGCTTACAATCTATATTTTAGTGCTTTCATTAAAACAACTCTTTCATCATCTTTTTCAGCACTTTCATGCACTGTTTCAACGCTTTTTTCAAGATAGCGCTTCCATCAATTTCTGCACCGCTTTCGTGCACTTTCAGTGCTTCTGTCAAGATAGCACTTCCATCAATTCCTGCAACACTTTCGTGCACTGTTTTAGAGCTTCTGTCAAGATAGCACTTTTGTCACCTATTTCAATGCTTCAGAACTCTGTTCTAGCGCTTCTGTGAAATAGCGCTTCTGTCCTCTATTTTAGCGCTTTTAAAATAGAGAGTTCAAAATTTTTACCAGTCAATCAGTTTGTCATTTCATCAACATTCTTCATCAGAACCAAGTTTCTTTTTATCATAATCACTGTCTAGAGACCGAAAATAGATAGGTTTATACAAATTTCCAATCTTATCAACTGAAACAAGATCTTGCATATCACAAGTGTCAAAATCAAATACACAATCGATTACTACACCGAAGTTACATCATCAGGATATTATCATCCTTTATCATGAAACCAGTTATAGTAATCAAATTTTTACCATAGTCTCATCAATAAGATCAGTCATCTTATTCGACTTTGTTAAAAGTTCAATTGACATTTTCAGCATAGAAGATCAACATTTTAGAAGAAAGGGTAAGAATTTGTATGCCAATCTTCACTAGGTCCCAAAAACAGAGACTCTTAGAGCAAGAAATTTTAAAATCCCAAGCAATGGTAGGGGAAAATCCTTGGAACAATCTGAACCGAAACAATAAGAACGAAATAACTCCAGAGGATATCCAAGTAGCTCAACAAGATCCCAAGTTCCATATATTTATGGAAAAGATTTTAGAACAAGATATGGAGAAATATCTTTTGATATTGGCTGAATTAGGTGCCAAACTTCCCAAGGACTTCGACGTGAATTGTTTGAAGGAAGCACTTGGAACAAGTGAGATTGAAATTCTGCAACCTACACAAACAATAGATCCAGTTGTCACTTTAACATCTCAAATGCAACTGTTACAACAACAGATACATGATATGACGAAAGGAAGTACCAAAAGATATGCGATACAAGACATTTGTCCTTATCCTTTCAATGCAACCGTCAGTTTGATACCTTTCCCTAGACACTATGAGATCCCAAAGTATGACAAGTACAATGGAAGAACAAATCCGATAGATCATATCAAGGAATTCAAAACAATGAGTCTCGAGTTTTCCCAAGAGGAAACTTACTTAATGAGATTATTCTCAAGGAGCTTGGGAGGATCATGTATGGAGTGGTTTTCAAAACTACAACCAGGTATCAGAACTTTTGAGGAATTAGTCAACAGGTTCATTTCCCAGTACTCCTTTAACATCCAACACGATGTTACAATAAAGGATCTTTATAACCTAAAGCAAAACAAAGGGAAAACGTTCTTGTCTTTTCTACAAAGATGGCAACGATTGTTCACTAGATATCCTCGATCCATTCCTGAGGAAGAAAAGATGGAGTTATTCATTGAAAATTTGATGGAGGAAATGAGTTATAGACTCGAATTACAATGTCCTCCCACATTCAAAAAAGTCATAGAAAATGGTCTAAAAATTGAGGAAGCATTAGTCAAAAGAGGAGTTATCAAACATTTCAACGATAAAACGAACAACACAAATAACTCCTCCAATCAATACTCAAGCAGTGATAAGCCAAAAGTTTGGCAAAAGATTCAAACCACAACTACCAATGAAACATCAAATGATTCCCAAAATGTCAAATCGGTCTTTAACTTGACAGCATATACATCAAAGAATCAAAAAAATGATCAAATTGTCAAGTCAAATGTCATACAAAACAATGAGATCGTAAAGACAAAATCATATTAGAAACCATCAAATCTGTGAAGGTTCACACCTTTAGGCCAAACAATAGAATCAACAATGAAAGAACTAGTCGATAGTGGCCTTATCACTGCACGGGAGGCCCGATTTTGGGATCCAAAGGTCAAACCACCATGGTGGAATGACGCGGATTATTGCAACTTCCATAATAACAAGGATCACAAAACCAACGATTGTATGGAGTTGAAACACACAATACAAGATTTGATCGACAATAATAAAGCATATGTGGAAACACCCCAAAACAACAACGATCATTCGGCTTTCAAATACCCTTTGCCCAACTATGAAAAAGGAGCATCATCATCCTCAAACTACAAAGGTAAGAACATCAATCATGTCTATGACAAAACAATCCTTTGTTTATCTGAAGTAGAGAGTGATCATACAGTTGGTCACAACATTGGTGAACCCAAAATCAACAACACTACTCTATTGGACTTGCTCCTGAACATATCAAACTCTAATAATCAAATCAATATCTTAAAAATTAGAGAAAACCTTTCTGAGGCACTGAAGGATGGAAGATTTGACACTCTCCCGGAACACTATCATGAGTGATCATCAGTCCTAGTGGAACCAACACATTATGTGAATATTGGCACTGAAGATAAGGCAAAAATCCTACATCTAGCGGAATCCATGACAGAACAAGAAAGATCGCAATTCATCAAGTTCTTTAATGAAAGAAGCATAAAATTTGCTTGGTCATATTCCGATATGCCAGGCTTAGACTCAAATCTACTTATGCATCACTTATCTTTGCCCGCAGGAATCAAGCCTATCAAGCAAAAATTGAGAAAAATGCATCCCCACATTGCATTGATGGTAAAGATAGAACTAAAGAAATTTTTGGATGTTGGATTCATACGGTCTATAGACTATGCTGAATGGATATCAAACCTTGTACCTGTTTCAAAGCTGGACAATAGTATCAGAATATGTACAGATTTAAGGGACCTAAATAAAGCATGCCCGAAGGATGATTTTCCACTACCAAATATAGACATCATCGTGGACTTGACGACAGGGCATGCCATGTTGTCCATCATGGATGGTTTGTCTGGGTACAATCAAATAAAAATATCTCCAGAAGATCAGGAAAAGACGGCTTTTACATGTCCATGGGGAACTTTCTGTTGGAACGTCATGCCATTTGGTCTAAAGAACGCAGGAGCCACTTATCAAAGGGAAATGATGACAATCTTCCATGATATGATGCACACCTTCATGGAAGATTATGTGGATGACATCTTGGAAAAATCTAGTACAAGGGAAGGACATCTACATATCCTAGACAAAATCTTCACACGGATGGAGAAATTCAATGTCAGATTAAACCCCAAGAAGTGTGTCTTTGGGGTTACATCAACAAAACTATTAGGGTACATTGTCTCGGAAAAAGGCATTGAAGTGGATCTAGCGAAAGTCAAAGCAATTATGGAGATGCCACCTCCTAAGAATTAAGTCAAATCAGATCACTACAGGGAAGGCTCCAATCGATCAGAAGATTCATCTCCCAACTGGCAGATAAAAGTTATCCTTTTAATCATCTATTGCATAAGAATATAGTTTTCAAGTGGGATGAGGGGTGTGAAACAACATTCAATCAAATCAAGCAGTATCTAATGTCACCACCCATTCTCATTCCACCAACAAAAGGAAGGCCTCTCATATTGTATATTGCTACGACATATATCTCATTGGGGGCACTTTTAGCACAAGAGGATTCTGAAGGAAAAGAACATGCTATCTACCATATCAGCCGTACTTTGAATGGATATGAAATCAATTACACTTTCATAGAGAAATATTTTTTGACGGTGGTATTCGCTACTCAACAACTAAGACACTACATGCTAACTCATACAATCAAACTAATAGCAAAAATTGATCCTTTGAAATATCTACTTAGTAAAGCTACCTTGACAGGTAGACTGGCAAAGTGGGTCATGCTATTAAGTGAATTTGACATTCAATATGTAGAGAGAAAGGCAATCAAAGGATAGGCAATCGCTGAACAATTAGCAGAGGCTCCTCTAGTAGATGATCGACCAATGACAATGGAGTTTCTAGATGTAGACATTCTGACAGTAATGCCCCAACAATGGGTATTATATTTTGATGGATCATATACACAGCGCAGATTAGGAGCAATAATTTTGTTCATCTCTCCACAATGACACACCATTCCAAAATCATATAGATTAATGTTCCAGTGTACAAATAATGTGGCAGAATATGAAGCATTAATCATTGGGGTCAAAATAGCAATTTAGTGGAAGATCACGGACTTACAGGTATATGGGGATTCTCAACTAGTTATTTATCAAGTAAATGACAAGTATCAAACAAAATATGAAAAGTTGATGCCCTACAAGCAACAAATAAATAATCTGAAATAGTCCTTTGTCAATATCAAGTTTGATCAAATTCCAAGAGCTGAGAACAAAGTTGCGGACGCTATGGCTACAATTGCCTGAGAAGCATGTTTGTTATGAGTTTATGGTAGAACAAGTGTCATGTCCTTCCCATAATAATCCAAAATCCACTTCCATCTGCCATATCGAAACCACAAAAATCTCCATCTATGAAACAATCTATGCTTACCTGAAAAACAATGTCCTTCCTCCTGATCTATCCAAGAACCAAAAATGAAACTTCATCCGCCAATCCACACGACATACTTTAATTGCTGACATACTTTATCATTGAGGTATTGATGGTACTTTACTCCGATGTCTAGAACACAATGAGTCTGAAACTGCCCTACGAGAGGTTCACGAGGGTATTTGTGGCACTCACTCGAGTGGGATAACTTTAGCTAAGAAACTCCCCCGTTTGGGATATTATTGGCCATGCATGGAGAAAGAATCCTATCAGTTTGTTAAGAAATGCCAAAAGTGTCAGATTCACAGCAATCTGATTCATGCACCAGCACAAGAATTGCATCCCTTCACATCAACATGGCCTTTTTGTCAATGGGGCTTGGATCTGGTAGGAAAAATAAATCCATCTTCATCTAATGGACACAAGTTCATTATAACAACTACATAATTTTTCACAAAATGGATTGAAGCAGTACCTCTTACTACCATCACTGGGAAGCAGATCTCCTCTTTCATTTTGAACTACATAATATGTCGGTATGGGATCCCTCAATCCATTATCACTGATAATGGTTGACCTTTCAAGAATCAAGAGGTCCAAGAGCTATGTGATAAATTTCATATCCAACATCGATTTTCAACACCGTACTATCCTCAAGGAAATGGCCAAGCAGAGGCCTCAAACAAAACAATACTCAAAATTTTCAAAAAGACGGTTAACGATATTGGATGTGATTGGCATGTTCAACTCAATCCTGCACTATGGGCATACAAAACAAGTATTAGAACACCAACAGGAGCTACACCATATGCCTTGGTATATGGGTCAGAAGCTATATTGCCCATTGAAGTTGAAATTTCATCCCTACGTGTATCACTTAGAGGTATCATTTTAGATGAAGACTATAGGGTCTCTAGACTGCAGGAACTGGAGTTGTTGGATGAGCGTCATCAACAAGTTGTTAATCATCTAATGGCTTATCAATAGAGGATGTCAAGAAGTTACAACCACAAGGTAAAACCAAGGGTATTTCAAGTTGGTGACTTGGTACTAAAAGAAAACCCTAGGAATCAACAAGACAGAGAGAAGAAAGAGAAAGTTGAGCCTAACTGGCTTGGTCCTTTTGTCATCATATCAGTGTATGGATTAGGAGCATTTCAGCTATCAACGTCAGAAGGGGATTTTTTTGATGAACCTATCAACAATATTCATCTCCGAAAATTCTATGCTTGAATCTCCTAGTGCACGGGTCAAACTTCTGAAAATTGTTTCCTCGATGAAAACCTGGCAAACAGGCATCTTGGCAACACAAAAATACAAAACAAAAAATATAAAATACAAAAAGAAAAAAAAAAGAGAAAAATGAAAAATATAAAAACACGAAGAGTGTAATCAAAAGCATATGGTGAAAACTTGGAAACAGGCATCGTATGTGATTCTAAGATCAACTTTCCCATCTATTTTGATACATATCAGGATCCTTAGTCTGGCAGTCAATACCGTTTCATATCATCTTAGTCATCTTGCCATCTTTGCATCCATATCAAAATCATTTTCAAATAGCCAAGTATCACTCCAAAGCTTGGGGGCAACATCTGGATATCACTAAGGGCAAACAACAATATTGCAGAAAATGAAAACAAAGATCAACGCGCAATATCAATCAATGTTAGAAAGGCATCAACCATCCGTATCGTATCAAAAATCCAAAAACATGTCAAAAATTTAAGTCTGAAAAAGCAACACCCAAAAACATAAGTCTGTGTCTGTCGAACTACGTGGTATCTGCGTGTGTAACGTAGGCAAGGCTAATATTTGATCAGCCCCCGAGACCCCTAAAAGAGGTTACTAGGTTAAGTCTTTGGTCAAAATCTTGAAAATCCAAAAACATCACAAAATCAGGATGGATGATCCAAAATCTGAATAATGAATGAAACACTCTAAGTAAAAATGGATAAATTGTACTTTTGATTATCATTTCTTTGGAGTAACTCAATGATGTATTGAACTAGAGAAACAAAGAAGAAGAATGATGTTTTTATTTGTCTGTTGTCTATATGTTAATCATATAAATGTATGAATTGTCGGGGGATGTGCTATGCAAATGTATCACCGATGATATTCAGAATTCACACATTGAAATGATTAACCGCTGCTTGTTTACGTAATGAATGCTTAGGTCATCTCGGTTAAATCATACCTAGATGCTTGTGTTCGCTTGCAATATCAAAAATCATGAAAGAGGTACTCAGGTCGTCATTGGTCTAACACATACCATTGACGCTTGTATTCACTTTCAACATCCAATAAAGCTCTATGATGACAAAAAGGCACAAAGTACTGTTAAAATGACAATTGTTTTGCATTTAGTTGCATGTTAAAATTAGATTGCATTCATCATATTCATTATCTGCAGAGTATTTGTTGCATAAAGGATTCCAATCAATGATTATCATATCTACACATAAGACTGAGTATACTTGACATAATTCCAAAAATCATCAAAAACATCATTACATTATCATTCATCATAAGATCATCATTTTTATCATCATCATATTAACATAAAAAGCATTTATCCATCCATCCATACATATTATCACATTTTGAGCATCCATATAGATCATCATTAAGAGATTCATACATCACATCATACATCCATATATCATATATTCTACACATACATTTATCATTACATCATTACATCAAAATAAAATCATCGCATATTGCATACATCACATAAAAAAAATATACATCCATCACATAGACATCATTAACCATCATGAAACCACATCAACTGCATCTCATATATATATCATCAAGTGTCAAGTATGCAATGAAGTCTGGAATAAAGATACATCATCAAAAATGAGGTACATCATAATATACATCATGGCTCAAAGGGAGAATCAAAATAGCATCTACGATCTGCTACTGCCAAAATGGGCGGGCCCAACAGGACCTGCACCACCACCACCGAAGGGACTAGTATCACCACCACCCTTGGAAGGACCAGGATCTTTGGGATCTCTATATGGAGGATGTGTCACACCCTCACTGACTGTCCGCGTATGCGTCCGCCCAGATCTCGATGCGGCATAACTAACTCTGCGCTCAACAAGCACTGCATCATGATACCTGCCTCTGTAAAACTCTGCCTCTTGGCCAGCCCACAAAACCTCTCTCATATAATCCGCCACCGAGGTACCATCAGCTACTCTCTGGAGGGTCTCCGCTGTCTCTTGTGCTCTCTCAACAATCTTTCGAGCACTATCTCTCTCAGATGTCAAAGTGGCCACCTGCGTCTGTACGACGACCAACTGTCCCTGCACCTACGATAAAGCCCGAGTATGAGCCTGTGCCTGGGCCTGCATCTGAGTCTGGGTCTGAACAAGCAAACCCTGAGCCTGTACCAACTACCCCTACAGTGTCTGAACCTGTGCCTGGAGACCTGCAATCTATCTCTGCTGATCCACTGCTGGCACTGTCACTGCTCACCTCTTGTGAGGCTTGCTGGATGATGGCGCACTACTAATGGCTGGCCCTACCCCTCGGTCTCCTCCACTGCCACCATCACTGTCATCACTGCTACTATCATCACTACCACTCTCTGTGCTACTGCCTGCTAGAGTATCACCCTCGCTCTGTGTAGAACCCTTTGCCACATCCTCCTCTATTGGTAGTGTCACTGGCTCATCTGGAATGGTGATGCGAGGATGTGGAACCAAGGCCAGGAATGCAACATACTCCTCGATGACAGGTGCCTTTGCAATGTCTCTTCGCATGTCCTAGGGTGATGGCTACAATGCCCTGTATCCCTCTACTACAACATCATATGATAAACAGGGCCCCCAGTCAGGAATATCCATCCGTCGTCTAGTGTAATGGGCTACCCCCTATGGCATGCACTGCACGATGCCATACTGTTTGTATACTCTGCAAAGCAAGAATCTCTCTAGAACAAATGGTGTCCGGTCGATGAGATACATAGAATCACAAAGAAATCCCAACATGGCATCATCCTCATCCCACTGCTCACAGTCGAGGTATGGACACCAGGTAACTGTCTCTGTATCGTCAAAGACCCGCCTCCAATGCTCTAACTTTCCCATCCGGGCCTGTGTAAACCGACCTCTGTATCTGAACACATAAGGTCTACCTGGTGGTCTATCTGCAACTGGAAATGGCCGAGCAATAGCAAAATGCTCCCATGCCCACACCTGTAACAGGGTCATCCCTGCTAATAAGCTATGCGCTCCGAGGTACACAACCGAGTGAAGATCATGATAGAGATGTGCCAGCATGCACATCCCCCATGCATATCTAGTACCATGTACCATCATACTCTCAAGAGTCCTGCCCCAGCCAATAAGGAATCCCTTTGACCTACGATCATGACAAAGGAAACCTCCAATGAATCTAGCTAGCACTGCTGGTAGTGTCACGTACGAATCAGCGATCCTCTTCCATCGGACGCTCAGACCCGCAATGTCCTAATCTTGAAATACTCTATGAAGAGCATCTCTATCGCTAGTCCCATGGGATCCATATACTACGATCTCCCCTATGAATGGAATACGCAGAATCCGCCACACATCCTCGGGTGTGACCGTCATCTTGCTAGTGGCTAGGTGAAAGGTGTTGTGGTCACTTTGCCACCTCTCAGCCAAAGCAGTCAACAAACCTCGATTAATCCTAATCTGGGGCATATCAAGTAGGCTGGTCAAACCATATCGACCTATCACCTGAAGCTCATCTGGTGTCAGATGAGGAATCAAGTCTGTAGTCCATGGAAACCTCTCTCGCATCTGGAGAGTACCTAGACGCTCCTATCATCACAATGAAAAATCCACAATCAATGAACTGTGTCAAGAAACCAAATGTCATTCTACTATCAAGTCTATTCCAACAATCTGGTATGAATTTTTGATCAAAATTCATGAGCAAACATCAACAAGCCTCACCTATCATGACGTTCATCAAACAGTATCTAATCTTGCCTATCATGATATTTATCAGATATTGAATCATCTCCTCGCCTATCATGAGGATCATCACAAATAGGGTTTCTACTCGCCTATCATGAGAACTAGTCTTATTTAAATCATCAATCCAACACATCAAGAATTTGGATCATCAATCATACCAATCCGAAGAATGGATATGATCAGAATTGACAAAATCAGGGTTCACTAAGTCAAAATCTTTAATTCTAACATGAAAGCGCTAAATCAGGCTTCCAAAGTGCTAAATCCCAAAAGTGTTACTTTATCAGTTAAAAGCGCTAAATCAGGCACCCAAAGTGCTAAATCTCAAAAGTGCTATTTCAGCACTCCGATGCACTATAACATGCATCCGAAGCGCTAAAAGTCCCTAAGCGCTATTTTTCCTCATCTAAGTGCTACAATAGTCCGTCAAAGCGCCACTTTATCAGAAGCGCTAGAACAGACCATGAAAGCGCTAATCAACCAAATCAAAGCGCTAGAACTCTCAAAGCGCTACAATCCGACATCAAAGCACTAAAATTAAAAACCTAAGCGCTATAACAACGAAAGCGCTACATTATTCTATGGAAGCGCTAGAGTTTATAATGCAAGCGCTAAAACTCAAAGCGCTAATCTACCTACTGGAAGCGCTACAATGCAGCTTAAAAGCACTAAAACGGACTAAATAATGCCTAACACATAAAATGCATAAAAAAACAAAAGTGCAGGAATTATGAGGAGGTTAAGGGGTACATACCAAAGGTCCATATGCGGCCAGCTGTCGGTGACGTCGAACACGCTCAAAACGGTGAGTGTGGTAGGGGATAGGCATCCTACTCCAGCTGGCTGAAATGTCTTTATCACAAAGGTTTTTAAAACTCAAAAAGTGCAAATGAATTGGAAAATGACCTTTTTGCAATATATATAATTTTTGAAAAGGTATTTTTGTTGGGTTTTATTATCTTTTGATTAATTTTATCTAGGAAATTAATTAAAAACTCATCTACGGGTTAGATTTCTTCTTCATTTGTTGGGAGATAAATTATTTCATCATCAAATCATCAGAAAATCATAATTTTTTTGAAAAATTCTAAAAATCATCAGATCATTTATTTATCTCCCGAGGGGGCATATTATCATCCATCATTTGAAAATCAATGTCTCGGGCATACATAATTATTTTTTTACTATCATCGATCCTGGCAGTAGCAGCAAAATTTTCTTCGAAGCAACGTGTAAACACATCACGTCGAAGAGGGGCAAAATGTATACACCTAAAAATGGTCTGGAGCATCCGATTAATTAAATATGAATTATTTGATTAATTATCCTTATTTCCTCTATTGTGTAAATAAATAGAAATATTTATTTATATAGTTCACATTTAAATTTATATTAATTAAATAAACAAAATTAAATACTTTGTTTGATTTAATTATCAAATCCCTATTTCAATCTATCACATCCATCTTAATTTAATTAAATAAAGATCAAAACACTTTATTGATTAATTACCATATTCTTCTGTTTAATTTAATAAACAACTATCCTATAGTTCATTTTATTAAATAATTTATCCCTCTTTTGCTAATTCAAATAAATCAAAATATTTGAATTAAAGCACAAGGAATATTTCATCTATATTCTCTCAAAAATGAACTAGATATCCTATGTCTAATCTATGTCTAAAATATGTCACAATTAATGCTTTGCAACTTCACGGGAAGTTTTGGAGACAAATTAGAGACAAATTCCAAAATCTTCTCTCAATCCTCCTCCATCAATCCTTCCTCTTCTCTTTCCTGGTGTTTTCATGGGTAGACACATTTTTGTAGAGCATTGACATGAATGACGATTAGGGCTTAGTGTGCTCTCTACAACATGCCATAGATCTCTGAAAACTCATGTGCCTTCCTTTAGAAAGATAAAACCTCAAAAAAATTCCTTCTTAGTTCAAAAACCTAAGACAACAAAAGAATATTTCTTCTTTTGTACATTTTTTTATTTTTAATATTGCAACTAGCTTAATGTCTTTGAATTGATAAAAAAATTGCATTGTTTTCACCTCCTCCCACTTTTAGTGTGTTGTGTAATTCCTTTTTTACCATCATATATGAATAATTTTACTACTTATCTAGATATTTACATTGTGGATAAATGATTTTTAGGAATTAGCTTTGGGATTCCCTCCCTCTAATATCTATCAAATCTCTTGACTCCATATCTTTCTATAGGAGCTAATAAATATAATGGGTGAGTTTAGGAAAATTTTATAAGTTCCTTGTGTTGTTATGAGCAAGGAGGAAAGTCAATTAAGTCTTGGTGCATCACTGCACTTCCTTTTATGTATTCTTGCTCTCCATTTTCCCTTGCAAGTAATAAGATTAGGGTTATATTTTAGTTTAATATGTGTTTGGTTGGATCAACACATTGCATCTAGGATTAAAAAGGAACAAGCCTTATTTGGAGGTTTGATCTCAAAAATAATGTCCCACACCTTGAGATCATCCCAACTATATCCTTGAATTATTGAACCCCAAGCTCAACAAATGCATAAATCCAAATGACAACAATTTCCATTATCAAAATGGTGATATAAGACTTCTCTTCATATTTCATCCAAAATATATCTATTTGTGGCACTATACAGGTACCACCTATCATCCATCACCTCTTTTTTTATGGTACACCCAAAGGTTAGAGCAATGGAAGAACACATTTAACACTAACAAGAGGTACTCTCTAGTCTCAAGAATAATTGAGTAATAAATAGCAATCTAACCAACATAATAGTGAAAAAAATTGAAGTAGGATATTAGGTTTTTGTGTGAATACAACCATATAAGCACGTGTCATTAAAACAAAAAAAGAAAGAAAAATATTTCACTCAAGTATTACAACCTTTATCAAGCTTTTATAAAATATTGGTAGCATAACATACAAATTGGTGTTATATAAGTCAACAAATATATTTGGTCTTACATGCTTATTTCTTGAAAGTCATTACATAAAGGATTTCAACCTAAACAAAGTTACTAAAGCTTTATGAGAAAGGTGGAATCATTTTGGAACTTGAGGGAATCCTTCAAACACACATCAAGAGGTTGTAGACAAGGAAAATTGTATAGTATTTGATTGAGTGAATTTTTTTGGCTAATGAAGATATGATATGGGAAGACGAAGCATTTATATAGAAGAATCAAGGGATCATCAATATTGAGGATAATGTTGGGTTTTAGGGGAGGAGCATGCTACACTCATAATCTACAACATACACAAGTATATGAGTAGCTAACTTGTGGCTCACATAACTTTTGATTAATTTATGGTCATTTATTTATTTATTTTTATATCAATAGCTAGGTCACCATGGGTGGTATGTATGTCATTATAAGTATGGTGTATATAAGAGGTAATGGTTAGTTTATTATCATGAAATCATGAATTATATTCTTATTGAATACTTTTGAAGGTTTCCCCCTCAAAGTAGCTTCTTATTATCAAGTATTTTTATCTTACTTATTATTATTTTCTCTCTTGTTCAAGTAGTTTCATTACATTTACAAGGGTCTTGATCAATCCCAACATTAGCTAGGAAATTTTCCATAGAATTCATCTTCCTTTTGCAATATTGAAATTTAATATTACAGGAAGTTGACCCCATTGTCAAGGCCTCTTCCACACAATGCCTTAATCTCTAATTTGAGAAAATTCCTTTGAATAAGATGGTTATTGTAAGCATGTGATTAGGTGTAAAGTACAAAACACTTCTTAATACGACATTATATCAAAGACAAATCAAATTGAATCAATTCAAAGCAATAATCAATCGAAATCGTCATATGGTTCTCTATCTCCCAAGATTTATTAAATCAAAATGGCTCTCAGATTGTGAGTGCACTATGATTGTTAAAATGACAACTGAAAGAATGAGATGGATACTAAAGCAATGATATGGAGTTAAATATAACAATACTAGATGATAAATGAATTAAACTAGCATGAATTGACATGAAATAGATAATTGTAGCTACAGGAGGTAGCCATGATATTGAAGCTTGATTGCTGGATATTGAATGCTTGATACTTGATGCTTGAGTGCTTGAATTCCTACAGAGTAAGAGTGCAAAAGTTAGATTCTCTGGATCCTTTTCTTGGTTCAATGAGGCTGTATTTATAGAATTCCTGGCTATAGAAATGCATAGGGAAGACATTGAGAGGCTTGGATTCAATCTGGAGGATTGAATGGTGAAAGATGGAGGAGATTGAGAGAATTTTGGTTATCCTCAATATTGATGATCCCTTGATTCTTCTATATAAATGCTTCATTTTCCCATATCATATCTTCATTAGCCAAAAAAATTCACTCAATCAAATACTATACAATTTTCCTTGTCTACAACCTCTTGATGTGTGTTTGAAGGATTCCCTCAAGTTCCAAAATGATTCCACTTTCCTCATAAAGATTTAGTAACTTTGTTTAGGTTGAAATCCTTTATGTAACGACTTTCAAGAAATAAGCATGTAAGACCAAATATATTTGTTGACTTATATAACACCAATTTGTATGTTATGCTACCAATATTTTATAAAAGCTTGATAAGGGTTGTAATACTTGAGTGAAATATTTTTCTTTCTTTTTTTGTTTTAATGACACGTGCTTATATGGTTGTATTCACACAAAAACCTAATATCCTACTTCAATTTTTTTCACTATTATGTTGGTTAGATTGCTATTTATTACTCAATTATTCTTGAGACTAGAGAGTACCTCTTGTTAGTGTTAAATGTGTTCTTCCATTGCTCTAACCTTTGGGTGTACCATAAAAAAAGAGGTGATGGATGATAGGTGGTACCTGTATAGTGCCACAAATAGATATATTTTGGATGAAATATGAAGAGAAGTCTTATACCACCATTTTGATAATGGAAATTGTTGTCATTTGGATTTATGCATTTGTTGAGCTTGGGGTTCAATAATTCAAGGATATAGTTGGAATGATCTCAAGGTGTGGGACATTATTTTTGAGATCAAACCTCCAAATAAGGCTTGTTCCTTTTTAATCCTAGATGCAATGTGTTGATCCAACCAAACACATATTAAACTAAAATATAACCCTAATCTTATTACTTGCAAGGGAAAATGGAGAGCAAGAATACATAAAAGGAAGTACAGTGATGCACCAAGACTTAGTTGACTTTCCTCCTTGCTCATAACAACACAAAGAACTTATAAAATTTTCCTAAACTCACCCATTATATTTATTAGCTCCTACAAAAAGATATGGAGTCAAGAGATTTGATAGATATTAGAGGGAGGGAATCCCAAAGCTAATTCCTAAAAATCATTTATCCACAATGTACATATCTAGATAAGTAGTAAAATTATTCATATATGATGGTAAAAAAGGAATTACACAACACACTAAAAGTGGGAGGAGGTGAAAACAATGCAATTTTTTTATCAATTCAAAGACATTAAGCTAGTTGCAATATTAAAAATAAAAAAATGTACAAAAGAAGAAATATTCTTTTGTTGTCTTAGGTTTTTGAACTAATAAGGATTTTTTTTGAGGTTTTATCTTTCTAAAGGAAGGCACATGAGTTTTCAGAGATCTATGGCATGTTGTAGAGAGCACACTAAGCCCTAATCATCATTCATGTCAATGCTCTACAAAAATGTGTCTACTCAAAATTTGATTTGGTCATCTGGAAAAATGAAAGAACATTTCTTGCACCACTTGCCATACTTGAGCATTAATGGTGTGTGAGATTGAGTGTAGAGATTAGGAAAATTTCCTAAGAAATTTATTACAACAAAAATGTAGAGGTGGTGTGCTTGTCAAAGTGGTTCAAAATAATAAATGAGGTGTGGGTGAGAATCATTTTCCCCCTTTGAATTCATGCTAAAGTGCATAAAGAAATATTTCTTCGACCATCAGATTAAATTTGGTAGTTGTAGAGTGTTGAAATACATTAATAATAAAACTCCTGACATTTTGGTACCTTTACAGGGTTTTGAAGTGTAACTAATTTTTGTGGAAGTTTCCATCTAAATAAAATTTGTGGGAAAATTTATTTGAACTAAACCTACAAAGAAGTCCCTTCGAATTGAGCCTATAGAGAAATCCATCAAGACTAAACCTACCAACTTCCCAATATTTTGGTGTCTAGTTTGGATGAAAGGTTTTGATTATGATGCTAGAAAAAGAATAGAGTAACATCATCATGAAATGAGATTTATCTCTAGATAGGATGATGTTAGTAGCGTGGGATAACATCAACAAATTATTACTTGTGGGAACATGTGGTTAGACTATTTTTGCAAGGAATTCCAACTGAACTAGATAAGAGAGAAACTTTTAAAGGTTTAGTTTAGATGGAAAAGATAACTCCACAAAAGGGGTTGATGATGTAAGATTGATGCGAGAATGATATGAGCATGGGGTGAATTGTAGGGAAATGCAATTGGATTGGTTATGAAAGAAAATTAAGGTTCAATTCAGTTGATTGAGGAATCTCCATAAAATAGGTGACATCAACAAAGTGACATGCAAAATTTGTTAAGTGAACTTGACTTATGAACAAGCTGCCAATTTGTTTTAGATAGACCTCATGCTTCCATGATAATTTAAGTTGATTTTATAAATGATTGAATGTAAAAAATCTAAGTGAACCAAACACTTAAATTTTAAAAGGTTTAATTTAGATGGAGGTAGATTCCCACAAAGGACTTGCATGTGAAAAAAGAAAGTTGAAAGTGGATTTGAAAAAAAGGTGAAGGGAAATAGATTTGTGGGAAAATCCATTTGAACTACATACTTCACTTTTGAAAGGGGAAGTTTAGATCGAGGTTAGGTTTCTACAAGATTCAAACTTTCACAAAATTTCAATTTTATCTGAGTTATCGACTATGGGGAAAGTTAAGTGAATTGGTTCTTTAAAATTTCAACAAGTGCAGTTCATATTGGTACTAATTTTTCACAAACAAGGACCTTGAAGGAGAATAAAAGTGAACCAAACCTTGCGAGGAAAACAAAGTGAAGCTTTATTTTAAAATTTCAAAAGGTGTAGTCCACTTGGAAGCTAGACCATAAATACTAACTTTTGTGGGATTTTGACATTGAACCAAACATGTAAAGAGGGTCATCAGAACTAGCCTTTCGATTCGTTAGAGGGGTAAAAATCACAAGTGATTATCTCCTTTTCCTTAAAAAATTTGGGGAAAATTTCAATTGGATCAAGGCCTAATTTTGGACACTCTATCCAACTATGATAAAAATTTAGCACAAGGCCACCCAAATTTAACACCTTCTAAAAGTACACATGATTGTTTGAGTCATGAACTCAAAAAATTCAACATTTTAGTGATCTATAGGGGGTGTTTTCCTACAAAAAAATAGGATCCAATAGCCTTATCAATCTATTAAACATGGAGTCATGATGTCATTACAAACAATAATGCATGACTAGCCTCAGAATGAACTAGAAAATGCCTCAAGACACAAGAAAAAGGGACAAAAACATGTGTGGCTACAATTGGGGGAAAAAAAGAGCACTAAAAATCAAATATCGTCTTAATGAGAATGTAGAGTGTGCAACAACACTTCTTTCCAAAAAAAAAAGATAATCTATGTGTGTACATGATTTATAAATCTTGAATATTAAACTATCACAACTTGCCCCTATCAAAGATGGGTCTTCTAAAGAATTTGATCTCCCTCAAACCATAGTTGCATTCATTACCCAACTACAATGACTGAAGCCTTTTGTTTGCATGTGTCAAATCATAAATACTACCCATATAGTGAAAATTCACACCATCATCAAACTTGTCACTATAGGGTGACCACAAAAAATAAATATCAAATCTATTTGTTGATGCATCAGGTGTGCATATAACAAAATGGGTAATTTTTTAAAAGTAGGCCAACATTAGAAGAATTGAGACCTACGGAGGGAAAATAACCTCCCTCACACAAAGACACATTGTTGCAACAATTAACCTTATGAAATGAGTTGAAGAAAAAGGAAAATGCTTCTGGTTCACATTGTAATGCAAAATATGCCACACCAACCTATTGATACGTGTAATGATGCTCTTCCTTATGCACATCAAATATAAAATTTTAAAGATATAATAGATTATAAATTTGAGCACCAATTTGATTATCTTCTTGACCATATGTCATTGTTCAACATCTTTAATATTAGAATGCCAATTCCAAGTGAAACACTCAAATTTAGGCACATCATCATCCCCAACACAAAAGATCATATATTCATCTTGAATAAAATACTCATACTCAACCTTGCTAATCTTAGGGACAATAGGAAACCAACATACCTAACTATTACATTTATTGATGCACATTCTATTATCACAAAATTTAGAGCCATGAGAAACTTTAGGTGAAGAACTAATTTCTTTAGGTTGTCTTAGTGTTTCAATTTCTTATTAGTGATTTATTGTGACATGTTTGTTACAATGTAACAACTCTATCCTTACTATTATAGTTTTCACCTAGTTTTTAACTCATGAAGTGAATAATTCAATGCTTCAAAAAATAGGAAAATATTTTTTTTCTTTTCCAATATCATGTTTTGCATGTTTCATAAAGAATTTTATATAAAATTGTAGAATCAAAATAACATAACTAAACTTCATGTAAATGAAACTCATCTTTTCAAATACAGTTTATAAATAGAATTCATGATCATATAATTTTTTTCATAATTTATAAAGAGAAAAAGGTCAGGATATCCTTAGCTAGATTACTCTTCTATTTCACAAGTCTTGGCATGCTGTCTGCAAGAGGGAGAGCATCACCCAAATATTTTACCTCCAATCGTAGACCAATGGTCCCTTGTACACCTTCCAACTGGAAGTGGCCCTACCCTTCAATGAAGAGTTTGGTATAGGAATCCCTAGTATTTCCATATGAGTATCTAGTGTTTTTTCCTACATAACATGTATGGGCATAAAACTATAGACATTTTGTAACTATGCATGACACTACCGATAAATTATGTAAACCTGGAGCACAGTGAACCGACAAGTGTAAGAAGCGACTTTTACACTTACTTTGGCCAAAGCTTTAATATTTATAATCATCCACTTTCTAAGGAAGTAGTGTTGCAAGTTCACCCACCTCTAACTTGAATTGGAAATCTTGTTGACCTATGGTTAACTTTACTTTTGGTTTGACCCAAAGGTTAACTACTCAAATATAATTTCTTGTAATAGTGATGACTTCACTAGTGTCGATCATTCAACTAAATAGGTTTAACACATCTACTTGAATACCCTATTACGTTCTCACAACACTTTGGGTCTAGCAAATGCCTCTTGTTTGAGTATTTTAATTAGTCACAAAGGGATTAATCTATTCTCCTTTTTTTATGGTATTTGGTTTTGTTAGGAATGTAAAGTCCCCTACTCAAGATCAATTTATAAGGAATAGGTGATAATATTGAATCTTGGTCTACTATGTAATATGATAACTTTCAAAAGGCAATAAAGAAATTTTCACTTCTATTATTTTTTCAAACCTTATCACTATTAGTTGATAGATTTGTCCTTCAAAAATAGATATAGAAAATGACTCAAGATGCACAGAAAGATGAACAAACTGCACTAACAGCTGGAGAAGTTGCCATTAGAATGACAAATTTCCTTTGAATTTAGAGGTGAAACTCCCTCTTAAGATATGCAATGAATGAAAATATAGGGTATGCTTTTCACCAGAAAGCATAAATGAAACTAACACCTACCCATAACCATGGAAGTAGATGCGAAAGATTAATTCAGAAAGAAATGAATACAGATAAATGACACAAAGTCCACATATTCCATACCCATGAATAATACTCAGGAAAAGAGAAAATAACAAACCCTTTCAACGAATGATATAACTCAAATTCAAAGCTTCGGAATTAAGTACATGCACAGTCAAGTATAACAAAACAAAGTTGAAGAATAATTACTATGGAGTAAAGTTCATGTAATCAAAGGAAAAAATTTATAAATTCAAAGATTCAACAATATTCTCTTCATTTCTTCAATGTCAAAAATATGAGTTCATAGACTCAACATATTTGTACAACAAGACTGAGTCGAAAGAAAACTAAGCTCTTTCCCCTATTTCCTGAATACCCCTCTTGATAAAAAGGTTTGGTGGAACCCCTAAAATTTTCTTGGTTCCATTGAAATTTTATGATTAAACCCTGATAATCAATGTCTTGTTTGTCATTAGGGTTGGGGTTTATAAGTTTTATTCATGTTTACACCCTTGTTTGGTCTTCGAGCTTCTAATTTTGAGTTGGCTGGCTGTATCCGGTTCCAGATCATTTCATAATATTTCATGGCTTTGGGTCCCGTGTTTTTACCGATGCCTTCATTTATTTTCCCATCATGGCTAGGTGGCCCCCTTTTAAAACAAATTTTTTCCCACGTGTTCAAACACATCCTAAGTCACACCCCGAGTGTTGTATCGCTCATCACTTATTTGGTTTTAAATATCCATGTGCAACCCGCGATGAGCGATGCCCTTTCTTTCCCTCTGGTTAGTCGTCCCTAGTCCCTCACATGTTTGTTTACCTCGGTCAGGATGTAACACCTGATGGGTGATGTAGTTAATATTTTAACCCATCGCAACCCTTCTAACTATCATTGATTATCTTATGCAGATTAGGGAGGAACTCATGACCACCGATGCTTAGGTTATTTCCCATTTTTGGGAGATGATGTTTCGCTGGTTGGCATTAGTCTAATGAGGGACGACGCGTGATGAACGATGAAGGATGTCCGTGGTGTCCAAGGGTTTTTTGTGGTTAGCTTCGCCAACTTCCCCACTATCGCTTGTCACCCTTTATATTTTTTAGCTGGAACCCACGACCGTCGATGGGTTGAGTTCCTCCCCATCACATGGGCTTGGTCTGTCATGGGCTGGGATTGTTTGGGAAAGTGTCGACACATGATGGGTGATGTGGGTTGCTATCTACGGTCAGGATCCTTCTAAGACCACAATTGATGGATGATGTCTCATCGATGGCCTCGGTGCCATCGCTTGATGAGACTCTTGTGGGAAGGATCAATGCATGATAGGTGATGTGTTTCAGTTTGTGGCCCAAATTTTCCCATGATTGTTAGGATTGATGGCATGTGTGTCAAGGATGGAGTTAGGATGTGATTGAGTATGTCATAGTTTTAAAGCATCTCCTCACTGTTTCCAAGTATGACTAATAAAGTAAGTGGTGATCCTTAATGATCCTTGTTGATCGAGTTTTAAATACTTGGCGATTGACGACTGAGATGCAACATGCAAGTGATTGATTTTTCTACTCACAGGAGCGAACTAGGATGGCCATTAATTGCAACATGCCTTCAATTCCTTTATTTAATGTGGATTTTTGTGTAGTTCATTTTCCTGTCTGTATTTATCAGTGCCTATTGTTAATTGTCATGAGTGTTGGAGTGGTAATTTTTTTTTTCCTGAGAAGTTCTTGCCAAGGTGGCGTACTGGTATACTAATGCATATGGTGTTCTTGCTATGTTTTGGTGATCTTTTATGTGTCTGGTGCTTGTGGGGCTCACATTGTTTGCACATAGGGGTTTTTTGGGGGTTGTAGCTAGTTTTCTCCTTACATAATTGGTGCTAGGTTGGTGTTGAGTGTAAAATGAGTCGACCAAGTTCCTCTACTGCACCAGTTTGCAGGTCACAAAGATTAAATTTGCAGGAGCCATTGGCCTATGAGCCAGAGGTGAAACCCATGGTGGCAGAAACACCAATTATTCTAAAGGCTAAGAGGGCTGCTCGTAGAAGGGCCGAGAGAACTATCATCAAAAGTGCCTACAATCTCCAAACAAGGACATGTTCAGAAGAATTGGTCAAGTTTAAAGGGAAGGGGTCTATGGAATTTGTGAAAGAATTAACAAGATTGGATGTAGACCCTAGGGTTTGTTCGGAGAAGCCTGACTTGCTGGTCATAATTACTAATAGCTCTTCAGAAGAAGGTGGAGGAGTAGGCCTTAGCATTGGCCATTGCCCTATTTCTCTGGTGCCATATACTAACTTTGATGATGAGGTGGTAGTTGAAACTCCACTCTCTATGAAGAAGCCTAGTGAGGGTGTTCACTCAGCGGCTGACAAGGCTGGGTGACACCCGTGTTTCCTTTCTTGCTAGTGTTTGGTTCCTAGTTGCTGTGATGTGTACTTCCTACATGGCTAGTTTAATAGATTTTTGGCTAGTGGTGGTGATGGTGACTCATCTTGATTTTGAGTGACGTGCAGATTCTGGTGATGGTGCCTTTTGGAAGGCTTGCGTGGCATCTTCGACAAATGGTTTGGCACTCATTTTTTCCTTTTACCTTTTTTCTTTCCCATGGTGTGTAAATGATGAAATGTAACGGTTTGGGAATGAAATCCCATGAAATGAAATTAACATAAAAATTATCAAAATGTAACTGTAAAGATCCCTTTGCTTGTTGCTCCCTTGGATTATAAAAGGGATTTCAAGGCTCATTATAGAGGTGGGATTTTGAGTCTAGAATGATTTAGGTAGAATATAGAAAAACTAAAGTAATACAAAATGTATAATGAATATGATGGAGTATTGTCTTGGGTACAAGTTTTGTATGTGATATTCTTAAAATAGTTTTGCATGGATTCCTGACATCAAAACAAATCTGCAAAACTAAAGCATGTACTCTCTTGTACGCAATTATTACATATTATAACTAGAAAAAACAAGTGTCTTTTCATTTGTCTTTCAATGGTTATTTGAATGTATGATTCTATTCTTGTTTTAGCTCAAAGGGTTAATTAAAATACTTGAAGGGAATTATAGGTATGTAAGAAATTGCTCAGGATTCTGATAAGAAGTCGTGATTTAGGAACTATGAGTTTTCATAATGTAAGGCATTATGAAGATAAGCCACTTATTTCATGGTTAGTTAATTCATGCATTATTGACTGTCACATATTCGACTCTGTTCCCAATTGATAAGACATTGGCCTATTCATTGTAGATTCTTGTAATCCAATGTATCAACTAAAATACCTAGTCATGGATTCATAATGATGACAATGTTAAATCAAAATTTATCAATTATGAGATACAAGTCTAAAATATACCCTTGTTCCTAGAAAATAGATGATTATTTGTGTAAAGGTCGGTCACACTTTTGCTAAATGATGTTTGTTTGCATGAGAAAGAAACCTATCTATGTAGACGTGTTCACCATTGTAACAAAATTATTGTGAACACAATTGGGAAATAGCCTCCCTCGTTCCACATAGCCTAAAGTGCAGGGGTTAGAGGTTTGAGAACCTTTACCCATCGAGTTGGCCATTCATCTTTAGGATTCTTAGTGATGAAGGTTGGCTCCCTTCTAGAGTATTCCTAAGGTGTACAGGAAAAAAAACCAACAAGGTCCTCCTTTTTATAAGCCTCACATGTACTTGAATATAGCTGTTCATAAAAGTCATTGAAAATGATCGATATTGAAAAAGTGACTATGAAACATAAACATTTTCATTACACCAAAATTTTAGTTACCACTACTAATTACAAAAAGATTCCATGCATGCAAAACTAGAAAAATTGAACTGCTCCTGGTGGAGGAGAATTCTCTGCCCCCAGTCGGATATCCATAAAGAGGTTGTGTAGCTCAACACGTGCTTCTTCCTCCTTTAGGACAAAGATTACCTTGTGATATTGGGCATAACTAGTCTTCTCCTTCCAGGAAACTATGTGCAACTAAGAGATAATATCAACTTGTTCTTCTTCAGGCCAATTCAAGTCAGGTTGCATGACATACATAGGCTCTCCATCCTAGATCTCACCATTTTTAGGAAGTTCCATTTTTTAAAATGCCTAAGTTGATGGAAAAATTGAGCTATAGAAGTACCACCACCTTTCTCTGTAAATAGGCTTAATTAATTACACTAGGAGATAATGATGACCTTTAACCTGCTAATAACATGACACCACCTTTTTTATGCTTGTCATTTAAGAGGCTAATTAATGCATCATGGATTTTGTTTCTTGGGGAGAGAGTCTCGAGATTGAGTTTTTATTTTAGAAACTCTTCAAAAGATGTCCCCATGATACGTCGTACAAATAATTAAATGGGATGGCGATGTTTGGAAAACCAAGAAACTTGCTGTAGAGTCGTGGAGTCGCTAGAAAATGGAACTATGAACCATACGTCGAGGGTTTTATGATTTCTAAAACTTCTGACATACCGATCACTTAAAAAACCTTTGGGCAAGGCTGAAGAGGGAGAGAGAGAGATTGGTCGGGTAGTCGGGTGGTTATGAAACTGGTGAACTCCGCGAATTGGTTAGAAGGGTAGAGAGATCATCAACAAAGGCTTCAAAAATCATGAGGACCACAATTTCGAACCATGCAGAGGCACAAGATGGGAGTTATTTCATCATTAAGGAATAAAAAATGCATGATTAAAATTAGAGGGTAACAATCACTGAAATACAATATAAACTTGTTTTGATAAAAATATATATTAAGACATTGTCTTATCAAAATAAATATCATATTCACATATATATCTAGATTCTTCTTTTCTTTAGTTTATTAAGCTACTCATTTGGTAAAACAAAACTTAGAGATTCTTAATTTTTCTCTTTAAGCTCTCTCAAATATATTAACTCAATATCACCCAAATATAGCATGATTTTAACAATGGTTTTTAAAGTGAGATACTTTGGTCTAGCCATCCGGTTACTTTAGTTCATATGATCTCTTATGCTTTCTCATCAGTAATCTATATTTTACATGGTTGAACATGCATTCATAAAATTTGTAAACAACCATAAAATTGCATATAATACGACATATTCATATTCAAAAATATAGAAGAACTCTTTTCATATTCGAGAAGAAAAAAAAGGAATTTTAAAACATGTCTGAAAAAGATTATTTGAGATTTGCAACTGCTATCTCTTTCTTCAAAATTCTACAACTCAACTCAGAACTTCTATGCCTTTCAAGCTTCATGCTCACCACTAACTTTTGCACTATTTTCTTGATTATATTACTAATATTTTGTAGCTAATGAGCAATCTAATTTAGATTTAGTTGAGCTGATCTCTATATATGGCATACTGTTTACATATTGCAAATGCTTTTCACACAATGCTAACTCTCTCTTCCAATCCCACTTGATACAACTCTCCCCAAAAATGATTATCTAAAGAACAACCTACAAAATGAATAATAGGTATATATTTATACTAAATGAATTTACCAAAGATAGAAATTAGTTATCCTTTTGGAGGCTCGAATAGCCCATAAGTCACATGACTTATAACCACTGCCATGCATGAAGAATTCCATACTTAATAATCGACTATGCTGCCCATAATGTTGCCATGAATGGAAATTTGACTGAGTATAAGCTATTCAAATGAACAACTCAAAAATGTAGTTATATGGTGTGATTAAATTTCAATTGGAAAAATTCTTCCAATTTTTTTTTCTTCCTTCCCAATTGCCACGACTTATTGGTGTAGACATGGAAAATATACAATTTGATCCGACACACTTGATCTTGATTACTAACATCATTTCTTCTTGAATGATCCTCTCAGATTATCATTACCTATCGTCTCTTAATCAGATACATCATTATTTATTTAATTAGGTCTTTCTCCTCTATTGATTAAATTAATCAATTTAATTTAATTAACCCTAAATCCCTCTTTAATTAAATAACTCATCTTATTTGATTAAATCCCTAAAGTCTTCTCATTAAATTGAATAAATTAAACCTTATTTAATTTAATCTAACATCATACCCCTTTAGTTAAATAAATCAAAATCTTTATTTAATTAAAGTCTAAATCATTTTCCTCTCAATCTTGATTTAAATAAATCCTAAAATCTAAGTCAAAATTGTCAAATCACCTAATCTCTCATTAAATTGATCAAATCTTGATTAATTTAATCTCAATCACTAAAATCCTCTAGAGAATAGAACTTGCACAATAAATCAATTACTTTGATTTATTAAATTGCCTATTTTCTCTCAACATGGAATAAAGGAGGAATATTCCTTCAAATTTGAATTCAAAATCCAAGTGGATTTGTCCTTCCAACAAAGCATTCACTCCTCTTACATGTCCTTATGCATTGAGCCAAGTGGCATTTATTTCATTCCTTTTTCCCTCTCACATGTCATTTCCGCAATTTCAAATTCCACCTAATGGCATTTATCATGCACATTGACCAAAATGTGCACAACCTTCAACCATTCACATATTGACAAGTGGCACTTGACCATTGGGTGTTGAATGATCCCACATTGCTCAATTTCACTCATTCTTCCAATTTGGAAATTTATAAATTTTAGACTCTTCCTCTCATTCTATCATCCACAATTTGAGTAAACTTACTATACTCAAATTCATCCTCATCCACCATTTTAGAAAAGTTACTCTCTTCACATTGAGAGCTAATTTTGTCCATTTCACATCAAGTGTTCATCACTTCCATAATTTCATAGCTAGGTTATGTCAAAATCTCATCAAGGAGATTCAATCATCCACAAATCGTCAACATTACAACAAAGGAGTTGGAAAAAGGCCAATTTCGACACACTAATTAGCACCAATTCCCCCATGGCATCAAGAGTTTGCATGCTTAATTAGGATTGCTTTAGCTTTTCATGTTTTGTTCTTGTTTTTCCTATTTTGAGCATTGTAAATGGATTTCATGGGGAATCCTTGTTTTATCTTGCATATGAATCTAACTATGTGTTTTTTTGTTGTGTTTGTGCAGGAATAGGATTGGGGTTCACATTTTAGCACTAGAAGGAGGGTTGATTTGGAGAAATTCATCATGTTTTTCCAAAATTCCATGGTTTTTTTTAATGTTTTTTATGGTTACAGGAAACTACACCGCTTATAGGCACACGACGCCATATTGCACCGCTCTAACCTCAAACTCCACTGCACCTGCTTTCTTGCTCAGGAATTTCAAATTTGAAAACTTCACCGCAGATCCCTTAACTCCAAACTGCGTCGCATGCTAAAACAATGCCACATTTGCGCTCTCTATCTGCTACAAAGCACCACACATAGTTAGGATGCGACACTATATTGCGCCGCTAGATTTCTAAACTGCGCCGCATTTGCAGATTGTGCCACTGGGTGACAGTGAAAAATTCAGATTTAATTCTTTTCGACATATACGTTTTTGTTTTTAACTTTTTGAACTTCTAACCTATTTGCTGTCTCTGTACCTTCTAGTTTTAATCATTTTGTAGGTTAGGGAAATGAAGAAAGAAAAATGGAAGGCTACATTATGACATCATTCTCATCCTACACTAAGTGTTTTTGAACACTACCTGGTGTTGTTTAACACTTTTAGAGGTTTTTTCAATCTATTTTTAAGAAATTTGTTATCTTTCATGCTTTAGGGGAACAATAAATTTTCTTTTGGGCTCTAAAAAGAACAATACAAATTTTCTTTCAAAATTTGCAAACAAAAGGCTTAAAAAGAACCTTAGAAATAATTTAATAGATTTGGTTTGAGGTTTAACAATTGAACAAGACAAATACATTTGATTTGGTGCTTTAAAAAGAATTCACTTTTGCTTTGTGGGTTTAAAATGAACAAGTGTTATTTTGTTTTGTAATTATTTACTCAAAGTAATGTCATCAAAAAGACGTATGTGATTCTCTCGTGCCTCATGATGATCTTGAGAATCAAAATCTCTTTTTATGATCTTAAGTTGAGTAAGGTAATTACCTCCACATTTCATTTTTTTTGGGATTAAAATTGAACCAAACTTGCGAGTGTGAGTGTTCTCCCTTTGTTTTTCAATGAAGGTCAATTGAACTACAAGATATTCTTGCTTTCTTTTGTTTATCTTAGTGGGCCTGCCTTGTGGGAAAAAGTAATCACCCAAGGGAATGACCCAACCGATAACACACTAAAGCCAAGTGACTTCCACCCGGGATATAAGTGAGGATACTGGAACAAAGGCCAATATCACGAGGATTATTCCGATGAGAAGGGAAACACTGGTCTCTCACTATATTGGATAGTCCCCCACGAATGAAATTCCCACATTAAAACCCCTTGTTTAACAAATGCCAAAATCCTATCTATTTGTTGGTGCAAAAGGTCATGTCCTTTGAAGCCGCCCTACGTATACATGTGGTTCTGTTGTAGAGATGAAAAGTATGCCATGGGAGATTCATGGGTACTGATGCTTGATTGACCTAAGAAGCGAGTGCACTATAAGGGGGAGCTAGTGTGGTCAAGCATCTAATCATCCACACAAAATATGCGTAGCTGGATTCGTCCAAGTGGAAACCCAACAAATATTGTCTTTTCAGCCTAGGGATTGTGCATGTTCTTGAAATCAAAACACTTTGCTTGGATCTAAAACTTTGGGAGACAAACATTCACAAAAGCGTCAAGATTTCAAACCATTTGGAGGAAACAAATATCCTTTGATGAATCCAAGTTCTCTTGCTTACCCTAGGGATTCTATCCTTAGAGGTTTCTAAGTGCTTGGGTTCAATCATCATTTGTTTTCACTGAAGTCAACCTAGGAAACTGTGCGCTTGGAACCTTGATTTTCACATAAAAGACCTTGTGGAATGAAAAGGAATTGAGACACAGACATTTAGTTTGAAATTATAATCAAGAAGATTGTTTTTGGTTAAAGGAACTCATTAAGAAAAGATAAGGAAAATTGGACCTCACATGTGTTCTCTCAAATGATTTCCCGTAAAATCAAAATCCAAAAACCAAGGTTCAAGAAGCTTAGTCTAAAAGCTTGTGAGGAGCATCTTGAAAAGATTTTTGAAGATAGAGAAAGATTGGTATACAATTTCTACAAGAAGGCTTCAAAGAACAACCCAAGTTTGTATGAGTTCTATTATCAACAAAATCCCACTCTTTTTCAAAGGTTTTCTTTTCTCACATAAGAAGTATGACATGTTCTTCAATACTGAGGTTTTGGAAGAAAGAGTCTTGTCTAGGTCAAGTATAGGATCAAAATAATCACTCTCATCCACCTCTCCATCATCAAAATCAAATATTTTCTCACCAAAAAACTCTTGAGAACTTTGAAACATCATTCATGCTAAACTTAAAGGCAAAATCAGCATCACTTTGTTTGACTTAACACACCTAGTCAAATTATCAATCCTCTTGAACAAATTTAACTCTAGGATAACACAACTTCCTAAGGTTTACTAGTTCATAATCACTTTTATTGGCTTAACACACTTAGTCAATTCATTATTTTGTATGAGTTTTCTCCAGGATAACACAACTTCTTAGGGTTTACAAGTTCATCGTCATCTTGTTTGGCTTAATGCACCTAGTCAAACTATCAAAATCAAATCAATTCAAGCCCTAAAAAGTTTAGAATCCCCCCCAAAAGTTCTTCAAGAGTTTCACTCATCCGCATCCTCCATCCTCCATTTATTTCATCACTTTTTGATCCTTAGACTCTCCTAGTTCTTCTCCTTTTTGGACCTAAAGACTAAGATCAAACGATCTCTATTTTATGGTTCAAATAAGATCACAACACAAACATGGAAATCACCAAGGAAACATCAACTTCAAGTGACCTAATCCAAGTGACCTCTGAAGTAAACCTTGCAGGATCAAACAATCCTCCAAAAAACTCCTCTCTGCCATCATAAAACCCTCACGAGGAAGGCAATATAGAGGACATCCTCGATGATGACTTGGGAGTGACACAAGAGGAAATAACTGAAATGGTTCAGTATCTCAAGAATCAGAGAATCGTCAATGCCATGCTGAAACTTAATCCCTCTCTATATATACGTGCATTAATGAAAGAAGGGGCCAAACTCCCTTATGAAGTTGACGTAAGTACCAATATGGAAAGGCCTCTTGCAACCACACCCCCAATATCACTTCCAAAACTCACTCGGGAAATTCCCCAAATCATATCAACAATCACATCAACCCTACCAATTGTTAACAAGGGAAGCACCATGTTTCATGAATTAGAAAATCATCACCTTGTAAACAACATAGAAGTAAATATCAACATCACATCAGATAACTCTGTCCTAGTAAATTCATTACACCCGCATGTTCCACTCACTCTCCATAATCATACAGACTCATCCTCATTTCATGCAACACCAACCTATCTGCTAAACATACAAACTTCTCTCCCTGTGATTTCATAAGGAGAAGGTGGGTTATTCAGGATAGGGGGAGTCTTTGACCCCTCCTCGTCGTCACTTTTTCAAGGGAACATACCATCATTCCCTCCATAACCGCTCACATCCGTATCACCTCTTGGGTTGGGTCTTCCCCCCCTACCCGCTGCCAATTTCTCAAACCAAAGCAATCAGAGCATCATATCAAGTCCCCTTCTTTTGCCAGCGGTATCACAACAACATATGAAAACCATTCAAGCCACCACAATGGTCAACACATCAACTAGACCCCAAATCTCTCAAAGCTTGGTTTCCCAAGGACTAATAATCTCAATCACACCACCCATAACCCAAACCGCGATCACCAACACAACCCTTCCGATCACCTTAACAGTTAGTGTCATCCCCAATCCACCACCAATTCCACCAAAAGGCAATATGATGAATTCATTCATCACCATGATTCAGGGAATCCAAAAAGCCACCCACCAAAGGGTACTCCAAAACCAACAAGCTACACAACAGGTTGCTCAACAAGCACAAGCACAAATAGCCGCCCAACAAGCTGCACAAGTTGCACAAGCTACACAAGTTGCACAAGTTGCACAAGTTGCACAAGTTGCACAAGTTGCAAAAGTTGCACAAGTTGCACAAGTTGTACAAGCTGCACAAGCTGCATAAGCTGTATAAGCCCAACAAGCTGCACATGCGGCACAAGCAATCCAACAAGCACAAGCACAAGCTCAAGCCCAACACCAGGCTCAATAGGAACAAGCACAGTACCACACACAACTATAAGCAATCCATCAACAAGCATACCAACAAGCCCTATAAGATTTTCAGGAACAACAACAAGTTAAACAAGAAGCTTTGTTGGCACAACAACAACTAGACCAACAACAAGCTTTGTTGGCACAACAACAGCTAGACCAACAACAAGATTTGTTGGCGCAACAACAACTAGACCAACAACAAGATTTTTTGGTGCAACAATAGCTAGACCAACAACAAGCTTTGTGGGAAAAACAATAGTAGGACCAACAACAACCTTTGTTGGAACAACAACAACAAGATCAACAACAAGCATTGTTGGCACAAATGCAGGCATATCAATAGGTCTTAAATGCACAACAAAGCTTGTAACAAACCCCCACCAATACCCCTCTCATCAATCAAACACCACAAAAACCTCAAAACAAATTCATCCCACCTCCTGATCCGCAAAACGATGTTGCAACACAAATCAAACTGCTCTCGCAACAAGTGTTGGACCTCCTATCAAGAAAAATGACTAGAATGCCAAGAAATTTGTGCCCCTATCCTTTTGATAGAAGTCTTACAATGGTACCATTCCCAAAGGGATTTGAGATCCCCAAATTTGATAAGTATAATGGGACGAGAAACCTTGAAAATAACGTTAGGGAGTTTCAAGTGCATTGCATGGAGGTTGCATACAATGACACATATTTGATGCAAATTTTCCCTTAGAGTTTGACTGGTCTTGCCATGGAATGGTTCTCTCTCCTACCCACAAGCATCAAAACATTCTAGGAAATCGTGGAAGCATTCCTTAAAAGCTACACATATAACATGGGTGCAAATGTTAGTTTGGAAGAACTATCAACACTCAAGTAAAGAAAAGGAGATCTATTCACATCCTTCTTGCAAAGATGGCAATCCAAGGCCAATCAGAGCAAGTGGACCATGCCAGAAGAGCAAAAAGTTTGCACAATCATAGCCAATCTAGATGAAAACTTGGCATTCTACCTAAAAATGCAATGCATCACAATGTATGATCAATTAATCCCAAAAGTGCTCAATATAAAAATAACCCTTACTACGTAAGGGGGCGCATCAAAATTTCCTACACAACAGGATAATTGCCCAACCACCAGTTATAACGATAAACCTCGCACATGGTCAAGGAACAAAAATGTCATAAACGACGGAGTGGTTGATGCTAAGGTTGTCATTAGTGCTCCCAAGCAAAATACTCAAACCCATTATCAACCACAGAATCACAACCGCAACAATGTGCAAACTAATATGGTGGCACAACAACTGGTTCCGAACAATCAAGAAGGACCACCTCCCCGAAACAAGTATCCTCCCAAGCGAAAGTTCACAACCCTTGGGGAGCCAATCGAATCTATAATGAAGAAACTGGTTAAAGAGAACCTTATCAAAATTTCCAACTCTAAGCAATATGCGAAACCCATGATAAAACCACCATGGTACAATGAAAATCTCCTTGTGATTTTTCACAAAATCAAAGGACACACAACCACAAATTGCATGAGGTTAAAAAACATCATCCAGGACCTTATTGAGGACAAAATCATAAATGTCGAACAACCTGTTGGAAATCAGGACCTCAAAATATACATGAATCCGATGCCGAATCATAATCAGGGAAATAATCAAGGAAATAACCAAGGAAACAACAAAGGGAAGAAAAAGTATGCTAGTGCAAACCTTGTATATGAAGACATTGTCGCATGCCTAGATGAAATGGTCACTGTCATTAGTGTTAAAGGAGCCAATGCTGATTGTGGAGTCACCGCACATGACAACAAGGTTACTAATGCAGGGGCATCACAACCATCTAAGATCCCCATTTCAAATCCAAAATCCATTCCCTACGATTATAGTGTCATTGACCAGATAAAAACAACCCCCACTCAAATCTCCATCATGGAGTTATTGAAAATTTCTGCCGCCCATAGAAAAATCCTTGATGAAGCATTAGTTGCATCCACTATCTCTGCTACCCTTGATATGGAACAACTCCAGGCTATTGTTGGTAACATCCTTACCCCGAATCTCCTCACCTTCTTCGATCAAGACTTCCCCACCCAACCATCTCACAATCGTGCACTTCACCTTCAAGTGCTGGTTCACAAGAAGAAAGTCAAAAGGGTCCCAGTACATGGAGGTGTGTGCCTCAATATTTGTTTGCTTAAACTCATAAAAAACTTGGGAATCTCAGAGGACTCCATCGACAAAAAAAAAAGGCATCACCATCAGAGTGTATGATGACCAAGAAAGAATGTCTCAAGGAACCATCAGGATCCCAATCTAAGTGGGGCCAACTACCATGGAAACCACATGTTAGGTCCTTGAACTTGACTGGCCCTACAACATCCTCCTAGGATGCCCATGGATCCATGGAATGAAGGTAGTCACCTCAAAATTCCACCAATGCATCAAATTCTTATACCAAAATGAGGAGGTCACAATACATGGTGATCTGAAGCCATTTGCCTATTGCAAAAACTTGGAAGCCAAGTTTTACAAAATTCCCCAAGTACCAAAAAATAATGAAGGCCCATCCACTCCCTATATAGATCCATCTAACCTTGCCTCCACTTCTGCGACAGAGACACCCTCCATCCCTGATATATCTGACATCAAGCTAATGATCTAGGACAACGGGTGTAGAGATTACATAATGAAGAAAAATGCGTTTGTTGTAGGAGAGTTACCGCAATCTCCTAGGTCGCATGGGCAACCTCAATCAGTTGAAACACCTATCCACACTTTTAGGGCAGATCTTTCTAGATTCTTTCATTGGGGGGATCTAAGTCGGGAAAATGTGGATGAGGGAGACATTTCAAGCATGCTATACCATGATGAAGGACCCACACCCACTCTACCCATGGATGAAGCCAACAGAGGATTGCAAATAATGCTTGGTATGGGCTACAACAAAAATGAAAGCCTTGGAAGAAATAGTGATGGACAACTAGAGCCCATCATTGTAGAAAGACGAATGAGAAACCTTGGCCTTGGATGTACCCCTCTGAGTATAACCGTACATGGTAGAAGTACTCCTAGTAGAGAAGTTAGGTCTCCTCCTCAATTATCAACATCCACCCTTCAACTACCCGTATCCACAGGTCTGCCCCTGGATAATTTCACTTTTGACATAACTGATGTCTGCACTAGTAGTGATGATGAGGATACCATAACTGGCCTTCCTATGATTTTTGAAGATTCCTCCTTACTGATGATTAGTGCCTCACCTGTTGAGTCGAACCGCCAAAATTACAAAATAAACCTAGTTTACCCACAACTCATCGACTATGACCAATGAGGACCACCAGTTCTAGACACATTAAAAAATGATGAGGCACTCTCATAATTCATGAGACTAAGGGATATAGTTCCATACAGAGATCACAAGGCTGGGTTTGAAATCACACTGGACACCTAGTCCTATTATGGGGAGACGATTGAGTCCTTCAGTCACAAAAGAAAAAGAATGAGAATAAGCTCAGGGTCATTGAGTGAAAACCGCACTGTGGCACTCTCTAAACAAATAATAGTAAAAATAAAGGACACATCCAATGGTGAAAACCTCTCTGAGGCACTGGAGGATGAAGGATTCAATCTCCCCCCTACTGCACTTCATCAAGATAAATTGACAGCCTTGGTAGAACAATGCAATCTTGTCAATCTGGGAATAGAAGCAACACCACAGATCACCTTCTATGTCAAATCACTTCTAACAGAAGAACATGAAATATTGGTTGCATTTCTAAAAGAAAGAAAGGTGAACTTCGCATGGACCTATGCCGATATGCTAGGTCTCGATCTGGAAGTCATGGTTCATCATTTGGTTGTTTACCCTAGAGAAAAGCCAGTAAGACAAAAATTAAGAAAATGCACCCTTAGATAGCCTTGCTAGTCAAGGTGGAATTACAGAAACTCTTGGATGTCGGCTTTATACACCCAATTGATTATCTAGAATGGGTATCCAATCTTGTGACAATTTCAAAGCCAAATGGGGGCATTCGTATCTGCACTGACTTTAGAGACCTCAACCAAGACGATGACCAAACATGAGATGCTATCACTGATGGATGTCTTCTCAGGATACAACCAGATAATTATTACAAAGGAGGACCAACATAAGACAACATTTACATGTCCATGGGGCACCTACTGCTGGAACATGATGCCATTTGGGCTAAAAAATGTAGGGGCGACATATCAAAGGGCCATGAAACTAATATTTCATGACATGATACACAAAACTGTTGAAGATTATGTGAATGATATATTGGCCAAATCAAAGAAAAGACAGGATCACATAGCAACCCTAAGTGCCATTTTTGACAGACTGAAGAAATATAAGGTTAGACTTAACCCCAAGAAATGTGTTTTTGGGGTGCAATCAGGAAAAATCTTGGGATATATAGTATCAATGAGAGGAATAGAAGTGGATACCACCAAGGTCAAAGCAATCTTCTACATGGAAGTGCCTAGGACATTAAAATATCTCAAAGGCCTGCAAGGTAGACTCCAATCCATCCAAAGATTCATAGCGCAGCTGGCGGATAAACAAATTGCATATTCACATTTACTCCACAAGGGAGTAGCATACAATTGGGATGAAAAGTTCGATCAGGTGTTTAGTAAAATGAAATAATATCTACTTACACCTCCAGTATTAATGCCAACTACCCCAGGAAAACCACTGATTCTATATATTTCAGCAACCATGATAGCTCTCGGTGCTCTGTTAGCCCAACATTGTGAAAATGGAAGAGAGAGAGAGATATACTACATCAGTAGGACAATGGTAGGGCATGAGATCAGCTACACACCAATAGAAAAGGCTTGCCTGGTAGTTGTGTTTGCAGCCCAAAATTTCAGATACTACATGTTGGCTCATCAGATCAAGCTGATCACAAAGATAGATCCACTAAAATATCTGCTCTCTAAAGCCACTCTTACAAGACGAACAACCAAGTGGGTCATGATATTGACATAACATGATATTGAATATGTAGAATGGAAGGCTATCAAGGGGCAAGCGATTGCAGACCAACTGGCAGAAGATCCAATCTATTCAGAAAATCCACTCATATCAGAATTTCCAGATGAATCCATCTATAATCTCAACATAACGATCACTAGAAACTCTACTTCGATGACTCATACACACAACATGGATTAGGAGCCGATGTTTTCTTCATCACCCCACAAGGGGATTGTATTCCTAGATCCTACAAATTGGCATTCCCCTGCACTAACAACATTGTGGAGTACGAGGCTTTAACCATAGGTCTCAAGATTGTAGCACAATGGCGGATCATGGCACTAAAGGTTTATTGGGATTCACAGCTTATTATCAACCAAGTCAATGGTAAATAGCAAACTAAGGATGATAAGCTGACACCATATAAAAATCTAGTAGAGAACCTCAAAGAATCATTCATTGATATTACCTTTGAGAAAATATCGAGGGCTAACAATAGAGCAGCTGACGCCATGGCAACAATTGGATCCTTACTAGATATCCCTCACAATGTCTCATAACATGAATTCTTGGTAAAGTAGCTTCTTGTACCCACATTCGAGGTACCAGAGTCAGAATATGTGTGTGAACTCATTGGTCCTAGTGATCCCTGGTATCATGACATCTATACCTACCTGAGAATAGGAGTCATCCCAGCAGACATAACCCCAAACCTTAAATGAGCCTTTGTCAAAAGGTCCTTACGTTTTGTCATCCTAGGAGAAACCCTCTATCGTAGGAGCATTGAAGGAACCCTTTTATGTTGTTTAAATCCTAAGGAGGCCTCGATTCTCTAACTGAGGTCCATAATGGCACTTGCGGTTTGCACTCAAGTGGTATGACCTTGGCCAGGAAGTTGCTGAGAATCGGGTACTACTGGAAAATAATGGAAAGAGAGGCACACGACTTTTCCAGAAAGTGTTTACAGTGCCAGCAACATGGAGACCTTATTCATGCACCAACTCAAGAGCTTTATCCTATTGTTACACCTTGACCCTTTTCATAGTGGGGGCTTGATCTCATAGTAAAAATCACACCCACCTCATCCAACGACCACAAATTCATCATCACCACCAAAGAGTACTTTACAAAGTGGGTCGAAGCAATTCCCATGACCTACATAATCGGAAATCAGATATCCAAGTTCATCCTTAATTATCTCATTTGTCGATATGGTGTCCCCCAATCCATTCTCTTTGATAATGAGACACCTTTCAAGAATCAAGATGTGCATGACCTTTGCGAAAAATTCAAAATCCAACATCGCTTTTCCACTCCGCTATCCCCAAGGCAATGACCAAGAAGAAGCTACCAACAAAACCATCTTAAAAATTCTTAAGAAAACAGTCAATGACACTGGTCATGATTGCCATCTACAGCTAAATACTGCCTTATGAGCCTACCACACCAACATCCACACACCAATAGGCGCCACCCCATTCTCCCTGATTTACAGATCAAAAGCTATCCTCCCAATTGAGATCGAGCTCCCATAATTAAGGATATCACTCCAAAACCTCATTACAGATGAGGAATATCAAATTTCAAGGTTAAATGAGTTCGAGTTATTAGATGAATGGTGCAGGGATTCCCTCAATCATCTACAAGTCTATCAGAATCACCTAAAGCGCAACTATAACAAGAATAAAAAATAAAAAAATCCAAAAAATCAGAAAAAGGATTGAAAACAATAAAGAAAAAAATCATCCTCTAGTGAAAACCACTTCGGTGGCGCTTTGGGCAAGTACCTTGGTAAAAACATGGTAAAAAGACGCCAAGCGTAAATAAAGAAATCTCTATCCACCAGGATCTGTATGGCTTGCTCATCCATTACATCCCATTACATTTCATTAATCTTCCATCTATTCACACCCATACCATAGCCTGATCTTGTGTTTGTATCATGCTCCACCATGGTACTACTTAGCACAATCCCAAGGTCAGTTTGTCCTGCCTTTATCAAAGTAGTCTATCACATCCAGTTGGGGACATGTTCCTACACCTGCATCGGATTGGATTCATTTATACTCTGGGGATCTTCCTTAAAATCAAAAAATACCAAAAATCATTTAGAAAATTCTCAAAAAATCCAAAAACATCGGAAAAATCTCAAAAATCTTCAAAAAATTCACCATTGAGTCTTGTTAGTTTGTCACCTTATTGAACTACATTATCTCTGAGCTTGAATGTAGGCAAGGTTGATCTTTGATCATCCCCCGAGACACTTTAGGTCAGTCCTTATGCATCCGTCGCAATGGCAATCCGTTTGCCCATCATTCTCATCATTGAGTCAAGTCTGTCATCAGTCGAACTACATGGTCTCTGCGTGTATAAAGTAGGAAAGGTTAATCTATGGATCAGCTCCTAAGACCCCTAGGATAGGTCTTTAATTTAGTCTCTTCGTCATAAATCTCGAAAATCCAAAAACATTAAAAAACTCTGGAAATCAAAATAGCCTCAAAAAATCTAAAAAATCCAAAATGGTGCTTTCATCTCATCTCGCTTTCACCCGCAGTTATGATCACTCATAATAAATCAATCAATGCTTTCATCCTTTGGTAAGTCATTCAAAAGAAAGTCTAGCAGGTTCAAAAGTGAACACCTAATCATCAAAGTCTCAAGTCTAGGTCAGTAAGAAAGCAAGTCGATCAACTCAGAGTATCAATAGCTTAACACCCAATCAATCTCATCAAAACCCTGATCACAACATGTCCTGGGATGTATCCTTCCCACAATGGACATAAGCATCAAGTATCTCACAGTAGTTTAGCCTTGGCTACTGGTATGAAGAACATTAACTTGTTTTTTTACTTTATCTTGGTCTTTTTGACTTTTCTTATTTTGTGCTCATTCCAAGGACCTCTCGATGATGCCTTAAAAAAACATGTTTAGAGAGAAAGGGAATGGGGCAACGATTATTATCTTTTTTATCTACTGTGCTTGTGGATTACTCTTGTAAAATAACTTAGTCATGCACACTTTGTTTGGTTTGTGGCGAGGATGTTTTAGATATCTTGTTGACCACATAGGAAGTCTTTCTTTTCTATGTTTGGTCCGAGATGTTGAGAATGTCTAAATTAGATCCTAAATAAGGTTCCATATGCTAAGTGTGATTATGAATACTCCTATCTAATTGTTGAGTCAAAGTCCATCACACTAGGTACCACACCATCCTGGTCATTTATACCTTGATGCATCGTACCTATGTGTGTTATCAAACATAACGTAATTAGCCCTTTGAAAAACCTGACTCTTGGTAAGAAAATCACCATCATTTTAATAAATTGTTGAATCTCTTTTTATTCTATATTCTTTCCATACTAACATGGTATCATGACAATTAATTAGAACATCACCAATGCATCCACCCTGCATCCACCAAATCATCAACATAAGTGCATACCATATCATATAGATCATACCACATTATCATCATCTTAAGTTATGAGGAATAATATAGATTTGTTATTCTAAACATCTTAAGAAGTCATTACATTACACATCATACTTTACATAAATCATTAGGAGCATAGTAAAAATCATTAGCATCCATTATCATTATATCCTTAGTCACATATCATTTATCGACAACATAATCATTAGCATACATTGCATCCATATGACCGTCATCAAAATGCATAGAAAAGTACAAAAGAGAAATACATCCATCATATCGAAGCATATATCATATCACATGAGCATAAAATAGAAGCATTTCATAACATCTCATAGGAAATTAAAATACATCCATACATCATACATCATAGGACATATCATAAATTGAAACATCTCATATATATCATAAAAAATGTATGACTGTCATGATACAAAATCGGATTAAGTGTACATCAAAATTCATGATACAATAGGGGAAATAATTGGAGCCCATGAATAAAAAATAGAAAACTGTTTGTGATCAAGGGCTAGCCCTGCTGGCTGCTGCCCTCTCCTATCTACCTCTCACCATGATCCTCTGGAGGCCTCATCCTTGTCTGCTGAGAGAAGTCCGACACCTGGCCTATTGTTGGCATTGCCTGTCTGTAATGCTATTGATAATAATCAGCCTCTCAGACTACCTCTTTGTAGGCTCGTAAAGAAACTAATCGACCCTGGGATGATGTAGCCATACCCTCCAGCTACCTCTACTGACGAACCTCCTGATCCCTCTCGGATCAAGCCTGGTCCCTCTTAGCAGTGACTATCGAAACCTGCTACCGAACCTGATCCCTCTCCGTAGTCAATATCTGAATATGACCCTGCAACTATTGGATCAGTGCGTCTCTATGATTTGGCTACCCTGGTGGCTGCTGCTATGGGACTACTCTGTCCCCATCTTGGGGATGATCATCCTATACCCCTACCCATGGAGGTGCCTATTATTCTTAATCTCTGGGAGGTGTCTGATAAGGAGGTGGTCCCCCCCTCCTCTATCACCATCCCCATCTCTGTCACCTTTGCCCCCCTATCCTCTGCCCCTGCCAGCTGATCTTCCTCTAGGCCTTCACCGTGGGAGTGCTGCACCAAGAACTATCAATCTCAATGGAGGCCTAAACCAGGATCTGTATGCCTGAGTCACTCTATGCTTGGGTCACTCCTGCATCTACCGACCCCTGATCATATGGCCACGACCTGGCCACTAGCTTTCTGAATGAGGACACCACCTCAGCTGTTGGGATGGGCTGGCCCCATGCTGTCTCTCTAGTGCTATGGGTGAAGATCACCACGTATTGATCATCCGGCCTGTCCTGAATTCACCGAATTGCCGGGCCACCATGTCTGGAAGGTAGTGCTCTATCATGGCATGCTCTCGGCCCTACATCCATCTGCCCTATCGAGCAAAGAACAATTGCTATGTGTCATCGTACCATGGGCCTATGCCCATCCAAGGCCTCCAAATGAACTCTCCCATCTCATTAAGAACCTGTCTCCAATGGGTGATCCCACCTGTGCCAGTGTGAGTGAAGTGGATTTGTGCCCCGCCATACTACTAGACAATGAGATCATCAATATCAAGAACAATCGGGGTGACATCTGGATGGAGCACTGGAATTCGCTCCCATGCCCAGATGTGTAGAAAAGTAACTCAGACCCTAAGGGCCTAACTGTCTAGGTATGTGAACTCATGTAAATCCCTGTATAAGGAAGCCAACATCACTGGCCCCAAAGCAAAGCACTCTCGGTGGATGCACATCTGCTCCCATGCTAGTCCAGGGCCTGGACTAAAGTATCAGCCTTGTCAATCTGGTGCCAGAAGACTAGAAATGATAGCTGCAACGATCAACCTATAGGTGGGTGCTCTACCCTGGTATCGCTCCAAGTCAATCTATCCATCATAAAGAATGAGCTCATCAAAACCCATAACATCAAAGCACGCATCCTTTTCGGCCTTTGGATCACAAATCACTCTAGCTCCATGTATAGGCAATCGCAAGATATGCCAAACGTCCTCAAGTGTGATGGTGGCATCGTTGGTAGGAAGATGAAAAGAGGAGGTCTCACTGTGCCACTGCTTGGCCAAAGCTATCATCATACCCAAGTGCATTCAAATAGGAGGAACGTATGCAATGAACCAAAGGCCAAGAATACCAAGCTACTCCTGAAGTTACACATGCATACCCTGCAATCTGCGGAGCACCGACCATCTGTGCTCCCTCAAGTGAAGTATATCGAGCTCCTCCTGCACAAGGGAAGCCATCGCATCAAGTCTGAAAAAAAATCTATCTCTTGCATCAGATTTTCGCATTTGAAACAACAAATGCGACTGTGTTTGCAAATGCGATGCAGTTTGTAAAGTTCTAAACTATGCCACGTGGTGGACTTTGACAAATCCTAAGCCCCTAACTGTGCCGAACGACACTATTTTCGCATGCGACTAAGTTTGATCAAAGAACCCTAATCTCCTAACTGCGCCGCACAATGCTACTCTCATATGTGGCATAGTTTAGGATTGCGCGACATCGATTGAGCATTTGCAGTGGCGATATATAGCACCGCTCAACTTAAAGTTGGTTTTGACCCTATTTAATGCACGTAAAACAAAAAAATAAAAGTTGGGATGGGGTACATACCATGGGTCTTGCGTCGAATGGCTGCTAGTACAGTTGTACTCTCTCTGACACGTGCCTAGGAAGTTGTCGTTGCACCATCTCGATCGGGGCTCAGAGCTCAAAGTGCAAAAAATTCTAAAGGCTAAGTATGCAAATGTATTGAAATTGACCCCTCAATGTCTATTTAAGCTTGCAAATTAGGGGTTTTTGACCTAATTTTTCCATCCAACTAGGGTTTTGGTCCCCCGATCCCATTTTTGTGCAACCAAGGACCATTTCACATCTTTTTTGGTGTTCTAACGTGTTTTTTTGGTATCCTGGGGCATTTTTGGACCTGTTGGGTACCTTGTCCTCTTTTTTTCGTGAGATCATCCAAAAATAAAAAAAATTCATCTGATCTCTCGAGGGGGCAATATACCAGCATAATCCTTCTGCTGGGGCAACAACGTGGCATTAAAAAAAATCGAGAAATTTTGAACTTTGATTACAACAGTTTATTTCTTTGAACCAATGCAACAAGTATATTGCTTGAAAGAGGGGCAAAATGTAGACATGGAAAATATACAATTCAATCCAACGCACTTGATCCTGATTGCTAACATCATTTCTTCCTAAATAATCCTCTCAGCTTATCATTACCTGTTGTCTCTTAATCAAATAAATCATTATTTATTTAATTAGGTCTTTCTCCTCTATTGATTAAATTAATCAATTTAATTTAATTAACCCTAAATACCTCTTTAATTAAATAACTCATCTTATTTGATTAAATCCCTAAAGTATTCTCATTAAATTGAATAAATTAAACCTTATTTAATTTAATCTAACATCATCCCCCTTTAGTTAAATAAATAAAAAATCTTTATTTAATTAAAGTCTAAATCATTTTCCTCTCAATCTTGATTTAAATAAATCCTAAAATCTAATTCAAAATTGTCAAATCACCTAATCTCTCATTAAATTGATCAAATCTTGATTAATTTAATCTCAATCACTAAAATCCTCTAGAGAATGCAACTTCCAAAATAAATCAATTACTTTGATTTATTAAATTTCCTATTTTCTCTCAACATGGAATAAAAGAGGAATATTCCTTCAAATTTGAATTCAAAATCCATGTGGATTTATCCTTCCAACAAATAATTCACTCCTCTTACATGTCCTTATGCATTGAGCCAAGTGGCATTTATTTCATTCCTTTTTCCCTCTCACATGTCATTTCCCCAATTTCAAATTCCACCTAATGGCATTTATCATGCACATTAACCAAAATGTGCACAACCTTCAACCATTCACATCTTGACAAGTGACACTTGGCCATTGGGTGTTGAATGATCCCACATTGCTCAATTTCACTCATTCTTCCAATTTGGAAACTTATAAATGAGAGACTCTTCCTCTAATTCTATCATCCACAATTTGAGTAAACTTACTATACTCAAATTCATCCTCATCCACCATTTTAGCAAAGTTACTCTCTTCACATTGAGAGCTAATTTTGTCCATTTCACATCAAGTGTTCATCACTTTCATAATTTCATAGCTAGGCTATGTCAAAATCTCATCAAGGAGATTCAATCATCAACATTGCAACAAAGGAGTTGGGAAAGGGCCAATTTCGACACACCAATTGGCACCAATTCCCCCATGGGATCAAGAGTTTGCATGCTTAATTAGGATTGCTTTAGCTTTTCATGTTTTGTTCTTTTTTTTCCTATTTTGAGCATTGTAAATGGATTTCATGGGGAATCCTTGTTTTATCTTGCATATGAATCTAACTATGTGTTTTTTTGTTTGTTGTGTTTGTGTAGGAATAGGATTGGGGTTGAAAATTGGTATGTTAAAGTATTGCTAAAATGTAGATTGAAACTTTAGAAAAAGTATTTGAGAATGGCACAATATGCAACCGAATTTCCATACTTCAAAATCTTAATTTACTCTTTTATAAGTTGTGGAAACTGAAAAATAGTCCATCATATGCATAAAATATCACTATGCCTCTACTTATGGTAGTTAATATGAGTTTGTATAGTGAAAAAATCAACCACTACACGACTTTGATAATAACTTGCTAATTGCATATGGTGGCATCTAAGTTGGGTGACCACAATACTCATAGATATAATCTTCCATAAAGCCTTGTATATCAACTTAGAAATCATGACTTATGCATGGAATAACATCCATTTAATATGGCTTTTTAAACTAGCTAGAATATATTATATATTTATATATATGACAATATATATACATTTCATTTATTACTTACATATACATGTACACATGTATGTATGAATATACGTAAATTATTAAAACATCATATCTACACATATTCATATATATATAGATACATTTATATACATTATCTCTTATATATATTACATATATATTCATATATACTAGTCAAATACACTATACACAATATATACGTTATTCACAATAGTTATTTGAAAATAATTTAATTTGATGGTCAAAGAGGTTCGATAATGATAAAGCATTATTTTTCCTTAGAACACTTAACCTATCAACTTAGGTTTAAGACTTACCAAAAGATACTTGAACTAATTTGATGAAGTTCCAATTAACCTAAGTGAGTGAGTGTCTATGTCTACTCAGAAAGAAATACCAAACATTCCAAATACCAACTCCTCTCTTGGGTGATACTCTCCCTCCCCCTCTAGAGTGTTCAAACTTTTCGACAATCAACTTAGAGCAACATATTCATAGTTAGATGATAGATTAAAAAACATAATCATAATAAATATTAAACACCATATAAGCATTTAAAAGTAGTTTCATCATATTGCATACATACATATATGTCATTCAACCATCAAATACCATCATGACATAATCATGCATTAAAACCATATTTAAACATAAAGGTTAAACTAATTTGGTAAATTAATATTGGGGTGTAACTTATCCTCCCCCATAAGAATCATCATCCTTTATGATTTAAAGTATCAAAACATAAAACAATAACAAGATTTGTTTCTTAAGAGTTTTCAAAATCATGAACAAGATGAGGAAATATTTTCTTAATATCCTTGTAATCCTTCCACGTAGTAGAGTCTTCTATATATTGATCCCACTAGACTTTGCATTGAAGGACCTCTCTATTGATCATGTGGAGCCTGCACATTACGATAACTTTGAGAGGATCGATCATTACCACTCCTGGGTCTTGTACCTATAATGCATTCCAATCAATAATATGATTACCACCTAGTGTATAATTCTTAAGAAACGATACATGAAAGACGTTATGCATCCTGACAAGAGCTAGTGATAAAGCAATCTGTACACGTTTGGGTTGGTTTCTTTGAGAACCTTGAAGGGACCTACACAACATGGAGCTAGTTTGGATCTTTCCAAACTTAATTGAACTCTTTTATGGTTTTAATATAAAAAAAAGATTCTCCCCTATTGAGAAATATCTTGGTACATGCTTAGCATCAACATAACTCTTATGCCTATCATTTTCTTTTGATAACCTTTCCTTAATCAACTTAATCTTCTCCTCCATTTCTGATGACATCTTTGGATCAAGGCTAATCCCATCTTCTGGCTTATCCTAGCTTATAAGAGTTCAACACTTTCTTCCATATAATGCTTCAAATGGAGCCATATTGATAGCACAATGATAAGAGTTGTAGGAAAATTCTACTAGTGGTAGGTAATCTTCCCACTTGTATTGATGATCCATGCAATACATTCTCAATAAATCCTCCAACACTTGGTTTACCCTTTCTGTGTGACCATCTGTCTTAGGGTGATATGCTGAACTTATGTTCAACTGAGTCTCAAGTCAGGAAAATTAGTGTAAGGGCACCATGTCAATTTTTGTGAATAAAGTTTTAAGTTTTGTTTTAGGTGATTTTGAGTCTTATTTGGTGTATTTGGTGTAATAAGGTCATAATAGACCATTTATCATGTATTTGAGGTCATTAGGGGGTCATTGGTCCAAGTTTTGTAAAAGTTGCCATATTTTGCAAATGTTGTCAAATGCAAAGTTGCAAAAAGTGCAAAATTAGGAAGTTGAAGAGTCAAGTTGGTTTCTTTCATTGGGAATTATTTGGAAACAAAATGGTCATGTTTTTAATTCTTTAAAAATCCTTTTGGAATGTTGAGAAAGAGGTTAGACATTGTAAGTTTGAATTTTGAATATTGAAACTACTGTTTTCCTTGCAATTTTCTGGTAAATTGCTTCTCCAACATTCTGTACGATTCCATATAGGAATTTTATGGCTTGAAGTGCATTTTAATTTGTGAAGGCATGTGTTAACCATGTTTTGGCTTTGATTTGACTAGTTTTTATCAAGTTTGAAGGATTTGGTGAACAATTTACTGTAGGCGGCTAGAAACTTAGAATTTGGGGTTTTGAAGGTGTAAAATGGGTATTTAGGCCATTCCACCCAGTGAATCTTGTAAATAATTGGTGGAATGACATAAATAGATATGGGATTTTGTTTCATGTGGTTTCTAAGACCAGGGGAGGCAGGTTGTGGGTTTAGGAGTGATGCCCTAGTTGGTATTCCATTGATGTTGGGTCAAATTTGGTGGCTAGAGGTTAGGAATGGTTGAAAAACACTTGGGAAGTGATTTGAGAAGGTTAAATGAGCATGTGTAGACATATTTTGAGGTTTTTGAAGTGTTGAAAAGGTGGGAAAAGGTTTGGAAAGTATAGTTTCAATAAACCCCTTTTATAACTAGTCCAAATAGGCTTAATCAATGGTTTTATGGTTTGAGTACCTAGTGGGTGTTTCTTGTGCAAACGGTTGTGGATTTAGACCGTTTGTAGCCTGGTTGAGGTCTATCAATAGAGATTTAGAGTTGAAAGAGTGATTATTTTGATGATACTTTGAAAAAGAGGGCTAATTGGGGCTCTATCCAGCGTACCAATCAATTTTAAGGGATAATGATCTAAAACAACCAAATTCACAATTTGGATATGTTGAAATATGCCACAATGGGTGTCTAGAATACCAATCCTCATGTGGGTTTGAGTTTTCTTTGAAAAGATATGCACAACTTTCTCTATTTGGATTACTACAAGGGAATGAAGATGAATGGTGAGTAGGACAGTGATTTGAGGTTTTTTGTGATTGGAGATTGGTTGAATTTGTTTTAAGTTGTGATTATTGGAAGGTTTTCCTCCCTACTCTGTATATAAAATAGGGCTTTCTGAAACCTTGATGTTACATGAGCATACCTATCTAAGATAATCTTCTCAGGAACATCAAGCAACCTATACATTTCTTGCATGAATTTGCAAGCTATGAATGGTGCCCCATCTATCAAATTTCTTAGTATAAAATGGGCTACCTTGGTAAGCTTGTCCACCACTACTAAAATAACATTATACCTATTCTTCAACATAGGAATACCTTGTACAAAATTCATACTAATGATCTACCACTTCCTCTCTAGAATTTCATGAGGATATAAAATTCTTGCCAGGTGATGATGTTCTGCTTTCATCCTCTAGCAGTCTAGACAACTTGATATGAACCTTGAATCATCTCTCTTCATTCCTTTCTAGAAATATAACAGTTTCACATCAACGAAATTTTTTGTCACTCCAAGATGTATTGAATATAGTACAAAATGAACTTCCTTCCGCACAATATTCCTTAGCGCCTCGGAGTCTAGTACATACATCCTTCCTCTGAATCTTAGTAGTCCATCTAGTTTAAAATGGAACCCATCATACCTTGAATCTTGAGGATCGTCCATAAGAGCTTGTTTGACTTTCTCATAGTATTCATCTCCTACATACTTTTGCAACACTTGATTCTTGAAATGAGAATAAATAGATATCATTGAGGAGATATGTCTCCTTTGAATTAGGGCATCTGCAGCTTGATTTTATTTTCTCTTTATATAATTGATCTCAAAATCATAATTTTATATTAGCTCAAGCTATCTCCTCTTTTGAGCATTTATATTTGGTGAGGTAAACAGGTATTTTAGACCATGATGGTCTATCTTTAACTCAAACAGTTTCCCAAGCAAATAATGTCTCCATATTTGCAATGCATGAACAACTGTTGCTAGCTCAAAATAATTTGGAGCATAGCTTTGTTCATAAGTCTTTAATTTCATAGACTCATAGGCAATCACTTGCCCTTCCTATATAAATACCCCTCCTAATCCTTTCCATGAGGCACTAGTAATGACCACAAAATTAGCTTCTAGATATGGTACCTTTAGAACTGGAGTTGTAATTAACTTCTCCTTTAATTGGTCAAATGCCTCTTGAAATTTTCTTGACCACTCAAACTTTTTCATTTTACTTTGCAAAGAAGTAATGGGGAAATATATTTTTGAAAATTTAGCTACAAACTTTCTATAATTTACCCAGCTAAACCCATGAAACTGTACACTTCATGTACATTCTTTGGTGCAGTTCACTCTAGTATGGCTCTGATCTTTGATGGATCTATTGCAATCCCCTCTGCTAAGATTACATGACCCAAATACTATAATTTATTTTAGAAGAAAGTACACTTTGAAAGCTTATCAACAAGTTTATGTTCCCTTAGATGTTGGAGAATAGTCTACAAGTGTTGGAAATGAACTCTTCCTCATTCTTGGAATAGATTAGAATGCCAACTAATAACATTAGAAAAAATTTATCTAAACAATCTTTGAACACACTATTCATTAGGTTCATGAATTTTGTAGGTGCATTCATTAGTACAAAGGGTAGGAGTGTGAACTCATAATGTCCATACCTTGTTCTGAAGGCTATTTTGTGGATATCCTCATCCTTAAGCCTTAATTGATGGTAACCTGATCATAGATCATTCTTGGAAAACACCATTGCCCCACATATTTTATTGAAGATTGTCGACACGTGGAAATAAATACTTATTCTTTATCATTTATTTTTTAAGCATACAATAATCTATACACAAGCGTAGTGTACCATCCTTGTTATTAATGAAGATCATTGGAACTCCCTAGTGTGATACAATGGGTCTAATCAATCACTTTTACAATAATTCTTGCAACTAAGCCATTAACTCTATCAACTTATTTGTGGTCATTATATAAGGAGCCTTGGATATAGGTTCAAATCTTGGAACTATATCTATGGAGAATTGGAAAGCTCTTTTAGGAGGTAATCCAAGAAATTCATTTGGAAATATGTCCTCATAATCCCTTAGAATAAGATATTTCTCCATGACCGATCTTTCTTATTTCATAAATCCATCTTCTTTCACTCCTTGGAGTTTTTTGGATTCATAATACTTTAAGTCATCCTAAAAGATGAACTCTCTGTAGTCATCTGTCTTCTCCATTTTGATTGCACAAAGTTGACATCCCTTTTTCTTGGCTCTCTTCAACTGAATGACTGATATTTACCTTAACTTTACTTCACTAGGTGTACCTTGCAAGTAAACTTTGTTCCCAAGGTCATCTAGACATTCTACTATTTTAGAATAACAATCAACCTTGGCCCTATGCCTCCACAACTAGTTTATCCCTAGAATGACATCATATGATCCTAAGGGGGCTACGTATAGATTTACTTCTATTGAGAAACTCAGAAGTTCAACCTTAGCTTCAAATAAACACTACTCTATCTTTGCTCTTGTTTGGTTTACATTTTCTATTGACCATGAATTTTCCATAAAACCAACTTTTCTAGATATCTTGTTTACTACTTTTGGAGAAATAAAACATTCAGTAGCACCAGTGTCTATTAAAATTGAAACTGGAATACCAAGTACCTAGAGTCTTAATTGGAGTAATTTGGTACTCCTCTTGATTATTGTCTAGCGTTAGATGAATCATCTTCTGGAAGGCTGTTTGTTGAGATAGTAGAGGATTCCCATGAGGTTGCATCCCTTGTGTCTTATGAGGACCCTAGTTAGTGTAGTGGTCACCACCACAAGAAAAACACCCCCAGAGGTCCTCACCTTTGAAAAGGATTCCCAAAGTTATCTTCGCTCTTATTGGGTCTGTTGTTATTTCTTCGGTCACCTCTAGACTTGTTCTAATTATTTCGGAACCCTCTATCACCTTACTTCTTGAAGTCTTGTCAGTCACCTTTCTTCTCAAACATTTGTGAGGATTGTGACTAATTAAACTTCTTAGAGTTCTCCTTACATGCTAAAATAGACTTCAACTTTTGTTCTTGATTTATGGCTTTCTCATACACATGGTGTATGGTGGTAGGACCATGAACATCCACTTCCCCTCCAATTTGGGCTTTGAGTCTCATAATTAATTTCTTAATACAAAATCTTTCATCCTTCTAGTACTAAGGAACATGCTTTAGAAGGTGAGTAAAATTTTCCTAGTAATCATTGATAGTTGAATCACCTTGCCTCAAGCATTAATTTTTGATCAAAATATAATTGTGGAAACCATATTTAATGAAAGATCACTACAAATTCATCCCAAGTCAGGCTCAATGAACTCATACCTAGCTCAATTTTCTTGTTCATCCACCAAGTGGATGCTTCTCCGGATGTTGGAACACTCCCCAAAAAACCTTGGTTACTTCATAATAGTTTCTTATCTTGAAGTATTTTTCCATTTCTATGAGCCATGCCTCAATGAAATCTTCCCTCATAGCTCCTTCAAACTTGGGAGGAGTAACCTTTTTCATATTCCTTGAAAGTTCATGGGCTAATTTATTTCTTTCTTTCACCTTAGTTCTTGACTCTGAGTTATCTTCCCCATGTTCACTCAAGGTGGTGCGATCATTTCTATTCTCACCCTCTCCTTCTTGAGATGCCTCATGCTCATGGCTGCCCTGATCCCTAACCTCTTGCTCAAGGTTACCAATCCTTTCCCTTGCCTCATTTAGCATAGCTAGTATCTAGTCAAGCTTGGCTTCAAAATTTCTTGAGGGTTTCCCCACTTAGAGGATTCCTCCAAGGTTAGTTCTAGTATGAACTATGCTTTAAGTTATTACTCTACTTGGAATTTTCATTTATAGTAATCAATTAGTTCCTCCAATTTATCATTCAATCATAAAATTTAAGCAATTCAACATTCACTCATTAAAATAGAAGAGAGAGATTTTTGCACAAGTTTTCAATATTTTCTTTTATTAGAATAGCTATAGATTACAAGACATCCTTATTTAATACAATGTTTGACAAAGAATTACTTATTCATCATGGAAAAGTGGAGTATATCCCTCAGATTCACTATCAAAAACCATTACTATGATTCCAAGAGGTGAAGGCACATATAGGTGCACTCCCATTCCTTCCTGCCTACCTAAAGGAGTGCTAGCAGTGCATTCACTGGGTATGTTTCTATAAGGAGATGGTTGGCTAGACTCAGTTGGTGTATATGTGCTATGGCCACAACTGCCTCCTACATCTGCTTCTTTTCTTGTTTAATATGGGATACATGGCATCATTGAGAGTCTGAAAGTCACCAAGCCATATTTCTTCATTAGGGTTATTTCCTTGTATGGTTTTTACTACAGCCTCACACTCTTTCTCGGGCTTGAGATAATGCTTGTTGCCAATCACATATTTTTTGGCAGTCATCTTGAGTCTTATAATTCTGGAACAAGAATTTACAAACATTAGCCACTATTAATGTTGGAATATATGCTTGTATAATGAGATCATAGGTCCAAGAGTTGAACTTGGTAGCTCTGATACCATATGTAACAACTTTATGTTGCATTTATGAATGAGTATGGTGGTGTTGTCATTAATGTTGTCATTGATGTCTGAAACATAGTACAGGTTATTGTAGTAAAAGGAATCAAGTGATTGCATGTGGTACATGTATGGTTGACATACTGTAGAGATGTTTTGAGTACATGGAGCTATCTTTATGATGTTGCAGGTGTGTTGATATGATGATTTATCAAGTGATTTTGAGAAAACTAATAAACAGTGGAGAAAAAATTGTGGGTGTGTTCTGAATGTGCTCCGATAATGTGCTCTTCATTTCTTCTATGTTGATCCTATTCTTGTGTGGATCTATAGTGTTGTTTATGGGAATCCTTGGGTGATATATCCCGAGTTATAGCTTCTGGTTTGATGAAGAGTGAAAGTTGTGTTCACCGGTTTGTGAACTGGTGTAGTAGAGTTGTTTGTCTATGGACTAGGATAAATGTTTTTGCTTTGCAGTCCCCTACTAGTTTGTTTTAGGTCTTGCGGATCTGGAAGAAGTCTTGTATTGGTGTTATTTGTGTTCTAGAAAAAGAGCTCATGGCTTGGTGCTCTACAAGGCTTGTTCCAGAGCTACTATGTGTGTGTACAGTTCGGTTGGACTATTGGAAAGTGTTCTTTGCATGGAGATTGTTGTAGTTGCTAAAGATGTATCTGAAGGTATCTAAGAGGTGTTCCAGTGTATGGTGAAGTGTTTTATGTGGTCCACATGTTCTCATCTTGTTGCAAATGCACACACTTCAAAGTTCATTGGTGTTTTCATTAGATTTGGACGACCTGGTGTTTACATGTTACACAAAGGATAAGTATCAATTAAGGAAGAATGTGATTGATCCAAGATGTTTTGGTTCATGGTTAAGTATTTATTTGGTCCACTCTCATTCTCATCCATCGCGAGAATGTTGAGTCACTGACCTAATTTTAAATTGTAAAATGAAGAATGTGTATCCAACCTTGGAGAAAGTTTCTAAGATATAAGATGATATAAATACAAGTCAAGATGTTGTGAATTGCAAGTGACAAGTGTGAGAAATGAAGCAGGTTAGAAAGAGTGCGTGAAACTGAATTAAGGCAACAGTACTTTAATGTGTTTGATCCCTGAAAGAAGTGAGATGATGGTGTTTGCAATTCTTTGGTTAAGGTTGCGAATGTGTGGAAGGTGTTGTGGTGGATTTTTTGTTATCTTTGTTTATCTATAGGTAGTGAGACTTCCCTTTGGATAGTGAGTCCTATATGTAGGAAATGAGCCGTGTATCTGGATAGTGAGCCCTTTGGTAGTGAGGCTTTGTATCCAATTTTGCATTACTATTATATTGTGAGTTAATCCTCACCGTGGTTTTTCCCTTATAGGGTTTTCCATGTAAATATGGTGTTTCTTGTGTTGATATTTCTTTCTTTTATTTGCACTTCATGCTCATACTTAATAATAGATTAAAGTGAATGTGGAGTTAATAATTGTTTGAGGTTTGTGAATGTGATTGGAGAAAACTGATTCATCCCCCTCTCAGTTGTCTTGTGCATTTCAACAATTGGTATCAAAGATTTGGTTCCTCAGAGAAGAGCTTAACCACTTGAGGTAGATCTGATGGCACACAAATTGTCAATCCTTGTGTTTGATGGAGCTGACTACAATGAATAGAAAGTGAAAATGAGAGGTTACCTGATCTCTCTTCGATTCAAGACATGGAAATCTATTGAGAAAAAATATGTTGAGCCGACAAGTGGTCCTTCTTCTATAGATGAGATTTCTTCCTATGAGGAAAATGAAAAAGCAAGGTATGTAATCTATAGTGCTTTATCTAAAACTGAGCGGACAAAAGTTATTTCATTAGGTAGTACTTATGAAGTATGGGAAAATTTGAAAGATATATATGAAGGAAATGATAGAGTCAAAATATCAAAGAAGCTAACAACAAAGCACAAATATGAGAACTTAAAAATGGAAGAAGGTGAAGACATTGCAAGCTACTTTCAGAGGGTTGATATTGCAACAAATGAAGTCAAAAATCAAGGTGGTACTTTGATAGATGAAGATGTAATAGAGAAGATTTTGATGACCCTACCAGAGAGTTACAGTGACAAGGTCTCAGCTATGGAGGAAGTGTATGATCCAAATAAATTCACTAAAGAACAACTATTTGGAACCTTGACTGCATTTGAAATGAGAAAGTTTGGGAAAGAAAAGGAGAAAACAAAAACAACCTTTAAAGCCACTAAGATAGAAGATGATCTAGATAGTGATGGTTCAGAGGAATTGAAAGAAAAATTTACAAGGAAATTTAAGAAAGGTACCAGTAAGTACAAATGTATGCTAACTTTTAAATGTTTCAACTATGGAAATATTGGTCACTATGCTTTAAGATGTCCAAATAGAGCCATACACAAAAATAATAGAGATAATAAAGAAAAAAAGGGTAAAAGTTCAAGAAATTGTATTATGTTAGAGAAGATGGTGGAATTTCTGATGATGAATCTGATTTTGAGGATGATAAAGATGAATGATTGTTTCTAGCCTTGGAGAATAAATCTGTGTCTACTAACCATGAAAGATGTGCAAGGGAATGTGGTCCGAAAAATAAGAAGAATGAGATGGAAGGTGCTCTTGTTACTGCCTTTCATGCTAGACAAGACAAAGATTATTGGGTAATTGAAAGTGGATGTTCAAATCATCTATCTGGAGAAAAAAATAAGCTCACTAAACTTGAAAAGTATGATGGAGGATTAGTCATGTTAGGAGATGATTCTGGTGCAAAGATTTTTGGAAAAGGAACAATTACTTTTGATGGAAAACACAATACTGATGATGTCTATTATGTTAAGGGCTTATGAAATAATATTTTGGGTGTTGGACAAATGTGTAGCAAAGGATTTAAAATTTTGTTCCAGGGTAATAATCGTGAGATCAAAAAAGGGTCTGGAACTATGGTTGTTGCAGGAAGAACATATGGAAACATTTATCAACTTAAGAGTGTTGATGGTTAGTGTTTTGTGTCTCAAGTTAATGAAAGTTGGCTATGGCATCAGAGGATTGGACATGTAAACTTTGACAATATGTTCAAAATCAATTCAAGAGAAGTTGTTAGGGATGTACCTAAAATTACAAAGCCTACCAATAATATTTGCATAAGTTGTCAATTGGGAAAACAAACAAGATGCAGTTTTAAAGGAAAAGAACATTCAATTATTAGAATTCTAGAATTGATTCATACAAAACTCTGTGGTCCCACAAGAACAAGAAGTCTTAATGGTGACAAGTATTTTATGCTTCTAATTGATTATTATTCTAGAATGACATGGGTTACTTTTCTTACGGAGACAACTCAAGCTCTAGATAAATTCAAAGTGTTCAAGGCAAGGGTAGAAAATAAAGTAAACTTGAGAATCAACTGTTTAAGGTCTGACAGAGGTGGAGAATTCACCTCCAGTAAGTTTAATGCATTTTGTGAAGAGCATGGTATAAAGAGACATTTTTTTGCTCCTAGAACTCCTCAGTAGAATGGAGTTGTAGAGAGGAAGACCAAACTGTTCAAGAGGCTACAAGGACTATGATGAAAGAGGAAAATGTACCTGATGTATACTGGAGAGAAGAAATCCACATTGCTATTTATATTTTGAACAAAGTTTAGATCAAAGGTAACAACACAAAGAATCCTGAACTATGGACTAGTAAGATTCCTACTATCAAGTACTTTAAGGTGTTTGGAAGTAGATGCCATATTAAAAGAGATGATGAAAAACTTGGAAAGTTTGATGCAAGATGTGATGAAAGTATTTTCCTTAGATATTCAAATAATAGAAAAGCATATAAATGCTACAATAAAAGACTGAGGAAGATAGTTGAAAGTACAAATGTAAAAGTTGATGAAGATATGTATAGATTAGTTGAAATAAGCAAAGTTGAACCAAATGAACCTATCTACTAACAAGTACAAGAAGATAGTGAGGAAGAAAAATAATAGATTGAAGAAGAAGAATCTTTGAAACCTGCTCCTAAGACTCCAAAATATGTATAGAAAAATCATCCGAAAGAACAGATAATTGGAGACAAAGGAAAATGTGTAACAAGAAGAAGAAAAGTGATAGCACCTAAGGTAAATTTGTGTCTATTTTCTAAGATAGAACCTAAAATAGTATGTGAAGCATGAAAAGATGAGAATTGGGTTAGTGCAATGAAAGAGAAATTACACAAATAGAGAAAAATTAAACATGGGAATTGGTTCCTAGATCTTTAAACAAGAATGCAATTAGTACAAAATGGGTTTCCAGGAATAAGCTGAATGAAGATGGTGAATTAGTAAGAAACAAAGCAAGGATTTTATGCAAAGGTTATTCATAGGTTGAAGGAATAGACTTTGAAGAGACATTTTCTCTAGTGGCAAGAATGGAGGCCATTCGAATGTTCTTGGCATTTTCTGCTCACAAAGATTTCAAAGTATACCAGATGGATGTTAAGTCTACATTCCTGAATGGAGAATTGGAAGAAGTCTACATGGAACAACCAAAAGGATTTCAGTTATCAGATAAACTAGATATGGTCTACAAGTTGAAAAAAGGCACTATATGGACTTAAACAGGCTCCTAGAGCATGGTATGCAAGGTTGGAAAAATATTTGACACAACAAAGGTTCAAAAAAGGATCCACATATAACAATCTCTATTTCAGAGTTGAAGGAAAAAAATGTTGATAGTGGTTGTGTATGTTGATGAGGGTATGCGCAAGAAATTTGCAGAGGAGATGCAAAAAGAGTTTGAGATGTCTATGATAGGTGAGTTGAATTTATTTCTTGGACTACAAGTGAATCAAACTGATAAGGGCATATTAATTTCACAATCTTAGTATGTCAAAGAATTGCTGAAGAAGTTTGGAATGGATGATTCCAAACCAGTCTATACACCTATGGTGACTGGATGCAAACTGAGTAAGGATGACGATTCTCCTAAAATGATCAGTGTATGTACAGATCTATGATTGGTGGACTATTATATCTTACTACTACTAGGCCAGATATCATGCATGTAGTATGTTTGGTTGCCAGATTTCAAGAAGAACCTAAAGAAACACATGTTACAACTGTGAAGATGATATTCAGATATCTAAAAGGCACTCCAGATTATGGCCTGTGGTATTCTAAGGATACTGAATTCACCTTGAGTGCTTACACTGATGCAGATTGGGCTGGTTGTGTGGATGACTAAAAGAGTACAAGTGGTGGTGCATTCTTTCTTGGATGTAGGTTGGTCTCATGGCTAAGCAAGAAATAGGATTCAATTTATTTATCCATTGTAGAGGCTAAGTATATTTCAGCACCATCTTGGTGTATACAGGTACTTTGGATGAAGTAAACATTGAAGGGTATAGGTGTGATGCATGATGAGCCTATACCTATATTCTATGATAATACAAGTGCAATAAATATTCAAAGAATCCAATAATGCATTCAAGGACAAAGCATATATCTATCGAATATCATTTCTTAAGAGAGATCGTGTTGGAGAATGAAGCCAGGCTTGAATATGTGCCTACAAAGGATCAGACTATAGATATATTTACTAAGATTCTTCCTAAGGATACTTTTGAGTATCTCGGGGAGAAGTTGGGGGTTACTACCCCTCCTTCTTTGAACTAGGTGCACATAGAGGTGCATTAGTCTAGTGGATCTAAATATTCTTCATTTTTCTAGATAGATGATTGAGGTCTACTCCTCAGGGGGAGTAAAGAGTATCATTGTTGTTGTATGGTGTATGTTTTGTCATGGGTGCACTCCTAAGGGGGAGTGATCAAAACCTTATGGCTAAAGACTCATGTAAAAAAAATTCTTTGCCATTGATGTCAAATGGGGAGAGAGAATCATGTGAAAAAGCCTATTTATATCTCAAAAAGATGAAAGAGAGAATCTCACAAGGAGAAGAGAGTGCACAAAAATTGTGTAGGATGTCTAATCTAAAAAAGAAAGAAGAAGAAGCAAGAGAGTGTGTATGTTGTCTTTGATGGTTTTTCACATCATGTGTTTCCATCAATGACAAAGGGGGATATTGTTGCAAGTATGAATGAGTATGGTGGTGTTGTCATTAATGTTGTCATTGATGTCAACACATTATAGGTTGTTGCAGTAAAAGGAATCAAGTGATTGCAAGTGGTACATGCATGGTTGAGATATTGTATAAATATTGTGAGTACATGGATCTATCTTTATGATTTTGCAGGTGTGTTGATATGATGAGTTATCAAGTTCTTTTGAGAAAACTAATAAACTATGGAGACAAAATTGTGGGTGTGTTCTGAATGTGCTCTAGTAATGTTCTCTACATTTCTTCTATGTTGATCCTATGCTTGTATAGATTTATAGTATTGTTTATGGGAATCCTTGGGTGATATATCTCGAGTTATAGCTTCTAGTTTGATGAAGAGTGAAAGTTGTGTTCACCAGTTTGTGAAATGGTTTGGCAGAGTTGTTTGTCTGTGGATTGGGAGAAATGTTTCTTCCCTGTAGTCCCCTGCTAGTTTGTTTTAGGTCTTACGGATCTAGAAGAAGGATTGTATTTTTGTTATCTATTTTTTGGAAAAAGTTCTCGTGGCTTGGTGCTCTAGAAGGATTGTTCCAGAGCTACTATGTGTGTTTGTACAGTCCAGTTGTACTGTTGGAAAGTGTTCTTTGCATGGAGATTGTTGAGTTTCTATGAATGTATTTGAAGCTATCTAAGAGGTGTTCCAATGTATGGTGAAGCATGTTATGTGGTCCACACATTATCATCTTGTTGTGAATGCACACATTTCAAAGTTCATTGGTGTTTTCATTAGGTTTGGACGACCTGGTGTTTACATGTTACATGAAGGATAAGTATTAATTAAGGAAGTGTGTGATTGATCCAAGATGTTATTTTGGGTCCTGGTTAATTATTTATTTGATCCACTCTCATTCTCATCCATTGTGGGAATGTTGAGTCACCGACCTAATTTGATATTATAAAAAGAAGAATGTGTATCCAACCTTGGAGAAAGTTTCTAAGATCGAAGATGGTATAGATACAAGTCAAGATTTTGTGAATTGCAAGTGACAAGTGTGAGAAATGAAGTAGGTGTGAAAGAGTGTGCGAAGGTGAATTAAGGAAACAATACTTTAATGTGTTTGACCCTTGAAAGCAATGAGCTGATGGTGTCTGCAATTCTCTGGTTAAGGCTGCGAATGTGTGGAAGCTGTTGTGGTGGATTTTCTATTATCTTTCTTTATCTATAGGTAGTGAGCCTCCCTTATGGACAGTGAGTCATATTTTTAGGCAGTGAGCCTTGTATCTAGACAATGAGTCCTATCTTGGGCAGTGAGCCTTTGTATTCGGTGTTGTATTACTATTATATTGTGAGTTAATCCTCACCGTGGTTTTTCCCTTATAGGGTTTTCCATGTAAATCTGGTGTTTCTTATGTTGATATTGCTTTATGTTATTTTCACTTCATGCTCATACTTAATAACAGATTAAAGTGAATGTGGAGTTAATAATTGTTCAAGGTTTGTGAATGTGATTGGAGACAACTGATTCACCCCACCTCTTAGTTGTCTTGTGCATTTCAACACTTTATCCTTACTCTTATAGTTTTCACCTAGATTTTAACTCATGGAGTGAATAATTCAATGCTTTCAAAACAAAAAAATTAAATTTCTTTTCCAATATCATATTTTGCATGCTGGATAAATAATTTCATATAACATTGCGTAATAAAAATAACATAACTAAACTTAATGTAAATGAAACTCATCTTTTCAAATATATTTTATAAATATAATTCATGATAATATAAACAATTTCATAATTTATAAAGAGAACAAGGTGAGCATATCCTTAGCTAGATTACTCTTCTATTTCACAAGTCTCAACATGCCATCTACAAGAGGGAGAGCATCATCCAAGAAATTTACCTCCAACCATAGAACAACGGTCCCCCACACACCTTGCAAGTGAAAGTGGCATGAACCTTCGACAAAGAGTTTGGTATAGGAACCCTTAGTATTTCCATCTGAGTATCTAGTGTTGTGTCCTACATAACATGTTTGGTCATACACCTATAGACATTCTCTAACTATGCATGACACTACTAAAAAATTATGTAATCCTAGAGCATAGTGAACCAAAAAGTGCAATCAACGAATTTTAGACTTCCTTTGGCGAAAGTTTTAATATTTATAATCATCCACTTTCTAAGGAAGCGGTGTTGCAAGTTCATCCACCTCTAACTCAACTTGTAAATCTTGCTAACCTATGGTTAACTTTAATTTTGGTTTGACCCAAAGGTTAACTACTCAAATAATATTTCTTGCAATAGTGATTTTACTAGTGTCGATCATTTGACTAAATAGGTTTAACACATCTACTCTAATACCTTGTTACATGCTCAAAACACTCTAGATTTGGAAACTGCCTCTTGTTCCAATATTTTAATTAGTCACAAAGGGAGTAATCTATTCTCCTATTTTTATGGTATTTGGTTTTATCGGGAATGTAAAATCCCCTGCTCAAGATCAATTTACAAGAAATAGGTAATAATATTGACTTGGTCTATTATATAATATGATAACTTTCAAAAGATAATAGAATTTTTTGCTTCTATTACATGTTTTCAGACCTTATCACAAAAATACAATATAAACTTGTTTTGATAAAAATATATATTAAGACATTGTCTTATCAGAATAAATATCATATACATGTATATAGCTATTCTTCATCGCTTTAGTTTATTATTCCAATTGTTTGATAAAACACAACTTAGAGAGTCTTAAATTTTCTCGTTAAGCTCTCTCAAATATATTAACTCAATATCACCTAAATCTAGCATTATTTTAACAATGTTTCTAAAAGTGAGATACTTCAGTCTAACCATCTGGTTACTCTAATTCATATTATTTCTTATGCTTTCTCATAAATAATCTATATTTTACATGTTTGAACATGCATTCATAAACGCTTATAAACAACCATAAAATTGCATATAATATGACATATTCATATTTAGAAATATAGAATAAATATTTTTAGATTCAAGAAGAAAAAAAGAATTTTAAAACATGCCTGGAAAAGATTATCTAGTCTTTGCAACTGCTATCTCTTTCTTCAAAATTTTGCAACTCAACTCAAAATTTCTTTTCTTTTCAAGCTCCACACTCAACACTAACTTTTGCACTATTTTCTTTATTCTATTACTAATAGTCTGTAACTAATGAGCAATCTAATTTAGATTTAGTCAATCCAATCTCTCTATATGGCATACTATTTGTAGATTGAAAATGATTTTCACACAATGCTAACTCTCTATTCCAATCCCACATGATACAATTCTCTCCAAAATTGATTATCTAAAGAACAACCTCCAAAATGAAGAAAAGGTATATATTTACACTAAATGAATTTACCAAAGATAGAAATCAGTTATCCTTTTGGAGGCTCAAATAGCTCCATAAGTTCCATGACTTATAACCACTACTAGGCATGAAGAATGACATACTAGATAATTGACTATGTTGCCCATAATGTTTCCACAACTAACAATTTGACTGAGTATAAGCTATTCAAATCCACAACTCAAAAATGCAGTTATATGGTGATTAAATTTCAGTTGAAAAAATTCTTCCAAAACAAATCAAATTCCTTCCCAATTGCCACACTTATTGGCATGCTAATGTTTTTCTAAAATAAAGATTGAAACTTTAGAAAAGGGTGATCCCACATAAGTGGTTAACACTTTGAGAGAGGAAGGAAAAATAAATTTTCCACCCTCCCACAAATTTAAGGGGTTCGAGTGAACCTAAAGGTTTGAGCGAACCCTTTTACATTGGCAAGGAAATAATAAAAAAAGGGGATTCAAGCGAACCCAGGTTCGCTTGAACCCTCAAAATTAAGATTAAAAAAAAAATAGTGCACGTTGTCATTTTCACTCAGTGTTCGAGTGAACTATGGATGATGAACAAAGTGAGCACAATCCTGGTGAAGACTACATCACCCTCCACAGTCCACCACCCTCAACTCTCTCATCAAGCATAGGTTGGTCAATTTCTCTAGAAATTTCTTTTGCTTGAAAGTTTTTAAATTATATTCAATGGTTGTAGAATTTGGGTTTACAACTGCCAATTGCATTTGCTTGAAATGTTCTAAAGCCTTTTCAACAAACCCATTTTGTGAATATGGGCTGTCAAACAGTTCGTGTGCCTTGTCTATGTTTCCACATTTTGTATACATGTCTACCTGCAACTACAACATCTGACAAAATTCCTCTATCCTTTATGCTTTGATGCATGTCAATACCCTGTTCCAATGCTCCCGTTTGGCACAAGCTGGGAGGATGATGGCAAAAGTTGTAGAGTTTGGCTTTACAACCACCAATTGTATTTTCTTGAAAGTTTCTAAAGCCTTTTCAACAAATTTGGCACCTTGGCCGTCCATACCCTGTTCCAATGCTCCCATTTTTGGTAGTGGAATTTGGATTTACACCTGCCAATTGCATTTGCTTGAAATTTCTAAAGCCTTTTCAAAAAATCAATTTACACCTGCAACTACATTTGCTTTAAAGTTTGTAAAATATTTTCAACAAATCCATTTTGTGAATATCTTGCATTTCTTCTTGTCAATTAGTTCATGTTCCTTGTCTATGCTTCCACATTTTGTATATTAATTTGTTTAAGTTATAAACCCAATGTAAAATATTGTGGCAAGAGAAACTTGAAATAATCCTTCAAATTTGTATTATGGAATGGACAAATAGAAGAGAATATGATGAAAGGATTTATAGGTACCAACTTTTCTATTGTAAAATCTAGATATTTCTATGGTCAAATGAAAAATTGACACCTTAGTGTTAGATATCTAGAGCTAACAAATTGAAGCTAACTTCTCTATAAAAAAATTCACTAATGATAAGAAAATTTCCTTTATAGTGATGAAAATGTCCATTTCAAAATCAAACTAGCGGTAAACACAATGCATAGAGTGACATGGAACACTAGCAAATTTTGGCAAGCAAAGCCTTTATCAACACTCTACATGATGAATTTTACCTTGATAAGCATTTTGAGGGTGAATACATGGATTTTTAGACAAGAAAAACATAGTTGTAAGGATTAGTTTGTTGAAGAATACACTTAGTACCATGACTTTTTCACATAATTGTAGCCGAGTTTCTCAACATCACAAACTTTAGTTCAAACACATCAATATATTATCACCTTCATTATTGCTAAAATAGAGTTCTTAATATCAAATTATGATATCATTAAGTACCAATTTTCAAATTGAATATATTTGGAAAATTGATTTTAAAATAAGGAAGGACTTTACAAATAGGTGTTTATTCAATTTGACTTAACCAATGCTATAATTATTGAGAAACTAAGTAAACAACATAATGAGATTGTTAACCATAGTGATCAAACTTGAGTAATATATTAAATCATAAAATATGAATAATAAGAGCAACAATAAAAATATACAAACCATAAGAATATTGATACGGATTTAGTAATTTTATTTATTTATATTGTAACTTGAATGCGTAAGTTGTTTCTAATATGGATTGAAGAAAAATTGTTTTTATTTTTAAACTTAGAAAATAGAACAGGGCATTAATACAACAATAAAAAAGCATAACAATATCGACAATAATAATAATATGACTTGGAGGAAATTAAAACATGAAAAAATCTACGAGGCTAAGGTTTGTTCCTGCTCAAGTCACCATCTCAATAATTACAACAATTATAGGTTCTTTGTAAAACAAGGTTTTCAAGGGCTTCTTATTTCCTAAAATAGTGATGTCCTACCCATACAATTTTCTAACACTTCACACATTTCCTAATCCCTTACCACACTCTCAAAGATTCAAAGGCTATAGAAAACAAGGCTTTGCAACTAATTTTATTAATAACACTAAGGAATTTCATAATTATTGTAACAACCCCCCTTGGAGCTTTTGACTTGAGCATAAATTTTGACAAGAAAATGTAGACCAACGGTCTAAGTTTCTTTATGTGTTGTAGTGATTACCCTTCTATGGTGAATAAGGAAAATATAAAGTGTGATAGATTCCAATAAGAAACAATAGGAATATACACATACAAATTAATTTATACACACATAATAGAGAGATTAACATCTTATCTATCAATTGATTATGCTAGTGTAATATATTATCATGTGTGCTTCATCACATGGATTTATAGTATTCATAAAATATGTGGTATCTAATACCCTATCTCTTATATATTTCTCATGTATTTGTCTTCTCCTCAACATTAGATCACATATTGCAAAAAAACGTATATTTTAACTAAGAAAAGAGAGGAAGAAGGTCAATACTTGGATGATGCCCGACAAAATAATTTGTAAAAATTTTACATTCCATGATATTGACAAGCTAATCCACAATGTAGAAATTTAGTCCTTCACAAAGAACATTAGAGTGTATTTCCAAAGGAGACAAGCGTTTGGAAAGTTCTTGATTTAAAGTGGATGGATAAGGTTGAAAAACCATAGTAGAAGTTAAGTGGTGCCTCTAAGAATAAATTATAGAATCCAAAGGAGAAGAAAATCCTCAAAACTTCAAAAAATATGAGTAGAAGAAGGGGATTAAATTATGAATTTAGCCACTAATAATGCACTAAAAAATAAATATTTCAACATGAACCATTGAGGACTAGAGAAAAAAATATAATTTTAGAAGGAACCCTAAGATGGGAAAAATTGGAGATTAATGGGATGAAAGATAAGTGATGCAAGTGGAAAATTAAAAAAAAAAATGAAAAACTTAAATTCCTAGAATATTTACTCACCTAAAAGGTATAAAAGAAGTGGTAAGAACCATGCAGATAGAACTTAAAAAAGGATCCAAACCATAAAGGAAAATAAAATATATTAACTTAAAACCTCAATCCGTACTATTTTGTATTTTCATTAAGCTATTTATGCTAACAATTTAGGCTTTCCTATTGTCACTACATTTGACACTTGGCATCAACTCCTAGGTGTTATTGTTGTATACATATGTACATCATCACAGTGCTCAAATAGAAAAATATTTTTTCTATACCCTTTTTATTTGTGACCTATATTCATCTCTCTTTTCTTTAACTTATCACATGTAAATTACTTTGGAATACACACACTTGTAGGTCCATATTGAAACTATTTATTGTCTTATAACTTGGTGATTCCTTCTACCTAGTAAACCCAAAATAGTACATGTGCATGTATCTCTATGTAACTAACTTCTAGATTATGGTGGGTTGTATGCTAAAGTAGTTTTATGGTATGCATGTCATAGATATAGTGGTAATATGTGTTTAACTAGTTTAGTCTTAGGTATTAAATAAAAGATGAATCTATCTTTTGTATGGAGGATCACATGAAGTTATTCAAAAGTAGTTATGGATATGCAAGTTCCTTATATTTTAGATCAAGTATCAAGTACTAACAAAATTAGTGGTGCAAAAAAATCATATTTTATTTGTATTATATAATTGGTGGTTGTGGTTGTACATGGCTTGAATTCCTAGGAAATTTAATGTCACCACTTTTCTATGAGCATGAGGCATCCTCATCAATTACCATAGAGAGAATTTTCCAAACATCTATAGTTGAAAATCCATAGCCAAAACTCAACATACTATCACACCCAATTGGAATCAACTTAGTCATCCCACTAGCTCTCTAATACTCAAGCTCATAATTATGTTAAATACCATGTTTGTGATTTTACTATCCACTCTCTTCAATCTTGGTGAAGATTGAGAGAGCTTATCCTTTTTCAAGAAGAGTATATTCACTTGATGGCCCTACATTCTCTAACTCTTCAAAAAGTAATTTGGCCTTGTATGAGACAAATATAAATTAAGTCTCGAGCCAAAGAAATATTCTAATGTATTTTTGAACTAGAAGACCTTCCTCCTCTAGGGAGAAATTATCTATGATTTCCTCCTCTTGATTTAACACCTTTGGTTTTAGTTCTTCCTTTTTATCCACTCATGGCTCTCCTATTTAAAGGAATAAATATTTTATCCCTTAAGACAATGTTGGCCCTCTCATACTTGTCAATAGATATGAGTTACTAGCTACTACTATGAAGGAACTTCCAATGTTGAATAAGGAAGGATTTGTCACTCCAAAATAATATATCAAGGATCTTACTAATGGGTGCTCATTGCACCATGTGTCATTGATAAAATTATGGCTCTCAAAATATTTTCCACCTCCTTTAGAGGCAGGGTGATGGATTCATTATGTGTTAGGTCAAATTTATAATCATTTGAAGATGGGATGTCTTGAAAACAATTTTCTATGGATACTTCAAATAAAGAGGAGATTCTATATCATTATTGAAAAGAATCTCCTACATTTTAAACTCAAGCCTAGGTATCTAGTCCTTATTTAACTTCAACCTTTTGGTGTCATGTTCATGAGGAAAAAATATATTGTGTCTACAAATTGTGTTAAACTGGACTTAGAGAAAAAATAGTTGACATTATCTATCCTAAGCACCTTGATTTTATTAACAATATGATTCTAAAAAAGAGATTTAAACTCCTAAAATATAAAAAATATTTCATACTTCCCATTAATAAAATAAATCCAAAAGTACCTATAAAAATCATTAATAAATGATATATACATATTTACCAATGGAGTGGAATAGGAACAAACTCATCACTACATGTATTAGCTTCAAAATATCCTTTTCTTTAGTGATTCTGGAAAAAAAACACACTTTATTTTATTTTCCCAAGATACAATGCTCTGAAAAGTCAATAAAAATAGAATAATCAATAATTCCATCCATAATATTCTTAATTATGTAACTTTTTAGACATTTTACACTTAGGTGACCCATCCTAATATGCCACAACAACCTTGATTTAGATGTAATTACTTTAGCACACTAAAAAAATTGATGCATCCAACCTATATCTCAAGTGCCATGCTACACTCCATTAGTGTACCAAGTTTCCTCATGCTAACTTGCAACCTTTACCATCAAAACTAACATTTATATTTGAGTTGAAACCATTTTGGACATAAACATAAGTTTCCTTTCCAAAATTGTCTGGTATGTGAAAAACATTTGAGAGACTTGACCTTCCTCTTGCATCCATGAATGAAACCTTTACTTTTCTTGACCATATATCTTCAAGGAAATGTTATCACCAAGATAAACCTTACCTTCATCACATTATATATCCAAGGTACAACTTGTTATAAGGTGGCTTATGATAAGAAGCACTTGATTCAATCAACCAAGATTCATCACCAATGAAATTAATAGAAATAAAGGTATCATTATTGTATTCATCATTATTAGAGGATTTACTAGAAGAATCATCTTTATTTTTTAATTTTGAATCCTTCTTGATGTGCCCTTTATTTCCACAATTATAACATCTTACTTTGGATTTTCCAAGATATTTAGTCTAGATCTTTACCCTTAGACTTATAAGATCCTAATTATTTTTCTCACCTTTCTTCTCCTTAGATCCACCTCTAACAACTAGGTTATCAAAATAAAGTTTCATCCATGGACTTCTTTCTAATTTCCTTTCTTAACAAAATTCATATGATATTTTTGAATTTTAGTGAGATTATTAATATTGATAAATATTATCAACTTTTCCCATGAACTGGGTAAAGAATAATTTAATAGGATGCTCTTATCCTCTTCATCCATCTTTACTCCTATCAAGACACAAGCTGAAGTATGTAGATCATATTAAATCTATTCAAGTGATTAGTTATATTGGTTCAAGTAAATCTAGGATAATAAAAATGCACAATCTTACATAATACATGTAAATCCAGGATAATAAAAATGCACAATCTTACATAATACTTGGATATTTACATGGGAAACATTTATGGGAGAAAATTTTCCATCAAAATATTTTTACTTTATATTATTCATTTAATCAAAGATTGAATACAAGAATGCCTTTCCTTTTATTGATTCTTAATCTAAAACATACTTATATAATTTATTTGATGTTTTAAACCAATAATATATAATCTAATTCCATAAGATAATCTTGTTTCAAAATCAAATCTACACCATCCATAAGTTAATCAATAGACAATAAGGCACCTAGAATTAACAATAATAATTTCAATCACAAAACTAGTAACCCTTAGTTCCTTCAACTTAGTCTAATTCAAGTTTTGTTCCAAGATGAAGAAATCAAGTGGCCCTTTTTAAAGATTTTGTTACACACTTGGTCATCCTACATTTTAGTGTACATTTATAGAATGGATGAGTTAGAGAAAGCCATTCATCAACATAAAACTTATATTTCTTCCTCCTCTTTAACCAATCATATGTGGAGTTCAATTTTTATCTATTTATAAAAAATGTAAAGTGGACCTAGATGGAAAATAATGAGTGTAGACAAAGAAGCTAGATATTTTTTCATGAATAAATTTTAGGAATCCAATTATATAACCTTTGATTATCATCCCATCATTTGTGAGCTATTCATCCTGCTTCAAGTTATTAATGGAATAAAGGGGAAAAAATCAGTTAAGGAGTTACATGCCACATGATTGTATGATATAGACAAATTTTCAGATAATTTCCAATTATTAAATCATTCATGCTATAAATCCATTGATTTGAAAAGAAACATATTGTCTTGTTTCCTTTATGGTAGCAACATAGTTAGAGAATAAGTTGAGAAGAAACATGTGTAATATAGATACATGTGTGTGCTTTCAAATCTCAAGATAATTTAGAACTGGTTGGCCCTTATGATTTATTCATGTGGATCATATATTTAAGATCATTTTATATATTTACATTTATAGTTAGAAGTTTCTACATTTTGGTGAAATGAGTTCGTGCATGACTTTGTTCATTATGTAAATTTAAAGATTTATTAATATTTCAAATTGATTTACTTGTTGCACAAACTTGTTTAGTAATAAATTTATCTAGAAGTTACATTAAATTTATTGAATGTATGTACATGCACAAGTGAGAACTATTAAATCTAGATATATAGATAGTGTTCACGTTTAATTTACATTCTATATCATGTGCACACAAGTGTAAATTTATTTAGAACTATTTTAGATTTCTATTCTCTAGATATAGATATATTAAACCAAGGTCTCATTCCTCCTTTAGGTACATACATATCACAATGGAAAATGCACCTATTCCACCTCTAGAAATAATCTTTGCACATACTAATAGCAAGATTAGGAGATTGAGAGAGTCATTAACTGATGGTATAGATGCAGTAATATATTCAGAAGTTTGCATGTCCATTTTACAAAGCTTAGAATAATTAAGAGATAAACTTGGATAGGCTATTTCCCCTGATAGAGTAGCTACGATTCTTTCCCACATGCGGGAAGAAGTCCATGGTGAGGTATCTTATAAATAAATATAGGAGGTTGTGACCAAAGAAATGATCAAAAACACTTATTTTTCATTCTATCCAAATAGTCATAAGGTGAAGGGTTACCAGGTCACAAAATGTGTGGATCCTCTTATGGCCCCATTGATATACCCACGATTTATTACAACACATGGTAAGTATCTAAACAATGACCAACTTCTATTATATTTTGTTCAATAGTTGTATGTTGAGGTCCATTTGGGCCTCAAAGTCAACTACCTGAACATTCCACCATATGTTGGTCAGGGGTGTGGTAGAATTGCCGATAGGCCCACCTATCATCGAGCGGATAGACTAGCCCTAGTGTTTAGGGTATTGGTTGGTGACAGGTCTCCTGTTCTCACCCTAGCTCTAGCCCCCTTAGCAGACTAGATTATCATTGCTTTCCAAAAGGAAGCAATTGATAGTGTTGGCAACACTGCAACCACGACCACTCATATGTATCTACTGATCATGTGGGTCAATATTTGATGTCTCGATGTTTGTGATCCATACCATTTACAACATAGGACAACATAGATCCTTTTCAGGTGGCAGGCATCCCTGGACCCACACTACTCAATGGACTTACATAAGACATGACACAAAGGATTATGATTTCTTTGGCTGAGGATGTTTTGCAGGCATATACTTACATCACATCGGACTATGGGATCCCTATAGACCATGTCAGAGGTCATTTGGATCAAGGAGTTCATTCACATTTAAGATACCATCATTCTCATAACTCTTAGCCTAACAGTAGTGCACATGAGGATCCACCTATGGATCATTCCACTCCTACACTTGTTACATGTTTTATAGAGATGTTGATCAGTCCCAGTTCATCGTTGACGCCATCTCAGTTGCATAGTCCCCTTGACTCATCATTTCTATCACATCATGCGATAGGCCCTCAGATTGACACATCGACTGAGCATCTAGTTGATTTGGTGGAGACAACTATCATGGCAAGTGACCGTGAGCATCCGATACCAGATGATGTGCATGTATGTGTGCATGTGCATGTTTCAATTCTTTTTTAAAATTCTTTTTAAATTTTAGTTTTAACTAGATATTCATGTAATATAAATGTATATATATATTGTAGATGGAAATTCCTCATGTTACTCCAAGCCTTGGTACAGATCGTGTACATCGTCATGACTCTATGGACGATTCTGCTGGTAGTGGACATGCGAGTTTTAAATTTATATATATAGACATGTATATGTACATGCATATGTATGTATAGATCTAGATAGATAAATTTAAAAATACATGTACATTCTTAAAAATAACTTTCATAAAATTTATTACATTATATGTATTTAACACATTTTGTACACAATTTTATCTATAGGGCTTAGCACATATTTCAGAGCAGGGTTCTCATTTAGATGATCGTTCGATTAGGAGTCGATATTCATATTAGGCTGCTCTGGATTTATGAGTTGTTTATGTTCATTATATATGACTTGGGCTACATGTTTTATGTTCATTATATATGACTTGGGCTACTTTTTTTAGATTGTTGATACATTTTATGTTCATTATATATGACTTGGGCTACATTTTTTAGATTTTTGATACATTGTACATTAGATTATGATTGTGATGGTCATGTGGAAAATCGTGGTTTAATTAATGAATTTTGTGGAGATTATGTTTATGATTGTCATATAATTTTTGCATTAAATTTTGTACATCATAGAGGGCCCATACTTTTATTTACACATCAAAATTATTGATGAATTTAATCTAAAATAATAAATTTAAAGAGAATTTATACACCATAGATGATTTAATCTATCTTAGAGTTTAATATTTTACTTGAATATAACTTTCCTTCCTCAATAAAATAACACCTCCTTTTAATAAAGGTGTTTTTTCTAGTCGGTATCAAGCTAAAACCCCACTTTAATTATAGTACTTATAATAGCCAATGAATTTTATAACTTTCTTTCTTGAGAGCTGTTGGTGCAAGTAGGTGTGCATGCAAGTGCAATTTTTAGGTGTAGATTTGAACAAAACTATAGTGTAATTTAGCACTCCAAGAGTTTAAACTTCCACAAAGAACACATAATAAATAATTTTATGATTAGATAAATTTTACTCACCTTGGATATATGATAACTATGTTAACCCTCTATTAAACATAGTATATGATCACACATGCATCATTAAAAAGAGTGGGAAGTAGATATATAAATTAAAGAGGATAATATTAACATAGTAAAAACTTATCAAATTGTAATGATCTCTTCCACCAAAATAGAACAATTTTTTTTCTTTGTCTTAAGAAAGAGTCAAATGAATCTTAAGAACCATATTATAAAGACTTTAGAGAAATAATCATATGTAAAGTACTTAGGGAACATGAATAAGAACTATGGTAAAGAAAATTTGATTAAACATAGTAATAATCACAAATAGATATACCTCAAAATATAATAAATAAAGGATTGTGCATATCTCTTGCACCAAGAAGCATGACATAAAGATAGTTGTGTTGTAGCAAAAAAAATTGGAGATAGAATAAAGTTACAGTTTAAATAATGACCAAGCTTGCAATAGACTTTCAAAGTTGAAGGAACTCATCTTAGGGACTATAAACTCTTTTCATGGAATTCATTATATATGTGATTTATTGTTATTTTCTAATAGATGTCTTTAGGTATGGTATTATATTGAACTAGAAAACTATGTTATTTGTGAGATATATTTGTGGTGCTAGTTTTCCTATGATATGGATTCTTTTAAATGTATCTTGTCTTTAGTGCTAATATTGCATCATCTAGTATCATACCCATTTACATCCTACTCAAGTTAAAATGATAAGTACCTAAGATACCCACATGCCATATGATGTACTAAAAATCTATACTATTCATCTATAACTATCTTGCCTATCATTAACACTATTACTATTAAAATTACTAAATCAATCTTGTAGGCATATGCTTAATCAATCTTTCTCATATTTTTCATTTGGATCCCAATAAACTAGAATTAAAACATAAAATAGCCAATAATTTTACAAAATTTATCATGTTAAGTGTCATTCTATACTATCATAAAGCTGTACAAGAAAGGTACACATGAGGGGAATACCATCTAAACATATTGAAGATATAAATAAATAAACATGCTCTTTTGGGGATCATTGAAACTAACACTAAATTTTCTTCTACTCCCACCATCACTCTTCCAATGAATTTTTTTATGAAAATTAGATACTATAGAATAATCAAATTATGGACCAATAAATTTATTATAGAAAATATTCATTGTTTAAATACTCACCTTTGAATTGATAGTCATATTAAATAGATATAAACATTGCAATTGTTGTAACAAGGTTTGCACATAATGTGCATAGTATAAAATTAAGCATTGAATTCTTGAATCAATTTATAATAACTTTTCTAGCTATAAGTGGAGATGAAATTTCAAATGAAATCATTTAGATTCTTGAACAAGTACTTGAATTCCATGGAACAAATATATAATTGGAAATATCTACTCAATTTAAGGTTCTCAATGTGTTTCAACCACTAATTTGTGTCCAACCAAATTTAAAACACTTGTCATCAACATATATTATAAGTAACTAAAACAATCCAGAGTTCAAACAAGTTACTATAAGTTCTCGTCTTGAACATGTATGTACATGTACAAGTGAAATTGAAAATCATGGATATAATCTAACTCAAACATTCTGGTTCAACCCGCTCTTGAATAACGTGCAATTTTTTTTGATGGTCATCACTATCTAGTCTCCATTTTTTTCGTCCACGTGCATGTGGAACTGCATGAAGATGTAGGGTGATAGCAATTATAAGGTGACTATATTGATATACCTTGTCATCAACTTGATAGTCCAAAAAATGAATCCCATGTTGAACAACTTTGACTTGTTTTAGATATTTCCCTTGCACTACAATAGAACTTGCACGGTAAACATGAACCTGAGGTAAGACATGTGCACGTGTACAACATTTCCGTGCTCAAGGTTTGTACAATATATATTTAATGTTTTTAAGGTAATATACACATGTACATAATATATATATACATATATATATATATATTATTCAAACTCACCTATGGGAAATAACATTCAATTGCTTGTTTCAGGTTGTGTTAGCTTATTCCTCTCTTCCGTGCAGCGTAGTAAATAATAGCTAACACCTTCTATGTTTCTAGTCTCTGCTATGACTGCAAAATCATCTCCTGTACACCAAATTTACACAATAAAATTATAAAAAATTTAGAATTGTCTCTAGAGTTTAAAGATCATTAAATTTATATAATATTTAAATTATTGAAAACTTACACATGTAGCTTTTCTAACCAATCTTGAAATATGGTCATAATCAATTGAAATCAAAGGAATGTCTTGAAATATTTCATCCTCATTTTCATCGCATGTGTCTGAAACGAATAGTGGCACCATATCCCATTTACTAACATATTCAAGTTATTCGTTGTTGCATGCATGAAAGTTTCCTGCAATTCACTCAGTGCAGAAACAAGAGTAATCCCTCATGTATAATGTCCATCCAAGATGATTATCTGAACTCATAACACAATGCAAAGATCTTGTTTTTCCTACCCTCTTGCATCCATGCATCAATCTTCTATCCACACCTAGATACATGTACTTGCAACAAACTTATGTGAACAAACATGTGTGTATATATATATATAAATTTTAAATTTAAATATATTTAATTTTTTGAAAATGTAATTTATACATACCTGATATCTCCCAAAACACTCTATGTGGAATGTTTTAGTTTGTTCTTGAAGATGTGCCGACCTCATTTGATGTAAAGTGTTTCTTGCACCATTCAACAACATCATGTGCATTGTCTATACAATCTTCTGAATAACTCATTTGATGCTTTCTTAAAGCACGTTTGATGCAAGCTCCCACATCATCATGCTCATCTTTTCCATGCCCACTCTAAAAGAAACTCCAAACATGTGGTATGTTGTAAATTTTATGATATCTAGAAAGTGTATAAAATGGCCGTGATGATTTGAATTGTGCCGCACATCCATTTGACCATACAAAATGCTTTTCAAAATTTACACCCCTACTTCTCAAACTCTCAAAAAAATATTTTGTAAAACAATGTTGTACAAAAAGTGTGTCATGCTCTTTATCATCACTAATATAAAAGTGATATTCTTTCTTGATGGACCATTTTTCATCTGTACTTTCAACACCATCCAATTCCAACTATGCATTTCGATAACACACATGAACCGTAATAGTGACTTGCTTTGAAAAGTAATATTCTGATTGAATCTCTTTTTGATGTACAAAAGAGTAATTTTCTACAAAGTCAACTATTGATAGAACTGTTCCAAGTGGGAAAGTATCTCTTAATGTTTGAAATTGATGTGCCTTCCACTTAGCATAAAAGGAATGTTGTATGTATGGTTGTATCAAAATTTTAAAATCTTCCATAAATTTCCCAATAGGTATCTCCTTTTCTACATAGTTTGACCTTGTGGATTCTTTCCCAAAATTTGTTTGAAACTTTACATACTTGTAACTCTTGCAATTTATTGTCTTTGTTAGGTCAACATCTTCATTTGTTGAAGGAAAGTTAGCCAAATTTCCACATGTTTTACATAGTCCTTTTATGCATTTTATTTGAGGTCCATTTTCATGATCACATAACAAATCCTTTATGAACAAACTTACCTGTTTAGGAGGTGCCTTTTGAAAACCATATCTTTTTTCTCTCATCTTTTGAAACACCTGATAGTAGAGATCAGATTCAATGTGATAATGACAACAAGTTTCAAAAAAATTGTTTATCTTCACATAATATGGCTTTAACCTTTCAAACATTGTTTGCCCAATCTTTATATGAGGATACATATTACAAAAGTTCATATACATCTCAATCTGTGTTATGTCTAACCAATGTTTAATATGTTCTTCATAAATACCAGGTCCAATCTTGTGCCTCATAACATCTATAGTATTTGATGATGGATGGGTCTGATCATTCCAAAAAATTGAGATCAAGTTCCTAACAACATCTTCAATCCTGTCAGAATGGGGAGCTCTACACATAATTGCCCAATTATCTTCAAAACTATCATCCAAAACCTTTCTCTTTTTCTCATATTTTATTAGTGTGGTTCTACTATAACCAAATTCAATGGAAAGTGCTGACATTTTTCTTTTTCTTGATATTTCTTTATTTAAAACAGATGTCAAAATCACCTTTTTGCAATGGCTTTATCCACTGATCGAGATCCTTTCCCAATGGAATCTAAACCTTTTTTAACATTTTCAACAATATCTTTTTGTAGTCTCATGTGTTTCCTCTTATTCGATGCAGAATGTACACCCAACAATTGTAATGACTCTTTCAACTCATTACAAAGAAATAAACGTGATAACAATTGGGTATTTTCAAGTGTTTCAAGATGATTGAAAGGATCATGGATTATTCTATTTATAGATTTAGTCATTGACCTCTTACTCCTTTTTTTAAGTTGGTCGGCATAACATTTCAGTTTCTCCATATCCATTTCAAGTAAATGATCTAAATTTCTGTAAGAAATTTGTTTCCCCACCTTTTCAACTACTTTTATATGCTCATCCATTGGTATAGAAGGTAGTGATCCTAACCCCTCTCCAACATGCATTGTTTGAACTCGGGCCTCCTCCCTATCTTGAAGGTCCATGTGTTCTTCAAATGATTCATTTGGTCCAATATCTAGATTGGGCTCGACTTTTGCTTGAGAACTACCTGCTTGTTGATCCATTTCTACATGTCACAAAATATTATGCAAAGAAACTGAGAGATGATGATATATAAGTGGAGTTGAACATATGAAATCAAAGATTCTTGAACTTAAGAATTCCATGGAAAAAATGCATTTGAAAATAGATGATAAGCAATTATTAGGCTCTGAATGAAGAATAGAGGATAAGGGTGATAAGTGGACACTTGAACTGTGGATTAATGGCATGGATTGTGTTAGGAAACTCTTGATAATGAAGGTAGGTAGAAAAAGGATGAAAGCTTATGCATGGTTGGTATGGAGGATGAGAAGTTTGACTTGGAGATGATGTGGACAACTTGACTTGGAGGACACATAGATTTATTTGTTTTTGAAATGATATATATATATGCAAGGACTATGTGGGATGATATATGTATGCAAGGACTATGTGATGTGATCTATGTATACAAGACTAGGAATATGTAAGCACTAGGATGCAATGAAAATGATATGATTCTAAGATGGGATATATGAAAATGGTATGATATGATGTGATAAGCTAAGAATACAAGAGCCCAAATGCTAAGAGGGTATGTAGGAGATGATGGACTCAAAAAGGATTTCCCTAGACTCAAGGATAATAAACCTTAAGTGATGTGGGTGATAGATAGAAAATGGGTTGATTTTGAAACCTATGAAGAGTAGTGGAAGTGCAAGCTAAGGGTTCTATTTGATCAATGATGAATATACAAAATACTAAATTCATGGAACATGAAACTTGGTTAGGTGATATGATCTTGATATATGCAAGGGGTTGTACATGCAAAAATTAGGTGGAATGATATACATGTATGCAAGGATTATGTGATGTGATCTATGTATGCAAGGCTAGGAATATGTAAGGACTAGGATGCAATGAAAATGATATGATTCTAAGATGGGATATATGAAAATGGTATGATATGATGTGATAAGCTAAGAATGCAAGAGCTCAAATGCAACTCTAGGTCCAAATTTGGTTATGATGCAAGGCTTGAATTGTGTTATTATGGATAAACACAAGGGACCAATGATCAAGAGAGGGTATGTAGGAGATGATGGAATCCAAAAGGAGTTCCCTAGAATCAAGGATAATGGTATGTTCCCTAGCTCAATTCCATGATAAACCTTAAGTGATGTGGGTGATAGATAGCCAATAGGTTGATTTTGAGACCTAGGAAGAGTAGTGGAAGTGCAAGCTAAGGGTTCTATTTGATCAATGATGAATATGCAAAGGACTAAATTCATGGAACATGCAAAGGTTAGGTGATATGATCTTGATATGCAAGGGGTTGTATATGCAAGAACTAGGTGGAATGATATATATGTATGCAAGGACTATGTGATGTGATCTATGTATGCACAAGACTAGGAATATGTAAGGACTATGATGAAAGGGATATGAATATGCAAGGACTATATGGGATGGAAATACTAGGTGGAATGCAATGATTAAAAAATCAGAACTAAAGGATGATGGCCCCAAGAAATCTAAGTGATACTTGTTCATGTTGTATGTTTTTGTTGTTTGATGTTTTGGGATTTTGCAAGGTTTAAGGTGTTGCCAAGTACTAGGTGTGATGTTTGTTTGAGGTTTATCTTTAAACACACACACAAGACATAGAAGACAAAATGTTTTATTTTAAAAATACAAGCACAAATCCTAAGGTTGGCAAGGACTATATTCACTAGATTCCACATGGGTTTCCCCAGCCACACTTATTCTTAGTGGGTGACTTAGAAGCTTGGCCACACTGGCTCCCCCAACACAACACTCACTTCTTGGGTCAACCAAGCTTCGAGTGCTCATGAATCTCCCATGACAGACTCTTCACCTCTACTAAGAATTGTGAGAATGTGGATGCCTTGGCAATGACCGTTGTTGCACCAATGAATAGAAGGGATTTTGGCTTTCTAAAACAAGAGGGTTCTAGTGAATACTCAGGGAAATGGCACCTCGTGAGTGTACAAAAAGCCACATAAGGCTTTAACGACTCTACTAGGGGCTCTTATACCTTTAAAAGAAAAGGTAGGTACCCATTTTTGAATGGCACATGCACGGCTAAGGCCTACATACCATGAGGACTTTACATTTTAGACTTATTCTTTTATATACTGGCTCGAGCGAAAAATTGGTTGGAGTCATTCCCTCTTGTGAGGCAGGCCCCTCTAAGGTATTAAACACATACAAAGATGATGGGTCTAGTTTTTGATCACCAAATTCGCACAAGGTGAGATCATACTCCCTACCATCTCAAGCATAACAAACAATGTTCATTCACCCCCTAATTAAATCTATATGATGGAAGACAAATGTTCATTTTAAGCACCAATCAAAACGTGTTCTAAGCTAAAAGACAATCGGTTTCAAAATCAAGTCTTCAACCAATCGTCTTGCACCAAATTAGTTAGTAGTTCCAATTTTTAGTCTTCGACAAGATGTCCTGAAGTAAAAATATGCAAGAGTAGTGTGTAGTGTAATGTGGAGCGTGGTGGGAAAAATGAGAGGAAAACCTCAATAAATAGATGTTTTTGAGGATGGAGAGATTAAGAGAAACTAATGTGGGACAAAATATTTGCAAAAAGGAGATTTTAAAATCTCACATTGCGTAGTAAAGTGAGATGCATGTAAGTGAAAATGATAAAAGGAAAACAAATGCATGGTGAATGATTAAATAAAGTGACTAAATGCATTTCTAAATGTGAATGAAAATGATTTAATAATGTTTTATTATGGATTTAATGGAATATGGATTATGTAAATGACTTATGTAACATTTATTTTAATGTTTTTTAAACATGATGATTTATGAAAATGCAATGAAAATGATTGCCAAAACAATATCATGATTAATGATTTGAAACAGTTTATGAATGATTGATTATGAATGATCATGAAATGTTTACGATTTATTATGCACTATGAATGGTAATGAGATGATAATTATTTAATATTTTAATGATCTTTAATAATTTAATGATTTATGCAAATAAAATGATTAATGATAATTATTTTATTATGAAGTTCGATATTTGACATGGTTATGATAATGGATTTATTACATGATAATGAACTATTATGATTTTTAATGGAAATGGATGTGAACGATAATACAAACGAACATGAATGATAATGCAAACAGACATGAACGATAATGCAAATGAACATGAACATAATACAAACTGATATGAACAATAATGCAAACGATAATGTGATGATCTTGCAAGGACAAATTTGAGTGTCTACAGTTTCTTGGCTTTCACATGTTTACATGGTAGTTTTATTTATGATACTATTCATGAGCTCATTATATATATATCTAAAATTTGTCTGGACCTGTATTTATGTTTTTTTTGATTGAATATTTTATATTAGATAATATAAACTCAAATGATGTTACAAAATATTTCCAATGCATATTTTTTACATTTATAATAAATTTTAAAGATTTCTACTAATGTTTGAAAATTTCCATTTTGTTATTTTTGAGACACCCTAAAATCTATACTTGATAATCACAAGAATGCCTTGGAATTGATGGAGGAAATTGAGGGGGTTATTTTATGCATTTCATTCAACATAAAAATCACCGTGCATAATTTATTTCAAATTAGAAATGAGTGTTTGGAGGTGTGAACAGATTCCAATTTTCTTATAATTAAAAAAATGATTCAACATAAATGAAAATAAAAGTGATTTAATTTTGAACTCAAATTGCTAAAAAATTAAAGAAACTTTCCCCTTCCATCTTATAGATAAATGATTCATTTTAAATTAAAATTACCCCAAATCAACAAAAATACACTTTACAGTACACAATAATTTTATCCTATTACATGAAGAAAATAACACACATTACTCATGACCACTTTTCATCAAAAATATGTATGTTACAACATGATAGCTCACTATTATATTTTCATGTTTTAATTCAATTAAATTTATGCATTCTAGTGACTAAGCTTTAGACTTGTTACTATCAAGTTCTATAATTCAATCATGTTATATAACATAAGAATGTTATGGTTTTCATTAAGAATTAGCATGTTATTAGATAGTGTGGTAAGTCTATGAGCCTCTTTGTACCTAAGTAGATAGTTGATCTAGTAAATTTAATAATTTTATTTTTCTTAGATAAGGTATTCCATTACGAGAGATTGTTAGGATTTGTGTCTCAACCTTTAGTCCCTATATATTAATACTGGACAAAATCTAATCTTCAAGTTATAAAACAACAAATATATATAAATATCAACACTCAAATAATTTAATTTTTGGCTTGGAACATGTTAGAATAGACATTAATTAGAACATGATAATTACAACAAAATGCATCTCTTTCACATCTTAATATTTTTAAATGGGCACAATATTGAATATAGAACTCATTTTTATGGATGAAAAATAGATTAATAAACTTGGGAGTAGATGTTAAAATTATTCTGAAAATAAATTGGGAGGAGCTTGGGAAACCAAATTTACATGATACTCCCTATGATATAGTACTAGATGAGGGAGCATATCCAAAATTTTCATTAGCACATGGTAGAATATAAAGGTCAACCTATTGGGTTTAAAGGAAAAATAAATTTTTAGGTGTTTGAGATTCAAAAGGACTCTCTAGTGCTTTTAAAATTTTGCTTAATCTCAAATTGGTTCATGTAGAATGTAACGGAATCTTTGACTCCCAAAAAGAAGAATTGACATTTTATACATGGAGGGCTAGATAGTACATATATCATTGAATATGAATATGGATTAAGATTATGACAAGAAGATAGAAAAAGAAAGATATGTAGAAGAAGATGATGTATTTGGATGGCTATATTCATTGAGGAAGCTACCTAATATTGATACAAAGAGAGATACCAAGATAGAGGGGGAAATACTGGTGAAAGATGGTGTTTCTACCATAGATATAATTGATGATGCACAATTGGATGAAATAAATATAAGGATTTAAAGTACATAAACATAGATAGATACAAAATTGGGTGCTACAAAAATAACAAATAAAGAGAATATATTGTAGATCAAAAGTAGTAAAGTGTAACATCTCTCCAATACTAGCATGGGTAAGATGGTATTTTAATTTTGATTTAGAATTATAAATGTTATCATATTGAGATTAGACATTGATGATTATCATGATCAATTAATATGCTAGATTACATGCCGAGATATCATTTCTTTTGTATGATTATGGATAGGAAGGGATGATTTCATAACACTCATATTCGAGAGGCTTACGATATCATGATCCTCTTCCTAATGATTGACATGTTTTAGCTATATGATATATGTTATATGTACATGTACTTTGACGTGTAATTGGAGTGATCCAGGTACTGAGTATTGACTCCACCTGGATTCACAGGCCTGAGCATACTCCTATTCCCTGATGGTGGTAACTGGAGGTAGTCATATAAGCCAAATGTCCCCTACCCTAGCCCACTGCATCTTATTAGTATAATGTTTCCGAGTTGATGTCATACCATCCGATTACCTAACGGTAATGTCTAGAGGACCTTTCAACCGTATGTCTGGCGCACCTTTGAGTTGTATGTGGTTTACCAATATGTCTCATTGAGGTATTTTGTCTTGGTTCCTTTAATTGTTATGTGGTTATATTTATATTTAATTGGTTGCCGATGTTTTGATGTGGTTCCTTTGAAATCTATTCGTGATTTCATTTATGGTATTTTATTGATTGGAGATTGAAAATTGTTGTTTCCTCGAGATTTTAAATATGTCATTTTAATTAATTTTTTATTGATCATTCAAGAGAATGATACATTTCATTTGGAAATGTTAAACGATTTTATTAATCTAATTTGTGAGCTCTCATAATTTTATTTAAATCTTTTGGGGCAGCCTTGTGCAATTTTAATTTTGCTTAATTTGTGACCTCAATTAATTGTTTCTTTTGGGGGGAGCTTTAATAGCTAGTTTTATCTAATGCTTTATTTTTTTAATTTTTGCTTTGGTTATGGAAAAACATAAAAGGGAAAAGAAAGTTTTGTTTTGGGGGATTATCTTTTGGGGGGAGAAGCTAATTGCTCTTTTTGGGCATGGAGAAGAAAACCCCATGATTTGGGCAACTGAGTTTGGGAAATTTTGTGAAGATTTTCTGAGAAGAATTTTGTGGGTAGTGGACTGTTGGAATCAATGCGCCATTTCCTACTTGCTGTCTGGATTTGGATCTTGATTGTGACTTCTTCTTTTGGAATTCCACCATTGATATTTTGGAGCAAATTGAGGTATTTCTCTATTATTTTTCAATCTTATGAGGCTGGTAAATTTCAACATTTTCTCACGTTTCTTGAATGGTTGGTAATTTCTGATTTGAATTGTTTAATTTACAAAATTGGAGGAACTCCTCCATTTCGGTTTTTTGTATGGCTGGGGTTTGAATGATGGCTGTGTTAAAAATTATTTTTCTGCTCATTATCCTCTTAATGAAAATGAATTTTAGGAGTGGATTTTGTGTAGAATTGCCAAGACCTCAATTGGATCTTTGGCAGATTTTTTTATCGGAGCACATTTATTTTTCCATGATTTTCTTGCCATCTGTTTAAAACATTTTTATTTTCTTCTCTTACACCACTTGAAATAAATGGAAAATAATAATGTATTCCAGGTAGAAGCACCCATATCTCAAATGGGTTGTTGTCCGATTTTCAATCTGAACACTTTCATTTTTAATGAATTTTTGTCCAACATGGCCGAATGACGTTTTTGAACATCTCCCTGTTCTTGGCCATAAATTTATAAAATATTGGTGTGTTATGTTTTTAAATGCCCATATCTCAACTTGGTCTTTGTCTGATTCAAATTTCGGGCACTTTTGATTTTGTATGTATTTCTTGCCCAATTTGTCAAAATGACATTTTTCAAAACAGCGCATCATTTTCGATTCTAAAATAAAAAATAGAAGGTGTGTTCCAACTAGAAACACCAAGATATGAACTGGGTCTAGCTTAGAAATTCAATCTGGGCACTTTGAATTTTGATGTAATTCTGATGCCTCTAATTCATGATATAATTCTGCTGTTAAAGAGTGTTCTTACAACAATTTTATTTTGGCTGTTTAAAGTGGTTTGATGGACAAAAAATTATGGCTTTCCCTTTTATTTTATTTTGTTTGAATCCCTCATTTGGTTAAATGAGATGGGCTTAAGTCGAGGTCATTAGGGTGGCCCTATAGAGTGGTCCGTAAGTGGCTGCAAATGAAACTAGTAGCTAGTTTATTGTATGCATGTGACGATTGAACAAAAAATGGTGTAAATTGCTTATAATCTTATGACTCCTTGTGCATGGCCTTGAGCACACGAAAAGGCTAAGGATGCACTCGAGAAGGCCTATCCACCTGTAGGATGTTGAGTTATCCGTCTATGAGGTGTTGATTTGGGCATGGTTGAGTCTCCTTACCCGATTGGTAATCTGGTATCTTGCACCTTAGTCGTCTTGAGTAGTACCTAACTTGTTATGGTATGAACCTCTCCATGTTGTGACATTGGCCTTATGTATTGTATTCTATCCTTGCTTCATGCATGATGTGAGTGTTGGCCAAATGATACCTTTGCCTTGTTATGTCTGATTGGGCCTTGTGACTACCTCAGAGCACGGTGGGGTGGTCTCTTTGGAGTCCACATGGTAGGGAGGCATTTCCACCTCCATTGGGGATCGACGTACAGGTTTTGGGAGTACCAATTGGAGTTCATCTCTCTCTTATGTATTTGATTTAACATAACACACTCATGTACATGCCTTTGAGTATTTATCTTATCTAATGTTGTATCATGATCATGGAAATGCTATTGTATTAATACCTCTTCCATTATGCACATTGTATTCTCTTGTGAAGTTGTAATCATGTAGATTAATGAGAAGAAATGTGATGTTTTATATTTGGTTTACAGGTTCTGGTGTTGGTATCGGAACCCCTTGTATTATGATGTTTATTATTGGCTTTCTTTCCCTAATTTTCATGCAAAAACTGGAACTATAAATGTGTATTTCCTTTGTATTTCCAATTTGCACAAGTTCCGAAGCATCGGGCTCCAGAAACAGTAGGTTCTGAAGCATAGGGCTCCAGGAAAAGTAGTTACAGAGCATCGGACTCCAGGAATTGTAGTTCCAGAGCATCGGGCTCTAGAACTGCCTGGAACAATAGGTTCTAGACCATCGGGCTCCAGGAACAGTAGTTCTAGAGCACCAACGCTCTCTGTCCACTGATTAGTGGACATCAACAAGTTCCGGAGTAGTGAGCTCGGGAACTGTAGGTTTTGGAGTAGAGCAGCAAGTTCTAGAGCAAATATCTGGAGTTGTCTGGTTTGCTCCTGTTTGGATTTTCTCTGTAGAGTGGATTAGTCCTCTCCTTTAGTATGTCATTTAGGTTATATTTGACCATGTTTGTTGTCATTTTATTGAATTAATAATTACTTTATGTGTATGTTAGACTTTATGTTTAATAAATTAAAATTATCTCATCCTCTTTTGGCTCTTAACCTTCGGGGTTGTGTAGCGGGATGTTACATAAAGCATTTAGTATAAGGATTCATAAAAGAGTAGTAGTAGGCACCACAAATATGTTTGCAATTGATATGGAGATTAGATAGAGTACTAGAAAAATTTAGAAACCTATTTTAGGAGGTAGGAGATATATGGAATATTATTAATAGAATGCAAAAAAAGGTGGGGCACTACATATTGGTTGTTTCCAAGTAATGAAGGAATATGAAGGCCCTAGGATCAAAATGCATATTTCAAGAAGGAGGAGACACTAGTAGAGAGTGCAAAAGGGATAATAATTGAAATTGAATATAAGAATGCACATAATCTCATGTAACAATAATAAATACATTCAAGATAATCTAAATATGAAGGAATGATAATTGTGATGATGTAGAATAAAAAAATCAAGGATGTACAAGAAAGGATAGATGGTGATAAAAAGGAAGGTTGTAGCATAGAAGAAGAATATAGAGTTGTGATAAAGTATCATGGATCTAATGAAGAAAATTTGAAAGTAAGAATGTATAAAGATGAACCATTGATGCTACAAATAATTATTTATGAAGAAAGAGAGGAAATTGAGAGTAATGTAGTACTATGAAATCTAGTGATAACTTGCTGATTTCAGTTTTATAGAACTCATTGAGGATGTGCATTTGAGTTTTCATTTTCATAAAATTGAAATGAGGAACTTTCAATTTTCTTATATATCAATTATTTGATGCATTTTTCCTTGTTGCTAGATAAAACATATGATAAACCCACTATTGTAAGTAAATAAATTTACCCATATTTGACGAGAAAGAGAAGAAATAAACACTTACCTTGTTTCCTTCTATGATAATTTGTCAAATTTTGTTTGCGTCTATTTTCTTCTTTTTCTTTTGAAAAATTTCATTGAGCCTTGTTTTTTCTTTTTTCTTTTTGTCCCATTTTCTTCTTCAAATTAAAAATGATTGAAAACAGAAAGCAAATTCTCCTCAAAAATGCAAAAAATCTGTAACAAAAGAATTGAAAAAACTTACAACAATCGCCTCAAAGATAATAAAAAATGCATCAATAACAAATAAGATATATAACATTCTAAAAAAATTCATCTTTTTTCACCAAGGAATTGTCTTTTTCAACTGACACACTTGGAAGCATGAGGGTCACCTGAAAATCTCTTTTTACACAAACTGAGCTCAGAAAAATGCAAAGAAACCCTGAAAAAGTGGTTTGACTTTTGTATGTATACGACAGGGGTTCGATCGAACCCATATGGGGGGGGGGTTCAATCGAATCCCCCTACCCATAAATTCACATAGTATTTTAAAGGGGTTCAAATGAACCCATGTTCGATCAAACATATTTTTTGGGTTCGTTCGAACCCCCTTTTTTTTTCTTGTCTCTCCACAAATTAGTAAATTTCTATAAAAAAATATCTTTCAAATCTTAATTTGAGGATGAAAATGGACAAAAATTCAGAAACCCAACTAGATAATGATAGTCCTTAGAATGAGCTATCCATCGAATATAATTTTAATATGGTTTTCTTTTATTATGTATTTTATTTTTTAGTTTTATTAAACATAGATTTTTTAGCAGTACCCAGGTGGGTTTTTCTAAAAGGGCTTTTAGATTTAGCAGGGGAGATATTTGCAACAACCATGGGTTCAATCTCTTTAATACAAACAAAAAAATGGCTCTAGGAGGACATAAGGCCAAATAAAAATGGTAGAGTCTCAAGATAAGCCCTTGATGGAGAGGTAGAGGCGCAATGTCATTCGGGTTAAGACTGGCCATTTCTTTGCATTTTTCAATTGAATTCTCTAGGTCCATGAGAAGAAAGAAAGGAAAAATAAGCAAGATTTTATGCCTTAGATGATTCATAAGGGGAAAATGATAGAAAAAGTAGGTTTTAAACCTGCCTTAAAGCGTGATGTACTTCATAAGGGCTAAACACACCTGGTCCCATTGCTACGGAAGGGCTTCACGTTCAAAGCCTGACTGGTTGTGAACCGGCTCCTTGTTCCCCACGAAAAAAGCTTTCAAACTATCATTGTTTGAAGTACGAGTGGGTAATATGCATACTAGTGCCGCGACCAGCCTATGTGAACTCAAGGCCACCTCGACTAAGTCTGCTTACAGAGCCACCATAATGAAAAAAGGAAAAGATGATAAAAAAGGTGTGTTGGAGTCGATGGTGAAAGAGGGTAAAGGGAAGAATATTGTAGGGAAAGATTCTAGAGGTGATACGGTTGTGGGGACCACGATCATGATTGGAGGGGAGACTACCATCCGAAGGTCAGGGAGATTGGCGAAAAACAATAGGAAAAGATAGATTATTGAGGACTCAGAGGAGGAGCAGACAGACAACAAGGATTATAAGGAAGAGGAGACCGAGGAGGAAGAGGAAGGAAATGTGGAAGGGCCCCTTTCTACCCTGAACAACAACAAAATCCCGAAAGAGACTTCGGCCTCTCACTCTTCGCATCCTTTGGTTGCTAAGCATGGCAAGGTCTCGAGAACCATGGATTATGGTAAGGAGATCCGTGCTCTGGAAAAGAAGATGGACACGCTTGATAAAAGATTCAGAGGCCTAACCCATTTTGCAATGAATTTGGGTCATTTCATGACTAGCACCCTGTCCACAATGATCAAAGAGGAGTTGAAGGACAATAATGCCTAGGAGAATCAAGACTGGGTCGGGGATGACGTTGTGGACCTCCTATTAAAAAATTGGGACAATGCCAGTTAGTTGCTGCCTAGGCCTGTGTTTTGTGTCTCTGCTGCCTATTCGGGATCATTGTGCTGTTATTCTGCTATTTCTTTTCTTTTTTGACTTACTGTTAGTTTTTTGGACTTGATCCTTTTTGGCCCTTGAGGCTCGTTGTGTAGGGTACATCACCTTGTAAATGCTACTTACTTTTTCAAAAACATAGGTTTTTCATCAAAAATCAAGCTCTTTGTTTTGCACATGTGGAAAAATAATAGATTATCAAAATACAAATTTGAAAAATATGTTCGGGCTGGGTATTGATGTCCTTGATCAATTAATTTTTTTTTTGAATTTTGATACATACAGAAAAATTTATGTTGTATATAGTCCACCTATGTTTGAATTGTATTTGGTTTGAATTTGAAACTTGATTAAGGAAAAAATATTTAATAAAATACTATGAAACCAAATGAAAGTGCTAGATATCATAGTTACAAATCTAAATTCGAAAAAAATAGAATTTTATCCTTCATACAAAAAAAATTATGTTGTATACGGTGAACATCAGTCCTTAAAAATGTTGTTTTTAAAGAAAAGCTAGTTTTCAGAGGAGATGGAAAAAGAAGTGCAATCTGATTCCAATTTTTTTGAAAAAAATACATTTAGAATCTATAGACAAAACATCACAAATCACTAGTTTGCATCATCTTCAAATTCCTCATGGTTTAGCCGCTATAGGAGCCCGAAAGTGAAGATTTAGTTGAAAAAAATCAGTTTAGTGTCCATTTTGCCCAAAAATTGTAAACTAAGATTGTGGGATCACCCAAAATGTCTTTGAGAATGGCATGATATGCAGTTGAATTTCCACACTTCAAACTCTTTATTTACTCTTATCTAAGTCATGGAAATTGAAAAATAGGATCATATGCATAAAATCTCACCACGCCTCTACTTATGGTGGTTAATATGAGTTTTATAGTGCACAAATCACCCACTACATGGCTTTCATAATAACTTCCTAAGTGCATATGGTGGAATCTAAGCTGGGTGACCACATACTCATAGATATAATCTTCCATAAAGCCTTGCATATTGACTTAAAAATCACAACTTATGCATGGCATAACAACCATTTAATATGTCTTTTTAAGCCAATTAAAATATATAATATATAATATATATATATATATATATATATATATATATATATGATAATATATACATTTCATTTATTACTTGCATATACATGTATGTATGTATGTATGAATATACATTATTAAAACACCATATCTATTCATATTCATATATACATAGATACATTTATATGCATTATATCCTATCTATATTACACATGTATATTCATATATTCTAATCAAATACACTATACACAATATACACGTTATTGACAATAGTTATTTGCAAATAATTTAATTTGACAGTTAAAGAGGTTCAATAATGATAAAGCATTATTTTTCCTAACAACACTTAACCTATCAACTTAGGTTTAAGGCTTACCAAAAGATACTTGCACTAACTTGACGAAGTTCCAGTTAACCTAAATGAGTGAGTGTGTGTGTCTACTCAGATAGCAATACCAAACATTCCAAATACCAACTCCTCTCCTGGGTGATACTCTCCCTCCCCCTCTAGAGGGTTCAAACTTTGCTGCAATCAATTTAGAGCAACATATTCATAGTAAGATGATGACTTACAAAACATAATCATAATATAGATTAAACACCATATAAGCATTTAAAGTAGTTTCATCACATTCATATACATACATTTCATTCAACCATCAAATACTATCATGAAATAATCATGCATTAAAACCATATTTAAATATAAAGGTTAAAGTAATTTGGTAAACTAACATTGGGGTGTAACATACAAAACTTAGACCTATGGAAATATTTTCCCCCCATGTTCACTACTACAACAATATATTTTTTTGTGGTTTTATCTTCATGTGCAATTTTATTGATTCCATCCTTGTATACACAATCACCATTGAGAACCTAAAAATCATAAAAGGGAAGAAAGGAAGGTAAGTATTGAAAACAATTTTTTTTTCTTGCTCACCATTTTCATCACAAACTAGTTTATGTCATGTATAATCAACTACACGAGTTGACTCATCCAAATTTTATGTGCTACACACACATTTTTCCTTGTCTATACTACTGTAATGAGCAACATGGGAAAAAATCCCATCACTAAGCTAGGAATCATGAGCAGTCACATCTTGGTGATTATTTTATACTTCCCCTATAAAATTTTGGCACATATTTCTAAAGAGTGCATTTTATTATGAGGATTATGAATGAATTTCACATTTGAATGACTTGTTTTATAAATTTTAGGAATTCTAATCAATAGTGAAGATTCAATCTAAGGATCAATGGTTGAGAGGAGATCAAGGAGATGGGGGAGGATGAAAGAGGATCAATGGTTGAGGATTAGTGAGAGCCTAAAATATCTCTAATTTCATGGAAATAGGTTGGAGATATTTTAAATTGGAGGGAAGAATTTGAATTTGAATTGAGAATATTCTCTATGAAATATTCTTTGTGCGAATTGGAGGGTTGGAAGAAAATTAGCCAATTAAATAATTATGAAATGTAGACACCTAAAAATGTCCTAAGCATATCACACATCTTGATTTCACTTACTAACATAATTATCCTCTAATTCCTCCATTTAATTAAATAATATCTAATTACTTAGTTAAATTTACTTAATTGTATTATTAATCGAATAATTAAGGTTATTTGATTAATTCATCATGTTCACACTGATTCTTCCTCTTGATTAGATAATTTTTAATTATTTAATTAAAAATATTAATTACCCTCTTCCCCACAATTAAATAATTTTCCTCCAACCCTCCAACTTGCATAAAGAATATTCCCTAGAGAATATTCCCAATTCAAAATATCTCCAACTTATTTCCATAAAATTATGGATATTTTGGGCTCTCATGAATCCTCAACCATTGATCCTCCCCCATATCCTTGATCTCCTCTCAACCATTGATCCTTAAATCAAATCTTCACCATTGATCAAAATTCCCAAAATCTACAAAACAAGCCCTTTCAAATGTGAAATTCATTCACAATCCTCATAATCATAGGCACTCTCTAGAATTCTTGAGCCAATATTGAGTATTTTAGAACACCTATTTTGTGAATCACCCCTTTCATCAAGCTTTTGTAATAATGAATTATGCTTATTTTGAGCAATCCACACCACAAATTTGCATCAATCCACAATGGGATTGAAGGCTTGTAGTTCTTAATTGGTTTAATTACTTTGAATTGAGTTCATTTCCTTATATTAAATCATTTAAAGCTTTGCAAATGAATTTAATTGAGTATGGGTTTGTATGATCTCAATTGTGTGATATTTTAGTGTTTTTAGATTCTAATTGCTTTAGTTATGCTTTCATTCATGCTTTTATACTTCCCCTATGATATTTTAGCACACCCAGTGGGACCCATGTCCTAGATTTAACCTTTTTGGTGAAGTTTGTGTTGGCCTGTGGGTTACTAAGATAGCACAACACTTTTATTTCATATAGTGTCACAAATTTGCAAAATATCGATGCCTTTGTAGATCAAATTTTGACACTTTTGTTAAAGCCTGAAACATTTGGCTGTAGGAAACTTCAACGCTTCTGTTAAAGGGAAATACTTTTACAAAGCTTTGGTGCATTTATTTTTTAGAAGATCAACGCCTTTTCCATAAATCCACACTTCTATTCTAAGTCTCTAGTTTTGTTTGTAGAGACAATGCAACACCTTTGTTCAAAGGGCAACACCTTTGCAAAAGGGCAATGCCTTTTTTAATTGACAATAAAACACCTTTGTTCAAAGTTTGACACCCTTTCCAGGTATACATCATTTTTTTTTGTTAAGGTTTGCAGTTTGTCAAGAAATCATCCTTGACTTCATAATCGATCCCATTTTCACCTCAAGTACTCCTTACTAGTTAGAATTAGGTGGTATGGTTTAAAAATTTATCGTTGATTGTAATACCCCTCCAGTTTGCTCTTTTGATCAGACAGTGTTCTTCTTTGTTATGTTTTATTTTCTGTTGGTACTTTGACTATGGTACTCAATTACTATTTGATCACTAACTGTAAAGCGACATGGATGTTATATTTTGATGTGATGGTATTTTATTCTGATGTTATCATTATGGCATGCTTTATATCAGCATTGTGGATATTTGAATTAATGTTGTTTTATGCTTTTGATTAGATTAATGATGTTAGATTCATCAGTTTTGTAACTCTGTATTGGTGAAGGGGATGAAATTGCACCACTCACTTGCAAGTGCCCTACGATTTCACGATTTCCTCTTCACGGTGTGTCTTTTTATGATATATATGCAGGTTTGATATACGCTTTGGTTGCAGGTTTATAGGTACAGGACATCGACTCCACTTGGTTTCACAGGTTTGAGTGTGTCCATAGCCCAACGGTATTCGATTGAGAGATAGTAGCTAGGTTTCCCATGTCAAGTCATCACCCTGGTAATAGTGTGTCATTGGTTTTAAGTCAGGTTCGGTTATTTTAATATTGTTCAATTTTCTTTGATATTATTTAATTGCAAGTTCAAAGGTAATTAAATGGCATTAAGTATTTATGTTGTTTATTAAATTAATCTGGTTATTGTTTTAGAAGGTGTTATTTAGTTAATTAATTAATTTAAATTAATTAATAAATACTTTAATCTTGGATTATATTTATTTTATTGAATTAATTAAATTAATTAAATTGAATTAAGTTATTTTGGAATTGATAGAAATTTAGTTTGAAAATTGAAAAAGGTTTTAATTTGCATTTTTGAAATTTTTTGAATGAAAAAATGAAATTGGAAGATATTTACTGTTTTGTTCTCAAAACTTTATGATGGTGGTTGTATGAGATATTTTTGGGATTTTCATGGAATTTTTGGTTATAACCATGAAAATGGTAAGAAAAGAAAATGGAGGAAGAAAGAAAGGAAAAAGAAGAGGATTCTGGTTTTGGGGTTTTGGATTTTGGATTGTGGAAAAAATTGTTGATTTTCTTGAAAGGAGCTTGAATCTGAGGAAGAATTAGTGCACCATTTGGCATCCTCTCAAGCATTTGGAAACTAGGTTTTCTATTTTGTTAAATTTATTTCTTTTGTGAAAAGATTCATATATTTGATATGCTGGTTGAAAATAATTGTTTGGAAAACTCAAAATGAATTATGAGGAAAAACCCATGTTAAATCTTGTTTCAAAATTTTGAAACCTCTATTTGCAAATGATTTTCTTCAAGAAAAAAATTTGTATACCTGGTTGTAAATGACCATTTTTAAGAATTATTTGCTCAACTGGTTTGTGAACTTATTAAATCTGTATATATATATATATATACTCTCTTTCATTGTGAAAATGGCTATATTTGAGAAAAATAAAACCCTATCAAAGGAATTTGCGGATTTTAAAATCCGCAGGGTTTGTGTTTTAAAAAAAAATTATTTTAATTTTTTTTTGCAGCTGGGGGCTCGCTAGGGGCTCACCCCACATTCGCACCCATGGGAGGTGCTGTGAGGGAGCCGTGCCAAGCATGCCCTACCCATGGCTGCACCCACACATTGGTGGGTCGGTTGTGTTAAACACAGCCGCCGCCCAAAAATTGGTGGGTCGGCTGTGGTTAACACAACCACCGACCACACATTGGTGGGTCAGTTGTGGTTAACACAACCACCACCCACACATTGGTTGGTCGGCTGTGGTTAACACAGTTGCCACCCACAACAATGGGGTTGGCTGTGTTAAACATGGTCGCCTCCACAGGAAAATCCATGCGTATCCCAAGACCCGCTCGCTTCCCAAAATCTACGCCCTAATTTCGTTGCTATTTGACTTTTTTTTCAAAATAAATAAATATGTATAATATTTTATATTATATTCATATAATATTAAAATATTAATATATATATATATATATATTAATATATATATAGTTGAGTATATAAAGTTTAATATATATAATTTTAAATATATATTAAACTGTCGATTTAAATAATGACATGATTTAAATGTAATTGGAGAAATTTTAAATTGATTTGTAATAGTTGAATTAATGGATTTATTTTAAATAATATATATTGAAAGAACAAATATTTTATTTTCAAATAATGTGTTTAATCGATGAATTAATTGGTTTTAAAATGATTTATTTGGAAAAGAAGAAATAGTATTTTCTTAAAATGTTATATTCTGATTAGAAGAAGTAATTGTTTTTCTTTTATTATTATGAATTAAAAGCAATTAAGAAATTAAATATTTGGTTTAAATTTCATCCTTTGTCTGAAAGAGACATTATTAAATTAGTTTCCTTGAGGCAATAAACTATTGAATTTTATTAAAGGAAGTGGATTTAGGAAATCCAAAGTATATTTAATTCCTTTTTAAACTGCTTGTTTAAATGTAAATTTCTTCCGTTTTTGTTTTGGGGGAAATTGTTTAGTAAGGGTTAATAAGTCTTCTAGATGGGGTTTTTAATTATTTGGGGTTGTCGTATTATGAAAGTCAACCTTTGAATTACCTTAGGTAGTGCGTATAAATGTATCTAGTTAAGTACTCGGTTATCACAAACGGGGGTGTGTGGATTTTATGTGGTGGATAGGGATTTAATATCCTTAGGTCACACTAGTGTACCCTTGGGATGTGACGTTTTTCCACATGTTGTCTTAGAGGAGTGGCTTGCAATGAGGGCAGACACACAAAGTGGTGCCAGGGTAACTCATTGTGAGTAAGTTAATCTAGTGATAATGTAAATAAACTTATTAGAAGAATAGGTAGTATCAAACACTTAATAAGAGTAATTGTGCCTCGATCATGGACACAAGGGCTTGTATAGACTTGGGATGGGACGAGAAGGCCTAGAATGGAAAGATCATTATCTTATCTCTATGAGAGATAACTAATTCCACAATGGTTTGCATGAGGGACCGAGAGTCGTTAGAGGTTTCCAAGAGATCCTAAGATGGGGGTCGGGGCCTAGGAAGATTTACCAGGATATCCTATGTAACATTGTGATGAAACTTCTCCTAAGTCAGCAGTATGTTTGTATCAGTGATGCAATTATTTAATTAACTCTAGAAGCATTGTAACCATTGTGATAGTGTTGTATTTGTATGTGATTTAGTTCAGTTATGTTTTAGCATGTGTCTAGAGGTAGATGGTCTTGTCTAGGGATCCTTGTTACTATCTCCTAGCATGGGGGTAGGCCTTCGGGTACCACTTGGTTGGGTGGAACATGCACCTTACTCCGTTGGGTCTTTTTCTTGTTTGTGTGGATGAGATTTCCAGTTGGAGAGCTCGTGGGATCCAGTTACTTTACATGCTTTTATTCATTTCAGCTGTTTCATGTAATTTATTACCTATCATTTTTAATCGAGGTGGATGGTTGTAATTTGTAATCATGCTTATTGGATTTACCTCATTCGGGGAATGAGAGATGTAACCTTCCTTGTTAAATTATTGATATATGAAATCATATTGTATCTCTTATTGCTATGATGTAAATTATCATGATGGAATGTATGTGTTCTTAATTTCTTAAGTAGATAAATGTTATGGTTTCAATTATGTTGTATGTTTGGGTTTTAAAGTAATCTCAGTCTCATAACCTTAGAGGTTGTTGGCAATGGGTAGTGAACTTGCATGTTAATTGTACTTGAAACAATTTTTTTTTGTGCATTTGAGTATTTAATTGCAACTTCCTCTAGGGTCACATGGCGGGGTGTTACACATGGTATCAGAGCTTGCGTTTAAACATTGGGTGCTCTGGGATTATGATGAACCCATTAAGATTTTAGTTGTGTAGGTTTTAAGTTGTGTACCTTACCTAATACCTTGGTGTGTCTTTGCAGGATTATGCCTCCCAGACACGGAAGAGGTAGAGGGTGAGGACGTGGCCATGTAGATGGTCATGATGGGAGTCAACATGAATCTCCTCCTCATGTTCCACTTATTCTAGATTAGGAGGAACATCAGGCATCAGAGAATTCCCTAGGGGACGATGACCAAAGTAGAATCATCTAGGGATCGAGGCTGCACGTAGAGAACTTGAGGAGGCATTGGTACTCCTCGGTCAGAGGTAGGCCGAGGTTTAGGGTAATCCTGGTGAGAGTGAAGTTCCATCTTAGTCAAAGACACATATGAGAGATTTACTCAGGGAACATCCACCATTGTATGATGGAGCAGGCACTGGGTTAGAGGCTGAGACTTGGCTTATAGACCTCGATAGGTGCTTTTCTATGCACCCTTACGACAACAATACAAAAGTGCGGTGCGCTATCATAAACCTATGAGGGTTCACATCCACATGGTGGAGGCTGGAGGAGAAGAAGATTCATATAGATATTAACTCAGTGTCTTGGAAGATTTTTCTAGAGCAGTTCAGAGCTCGTTTTCTATCCGAGCACTAGCGTCAACGTTGAGGCGATGAGTTTCACACCTTGCGTTAGTTAGCCTTGACAATTGAGCAGTACGGGCGACGCTTCTATGAGCTCAAGCAGTTTGTAGGTATAGGAGATGATGAGGGGATGTTGGTTCACCACTTTTTCAGGGGCTTGAATGCTCGTCTTAGCGGAGGTGTGAGGGTTTTCGAACCCAAAACCATGGAGACAGCAGTGGAGAAAGAACATCTAGTAGAGGAGAATCTGGCCATGGCACTAGGAGGCCATATGGGTGTTTAGATCGGTAGCAGTTCAATAGCAGGGTCTAGTGCATGAGTAGGTCAGACTCAGAGGGATGCACCTCTTAGGACTCAGTAGGGGTCTACGTAGAGTGGTCAACAACAACAGAGTGCGCTTGGAAAGCATAAGGATTCTCAGTCGTATCAAGATGATGGTGGTTCTTCACCGAGGAGGAACCGAAACCGGTGGTGAAATAAGCACAATCGATAAGAGCAACCAACCCAGAGTTCATAGTTTACGGCTAACTAGGGTAGTATGCAAAAATCTACTGCACCGATTGGAGATAAAGGGTTTGTTCATAACATAGGGTGTTACTCTTGCGGCCAACATGGCCACCTTGCTAGGAATTGTTCGCATTAGAAAAATTCTAGATTTGGTCAGGGCCCAATAGTTTCTGAGCCGACAGTAGGGGATGCAGGTAGATCTCATCGAGCTTATGCTACAGTTGATAACCATTAGCCTAGGTATCAGGGAGCTATAATTGAGACTTCTGGAGTTGGTTGTCCAGTGTAGGATACTCTTCCTCAAGGGTCAAGGTTTTGATTTGGTGTAGTTTATATGAAGGAACTATATCCCTACTTATTTGTAGGCTTCCAGGAGTAAGCCTGACCCTAGGGGGGGAGGATGTAATACCCCTCTATTTTGCTCTTTTGATCAGACAGTGTTCTTCTTTGTTATGTTTTATTTTCTGTTGGTACTTTGACTATGGTACTCAGTTACTATATGATCGCTAACTGTAAAGCGATGTGGATGTTATATTTTGATGTGATGGTATTTTATTTTGATGTTATCATTATGGCATGCTTTAGATTATCATTGTGGATATTTGAATTAATGTTTTTTTATGCTTTTGATTAGATTAATGATGTTAGATTCGTCAGTTTTGTAACTCTGTATTGGTGAAGGGGATGAAATTGCACCATTCGCTTGCAAGCGCCCTGTGATTCTAGGATTTCCTCTTCACGATGTGTTTTATTATGATATATATGTAGGTTTGATATATGCTTTGGTTGCAGGTTTATAGGTACAGGACATCGAATCCACCTGGTTTCATAGGTTTGAGCATGTCCATTTCCCAACGGTATTCGATTGGGAGATAGTAGATAGGTTTCCCATGTCAAGTCATCACCTTGGTCATAGTGTGTTGTTAGTTTTAAGTCAGGTTCGGTTGTTTTAATATTGTTCAATTTACTTTGATATTATTTAATTGCAAGTTAAAAGGTAATTAAATGGCATTAAGTATTTATGTTTTTGAAAAGTTAAGCAGCAATTACAGGGTGCCGTAAGCTTCACAAGGAGCCACAAGGGCCAAAAAGAAACAACCTAAAAAAAAAAAAAATTAAAACCAGAGACAACACTTCGACAACACAATAACCACAAAAAGGTAGCTAAAAAATAGAAACCCAACAAAGGCAGCAGCTAACTGGCATTATCCTAGTTTTTAAACAAGAGGTCCACGACATCATCCCCAACCCAGTCTTTATTCTCCTGGCCATTATTACCCTCCAGCTCCTCCTTTAAAACAATGGACAAGGTGCTAGTGACGAAATGACCCAACTTCATTGTAAAGCAGGTCAAATCATGAAGCCTATTATTGAGCTTGTCCATTTTATTCTCCAAGGCATAGGGCTCCTCCGAAACGTCCGTAGTCCCTAGGATCTCAACAAGCTCCTCAATTGGGGGATGCAACGAGTGAGAGGCCGAGGTTTATTTTGGTAACTTGCTGTCTTCTAGGGTAAACTGGGGCCCCTCCACATTCTCGTCCTCCTCTTCCTTAGTTTCCTCGTCCTTATACTCTTTTTTGTCAGTCTGCTTCTCCTCTAAATCCTCAATAACCTCTTTTTTTACTATTTTTTGTGAGCCTCCCAGATCTCCTTATGGTGTTCTCACAACTAGTCATAACCATGGTTTCAACAACTGTGTCACCTTTTGAGTCTTTCCCTATATTTTTTTTCCCCTTCCCCTCTCTGACACGCAGCTCCGACAAACCATTTTTACCATTTTTTCCTTTTTTGGCCATGTTGGCCCTATAGATAGACTTTTTTGGTGTGGAATTCAAATCACAGAGGCTAGAAACTGCACTAGCATGTGCATTACCCAACCCACCTTTAAGTTTTTTGGTAGCCGGTTTGACTTTAGGGTTCCCCGCGGAACCCATATTGGATTTTCGGGGAGGGATGTTTGAATCGACTGGGGAGATGTTCACAACAGTTAGGGGTTCGATTTCATCAATGCACATAATCAAGATGGATTTGGGAGGGAAAAGGGATAGGTGGATGTGGTAAAGTCTCAGGATAAGCCCTTGATGGAGTGGAAGAGGTAGGAGGTCATTGGGGTTATGGTTGGCTAGCTCTTTGCAGTTCTCGACCGAAGTTTCTAGGTCCATAAGCAAAATGAAGGGAAAGCTAAGGAGCATCTTATGCCTTAAATGATTTAAAAGGGGAAAATGATAGGAGAAACAGGTTTTGAATCTACCTTCCAAGGTGACATATTTCATCAACGCTAGACACAGCTGGTCCCAAGGCTCCGAAAGAGCTTTTCTCTCAAACCCTGACTAGTTCCTCACCGGTTCCTCATTCCCCATGAAGAAAGATTTCAAGCTTTCATTGTTCTACTTCTTAGTGTGCTTAGGGTATTTTTTCCTAGTACACAACATTCCAGTGGCATGTGCGATGAATTCTTCGCTAACTTCAAAAGAAATACCACCTATCGTGACCCTTCGGTCCTTCCATGATTTAGTAAATTGGGTAGACAAATTAGGATCACGGCCAACCAAATTCTCCATTAAAGGAGCAAAGCCACCTTCAACACAGATGTGCCAAACTAACAGATTCTTCCAGAATTCATCAAAATTATCTGGCTTTGTTCGAACGTGGTCACCACCCATTCTATCCACCTACACAGAAAACCAAAGAGTTTATAGAAGACATAAATTGCAAAAGCCAACAGGGCAAAAAATATTCATTCCAATGTCATTAAGGCAAGAAACACAGTGATGGGTAATGACACCAGCATGCAGATCAGACATGCGAAAGGGAAAATCACCACAGGGTGACTTGACAACAGAGTAAAAGTGGATCATGAGAAAATTACGGCCAGCGAAATAGAAATTGGCAGGCATGTAGGGTTCCCTAGCCTTGGAGTAAGTGCACGAAAAACAAAACAAGTTAGCTGTATGGCTAAAATTAGAAACATTCCTATGGGTGTAATAAGAGGCCCATGCTAAACTAGCAAGCACAAAGGCGCTAGAAGGAAGCATTCCTTCATGATGAGGGCTCAAATCAGTATTAAAACTCACAGTCATATGGAGGATATGATGAGTTAAAACAAGATATCACACAATCCCAAAGAGGAGAGATCACACGATACAACCTCTCAAATTCATCAATGTCATGTACTTCCTTAATCCCTTCATAAAGCTGCCTTTTTTATTCATATTACAAACCTCAAAATTTAAACCCCACCACCTGTCAACCACCTCAGTAATAGAGCTCATCCACCAAGCCCAAAGGACAAATAAGTGGGTCCCCCAACCAGCACCCAACACTCGAAGATCTCTAAAAACATAATGAGTCGAATAGTTAGAATCCCTCCACCTGTCGGCCATCTCAGCATTAGCGCTCATCCACCAAACCCTAAAGATAATCAAGCGAACCCCCCAACTAGTACCCACCACCCTAAGATTTGAATTCATCATGATAATTGGCTACTTTGTTCTCTCAAGATGATATCTTGAATATTTGGCGGTATCTTCTCCATTTTCCTCCAACATTTAGAGAAGCCCCAACAAGTGTCGAGATTAGCCAAAGCATCCGCCACTTGGTTGCCCTCCCTAAAAATATGTGTCACTCTTTTACTCCTAAATTTGGATAAAAGGAACCTAGTATCGAGCAAGATATCCTTAGTCTTCCAGCCTATTAGTCTGTCCATATTCACTGCATCCGTAATGGACTTAGAATCTCCTTCAATGTCAAGATTAAAAATCACCATAAAGACAACAATTTTGAGGCCCATTAGTTGCGCTCTAGCTTCCGCCACAATAGAAGACTGAAAACCAATACCTCCAGCAAATCCCACAACCATAACCCCCCGGGATCTCTAATCACACCACCGATACTAGCCATGCCTGGGTTGCCCTTAACAGCCCCATCAAAATTGAGTTTGAACCAGCCTCTATCCAGAGGCTCCCATTTGTTATTTTTCTTGGGTAAGGATTTTGAATTGTCAAACGAGTTAGCCTCTAAACCCTGATCCCAAGCCTTGGCCATTCTAATTTCGTAATCTACAGGTCCCTTCTCTGAAAGTTTCCCATTAAAAAGTGATATGTTTTCCTCAATAAGCCAGACGCCAATGCCAAAAACATCCCTAGGATTCTTCTCAATGTTCTTGAAGACCTTGTTGTTCCTCTCCTTCCATAGACACCAACCCAAAATAGGAGGAACGTGATTCCAAATTTCACCAGGCAGGGGATGGGAATAGGGACCACTCCAGTCGAGGATAAAGGATAAGAGATCTTCACTCATCACCCAAGAGACTCCCAGTTTTTCAAAGGCCATCCCCCAGACTTCAACAAAAAAATTACAGTGTAACAACAGGTGACTGACAATTTCCTCCCTGCACTTACAAAGTAAACATCTATTGGGAATTAAAAACCCCGTTTCCTCAAATTGTCCTAGGTAAGAATATTGTTATGACAGACCGTCTACTAGAAGAAATTTATTTTAGGGATCATATGGTGGTTCCATATCTTCCTCCAAGGTTCCTCAGCAGTACCCTAGTTTGTCAACAGTTTGTACGCTGACCTAATAGAAAGATCCCTCTGTTTGTCAAAGGTCCAAAAAAACTCATCTTCTCTTTCATAAGAGGGAAACCTGGTGGTAGAGAGGATCTCCTAGAGGGAACGAGCCAGACAACAAAGGTCATGAGTCTGAGGATAGCAGAGGATAAGGTCCTTCCAAGCTCTAGCCCCAGGGGGTCCAGAAACATAATCATTGATATAGATACCAAAATACCTCTAAGCCGAACCCATAAGAGTCCTAAAATTAGAACAACCCAGAGGGGTCTCAATTAGCCATGTATCCTCCCAGAATCTAATTTTCCTTCCATTGCCCATTTTACACTTGATCCCATTCCTTAGCAAGCTTTGTGTGCTGCAGATGCTCTACCAGGCCAAGGAGCCCTGGGGGTGAGACTCTGAGAGGCAATTGATCAAAGGTCTTTCCTGAAGATATTTGGAATTCAAAATTTTGCACCAATCCTTAGTGTTCCTTAACTGATCCCAACCAACCTTGGCCATCAAAGCCTTGTTGGTGTTGAAAATAGTCCTGACTCTGAGGCCACAAAAATTTTTGGCTTGAAATACATTTTCCCATTTAACCAAAGTGAGTTTCTTGTTATCCTCAATCCCAGACCAGAGGAAATTTCTTTGAATTTTTTAAAACTTATCAGCAATGTACTTATGCATCTTAAATATGGAAAGGAAATAAGTTGGTATACCTTGAAGGGCCGCAGTGAGTAGTTGGAGTTTTCCAGCATGGCTGAGGATAGATCCTTTCCACCCAGCCAAATTTCTTTGGATTCTTTCTAGTATCAAATTCCAGAAGTCAGGGGTAACCTCCTTGATCATGAGAGGGAGCCCAAGGTAAACCAAGGGGAGGGACCCACTAGCACATTCCAAAACCGTAGTCACTTTGGTTTGCAAATTAGGTGCACTGTTAAAGAAATAGATCATGCTTTTATTGTAATTGATGCATTGAATTGAACTTGAAGCATAATTGTTAAGGAAAGATTTCTACTTCCCGGCTTCCACCATAGAGGCTTTCCTAAAAAGAAAGGTGTCATACACAAATTGCTATACAACCACTGGTTCCAGTGAAGAATCCACTTTGATGCCCATAATGGAGCCTTTCGATAGTAGACCAGTAAAGTTCCTGCTGAGCACATCAACAATCATGATGAATGGATAGGGAGATAGGGGGTCACCTTGTCTGATCCCTCTTCCAACAGAGAAGAACCCAAAAGGGGACCCATTCACAAGAAAAAAGTACTTAACAGTATTAATACATTCCATAACGAGCTTGATAACCGAATTTTTGAATCCAAACTTAGCCAAAACCTTTGGGATGAAATCCCATAAAACTTTATCATAAGCTTTAGAGATGTCCAGCTTAAGGGCCATCCTCACATAGTTACATCTATCCATAGAATGGAGCAGCTTGTGAGTGGTCAATGTGGCATCAAGAATATGGTGCCCAGGGAAAAAACCTTTTTGGGTAGGATTGATGATTTGATCCAGAAGGGGTTTGATACGGTTCACTAAAATCTTAGACATTATTTTATAAAAGGTGTTACATAGGCTAATGGGTCGAAAATCAGTCATGGATTGAGGCTCACCAATCTTAGGAATAAGGGCAATGAAGGTGTGATTTAGCTGTTTAAGGATTTTACCAGATTTGAAGAAATCCCTGGCCGCTAGCACGAGATCCCCACTCACAATATCCCAAAATATTTGAAAAAAGGCAGGAGGAAAACCATCAAGGCCCGAAGCTTTGAAAGCCCCCATGCTAAAGGTGGCCAATCTAACTTCTTCCAAAGAAACAGTACTGCGAATCCCCTTATTATCTTCCTGGAAAATGATGGTAGGTAGATGGTTGAGCAACACATTGTCCAAAGTTGGGTTTGGTGCCTCAGTTGGGGCCGAATAAGCCTCTTGAAATTAGTTAGCAACAAAAAGGCCAATCTGGGCAGGATTTAAAATCACCACACTAGAATCATCAATTAGTTTAGAAATTTGATTCCTTTTCCTATGCTTGATGGCTGACACATGAAAGAAAGAGGTGTTCTTGTCACATTCCTTCAACCATTGGACTCTGGATTTTTGCTTCCAAAAGACTTCCTCATTTTTGAGAACCCATTCCCATTCCATCCTGGTTCCCCTTTCCTAGCTGTGAGTCTGCTAACTGTTATCTCCTTCCTCCATTTTCTTTTGTAAGGTCCTCAACTCTTTTTCTAACAACTTTCTTTTGTGAAACACATCACCAAACACACTCTTATTCCATCCTTTCACCATGTTTTTGATATGTTTGAGTTTGAAAAAAATACTAAACATGGGAGAGCCATGGACAAGAATATTCCACCATTCAACAATTTTATTTTTGAAGTCACGGTGAGAATTCCACATTATCTCAAAACAGAAGGGGATGGGACCCACAACAAGGCGAGTATTAGTGGTCAACAACATGGGTTTATGATCAGAGACCATCCTAGGCAGGGTTATTACATTAGCATCTAAAACATTAGTCCAATGGGGAGAGCAGAGGAAGCGTTCTAAATGGACCTAAATCAGATGTTCACTAGAGCGTTTGTTAGACCAAGTAAATTTCTGACCCATGAGCTCAATATCAATTAAACCCAAAGAATTTAGAAAATTAGCCAGGTCAAACATGCTGTCAGAGTAATCCAATAGGCCACCATTTTTTTTCGATGAAAAGAGAGGAGAGTTAAAATCTCCGGCAACCAACCAATAGCCTCCCCTATTTTGATTAACTTTAATCGCAAGGTCATGCCACAACGTACTCCTTACATTTCTCTGATTAGGAGCATAAATATTAATTATAGACTAGGATTCACCAAGGTAAGTAAACAAGACCCCCACACTATTTTTACAGTGGAATAGTTCAGAGCCTAGAATTTTAGATGGATTCCAAAGCACAACCAGACCCCCCGAAGCACCCTTAGCATCACTATAGACATAGGATGCATTTGGCCAAATAAATTTAGCAACTTTATCAAAATTTTCCTTCATCATTTTGGTTTCTTGTATTAGGCACACATCAATCTTATGTTCCATAACATAGTCCTTCAGAGCAAGTTGTTTGTGGATGCTATTGAGCCCACAAAGATTCCATGACATAACTCTCATTTCTGACCTCTTTTTGAGGACACATCCAATGTCCTCTGTTTACCCAGGGAAATCTCATTTGTCATTTCTCTCATCCTATTGTTCCTCTAGGAGGGCCTTCCTGGCTTTGAGTCACCTCCTACATCCACCTTCTTCTTCCTTCCCTTTTTCTTTGGCGTTGTCTAGATCCCTTCTTCTATAGTTTTCTCAAGCTTCAAAGCCCCCATACTTTCTATAGATTCATCAACCATCCCGATGCTCTCTTCTTCCCAAATTTCACCATCCTCAATCAATGTCTCGCAAGTCTCCACAATGACCACCTCAAACAAAGGAACAACCGTCGAAGAGCCAGGGTCTTGGGTCATCTGGACAGTCAGGGGTTTAACAGAAGAATCCACTAAGGCATTGGGGTCAACTAGGTTGGAATGTGGCTCAACAAAGGTGGGTGAAGGTAGAGGGTCAATAGGGGAAGGTACAACATTTTGAGAAAGAAGCCCAGAGTCCTCTGATAGAAGGGGATTGGTTCTCGTAGGATTACTAATATTATCCATGGTACAGTCAAACTTAACCTCTTGACTGAAAGAGGATTTATAGTCAAAGATAAGATGACCAGCATTTGTACACTTTTGAAAATAGACCATAACGTTTTCATAACACGCTGGTTGTGTCCAATTATCAAACTTAGAACATAGCTTAACTGTGTTCGGAAGAACTTTATCAACACAAATATTAACAAAAAATCTTGCAAATACTAACCTGGATTTCAACTTGGTAATAGAGTCAGTGGTGAAAAACTGACCCAATGGATCCCCAATACTTTTGAAAATTACTTCATCCCAATATTCAAGAGGTAGGCCTGACAACTGCACCCAAATTGGAGCCAACTTATTCAGATCTATAGCAGGGTCAAAACCCGACTTCCAATGACACATAGCCAAGCTATGTTTCCCATACACCCATGGAACCATAGACAGATTCATCACCATATCTTCTGCAACCATGAATCTGAACAGAAAAAGACCACCAGCCATCACACAGATTTCCACACTACCCTTGAGACACCATTTTTCCACTGCCCACTTCCGAACCATATCCACCGTTGAACGAAAAGAAAGAAATCTCCCCACCACCGCATTCTCCATGGAGGAGAGAATCCTATCACAGATCAAATCCAGAATGTCAAAATTCATCCCAAAAGCCTTGACCACCTCACTCAAAAGAGGGGCCATGGAATAGACTTGCTTGCCATTGGATAACACATCCTTCTAGCCAACAACCGGCAAGATCTACACCGCCAACACAAAATATTCACCTGAAATCTCAAAGGTCTTCGAAAGGCCTGAAGGAGAAAGCACTGTCCCCGCAGGGGTGGTACCCGAGGGACACGGGGTAGAAAGTGAGGTGCTCAGGATAGGGGGGGACATAGGGGGACCGTTGGGTACCCCCAAAACAGAGTCCACCATGTAAGCAGGAAGTTCAAAATGCAGTAGAGGAGAGGGAAGCGAGATTTTTTTTTTGTTCTATCGCATAGGTTATTAAGTAAACCATTTTTTAAAAGTATTTATGTTGTTTATTAAATTAATCTGGTTATTGTGTTAGAAGGTGTTAATTAATTATTTAATTTAATTTAATTAATAAAGTAATTTAATCTTGGATTATATTTATTTTATTGAATTAACTAAATTAATTAAATTGAATTAAGTTATTTTGGAATTGATAGAAATTTAGTTTGAAAATTGAAAAAAGTTTTAATTTGCATTTTTGATTTTTTTTGAAATTTTTGAATGCAAAAATGAAATTGGAAGATATTTACTGTTTTGTTTTCAAAAATTTATGATGGTGGTTGTATGAGATATTTTTGAGATTTTCATGGAATTTTTGGCTATAACCATGAAAATGGTAAGAATAAAAAAAAGGAGGAAGAAAGAAAGGAAAAAGAAGAGGATTCTGGTTTTGGGGTTTTGGATTTTGGATTGTGGAAAAACTTGTTGATTTTCTTGAAAGGAGCTTGAATCTGAGGAAGAATCAATGCACCATTTGGCATCCTCTCAAGCATTTGGAAACTAGGTTTTCTATTTTGTTAAATTTATTTCTTTTGTGAAAAGATTCATATATTTGATATGTTGGTTGAAAATAATTGTTTGGAAAACTCAAAATGAATTATGAGGAAAAAACCATGTTAAATCTTGTTTCAAAATTCTGAAACCTCTGTTGGCAAATGATTTTCTTCAAGAAAAAAAATTGTATACCTGGCTTTAAATGATCATTTTTAAGAATTATTTGCTCAACTGGTTTGTGAACTTATTAAATCTGTATATATATATATATATATATATATATATATATATATATATATATATATATATATATATATATATATATATATTTATTTATTTATTTATATATATTCTCTTTTATTGTGAAAATGGCTGTATTTGAGAAAAAAAACCCCGCAAAGGAATTCGTGGATTTTAAAATCCGCAGGGTTTGTGTTTTAAAAAAAAAAATTAAAAAAAAATTTGCAGCTGGGGGGGTCGCTGGGGGCTCACCCCACAATCGTCCCCATGGGAGGCGTTGTGAGGGAGGTGCATCCAACATGCCCTACCCATGGCCGTGCCCACACATTGGTGGGTTGGCTGTGTTAAACACAACCGCCACCCACACATTGGTGGGTCGGTGGTGGTTAACACAGCCGCCGCCCACACATTGGTGGGTCGACTGTGGTTAACACAGTCGCCGCACACAACAATGGGGTTGGTTGTGTAAACACAGTCGCCCCCACAGGAAACTCCGTGCACATCCCAAGACCCACATGCTTCCCAAAATCTACGCCCTAATTTCGTTGCTATTTGACTTTTTTTTCAAAAAAGTAAATATATATATAATATTTAATATTATATTAATATAATATTAAAATATTAATATATATATATAATAAAATATGTATTAATATTTTATATTATATTCATATAATATTAAAATATATATATATATATATATATATATATAGTTGAGTATATAATGTTTAATATATATATTAAACTGTTTATTTAAATAATGGCATGATTTAAATGTAATTGGAGAAATTTTAAATTGATTTGTAATAGTCGAATCAATGGATTTATTTTAAATAATGTATATTGAAAGAAAAAATATTTGATTTTCAAATAATGTGTTTAATCGATGAATTAATTGATTTTAAAATGATTTATTTGGAAAAGAAGAAATAGTATTTTCTTAAAATGTTATATTGTGATTAGAAGAAGTAACTATTTTTCTTTTATTATTGTGAATTAAAAGCAATTAATGAATTAAATATTTGGTTTAAATTTCATCCTTTGTCTGAAAGAGACATTATTAAATTAGTTTCATTGAGGCAATAAACTATTGAATTTTATTAAAGGAAGTGGATTTAGGAAATCCAAAGTAGATTTAATTCCTATTTAAACTGCTTGTTTAAATGTAAATTTCTTCCATTTTCATTTTGGGGGAAATTGTTTAGTAAGGGTTAATAAGTCTTCCAGATGGGGTTTTTAATTATTTGGGGTTGTTGTATTATGAAATTCAACCTTTGAATTACCTTGGGTAGTGCATATAAATGTATCTAGTTAAGTACCCGGTTATCACGAACAGGGGTGTGTGGATTTTATGTGGTGGATAAGGATTTAATATCCTTAGGTCGCACTAGTGTACCCTTGGGATGTGAGTTGTTCCACGTGTTGTCTTAGAGGAGTGGCTTGCAATGAGGGCAGACACACAAAGTGGTTCCAGGGTAACTCATTGTGAGTTAGTTAATCTAGTGATAATGTAAATAAACTTATTAGAAGAATAGGTAGTATCAAACACTTAATAAGAGTAATTGTGCCTCGCTCATGGATGCAAGGGCTTGTATAGACTTGGGATGGGACGAGAATGCCAGGAATGGAAAGATCGTTATCTTGTCACTATGAGAGATAATTGATTCCGCAATGGTTTGCATGAGGGGCCGAGAGTCGTTAGAGGTTTCTAGGAGATCCCGAGATGGGGGTCGGGGCCTAGGAAGACTTACCAGGATATCCCATGTAACATTATGATGACACTTCTCCTAAGTCAATAGTATGTTTGTATCAATGATGCCATTGTTTAATTAACTCTGGAAGCATTGTAACCATTGTGATAGTGTTGTATTTGTATTTGATTTAGTTCAGTTATGTTTTAGCCTATGTCTAGAGGTAGATGGTCTTGTCTAGGGATCCTTGTTACTATCTCCTAGCATGGGGGGTGGGCCTTCGGGTACCACTTGGTTGGGTGGAACATGCACCTTACTCCGTTGGGTTTTCTTCTTGTTCGTGTGGATGAGATTTCTAGTTGGAGAGCTCATGGGATCCAGTTACTTTACATGCTTTTATTCATTTCAGCTGTTTCATGTAATTTATTACCCCTCATTTGTAATCAAGGTGGATGGTTGTAATTTGTAATCATGCTTATTGGATTTACCTCAATTGGGGAATGAGAGATGTAACCTTCCTTGTTAAATTATTGATATATGAAATCATATTGTATCTCTTATTGTTATGATGTAAATTATCATGTATGGAATGTATGTGTTCTTAATTTCTTAAGTAGATAAATGTTATGATTTCAATTATGTTGTATGTTTGGGTTTTAAAGTAATCCTAGTCTCGTAACCTTAGAGGTTGTTGGCAATGGGTAGTGAACTTGCATGTTAATTGTACTTTAAACAATTTTTTTTTTTGTTTGTTTGAGTATTTAATTGCAACTTCCTCTAGGGTCACGTGGCAGGGTGTTACATTGATCATTTATTAATTCCCCATGCCTGATCAAACCCCCTACCATGTTTTGACATATAAATATATCTTTTTATTTCATGCCAAGATAAGATATGAGCTTGCATCTAAGATATGACATGCCTGGAGTAGTCTGATAGCCTAGAAATATGGAGCTTAGTTATAATTAACTATTATGGGTTCTTTAAATTATGCTAACATGCTTATTTTTTTTCCATCTCGATTCAATGTCTTTAGATATTAATAGTCATTCCAAATTTCATTTAACTTATGGCTAAAAAGCCAAGCATATGAAATATTTGGAAACTTGGAGCAAATCGATACACAATAATTTCAATGAAGATTTTTGTTATTATACTTTAATCATTATGACCAACCATCTGTTTTCTCTGAAAAAATAGTGAAAATATATCCGTGCTCAAAAATTTCCATTCTACTAACAAGCTCCCATTTAAATACATATTAAAATTTTAATTCTACTAACAAGCTCCCATTTAAATACAAATTAACATTTTTTTTTTACGAAGTCACAAACTTCAAGTGTAAATACTTCTTAAAATGCATTAGTTAATATGCAATGGAGCTTAAATTAAATGTCTCTTAATCTACATGCCTTTAATTGAGGAGCCACTGCTCATTATACACAACACCACGATGACAAAAGAACTATGATATAATATTTATTTTATTTTTCCTTAACCCTATTCATTTTTAATCCTACACAATGATCAAAGGGATTACATAAAGGAAACTTAATTTACAAATTTCGTACATTTGGCTGAGAGAGAGAGAGAGTGGAAGTCAAGACAATAGAAGGGAGAAGGGGTTTGATGATTAAATGATCTGTCCATTTTCCCCTCTTCACCCACACATTCTTGGTAGTTGTAGATGCAAAAAATGAAGTGAGGGAAGAAGGAATGAATACAACGCTACCAGAACTAGGTGTACCTTCCCACACTAGAGTTTACTAACATCCTTTTTTTTCTTCTCTTTTCTTTTCTATATGAATTTTTGCTTTCTTATTTAGAACAAAATGCAGAGATTGGATTTCCTCTAACACTTACAGGTACATAAATACATTTTCTCTCTTTTTTTTAACAACAGATTGAGGCTATACATTTTAACTATACATGGCATGGCAAGGGTTTTTCAAGAACCAAATCTCAAATTTTTTATATGTAGTTAACAAATATATATTTTTTATCTTTTGAGTACATTTATTCTGGCATGAAGCTAGAGGGGAGGGCAGTCTTAGTTAAAACCTTTGTTCTTAGAGAATGGGCAACAAAAAATTGTATTAATGGTGTGTGAATACGTAGATCTATTTTTTTTCTTGTTTCAATCCAAAGATTAAAGTAAATATATAATTAAGTCAATAGGCTTATTGTGGGAACACTTAGGCTGCAAATTTTGTTAGCCTTCCCGGTTTTTCAAACTTTCGATGTGTGGCTCCCGATTGATCAAAAAAAATGTGGCGAGTTTGAAATTAAATAAAGAATAAATGCGCTTGGCACGTCGATAGAGAAGGCCAATGAAATTGAACGTCGACTAGCAGATGCTTGGCATGTCGATAGAGAAGGCCAACAAAATTGAACGTTGACTGGTAGGGCTTGGCACTTGAACATTAATTGATGTATGCTTTATGTATAGTGGTGATGGTTGTAATAGAACTTTCCAATTTTTGATAAGGAATTGTCAGGTGTTGTTCTTTGGGTTTACCTGGTATGAGAGCTTTGAGGAATGAATGGAGTTTTGTGGAGGAATTTCATGGTGATAAGGATTGTGTGTGTTTTTCCTCTAACACTTCTAGAAAATACGGGTTGCTTTGCAGGCCGAGTATATTGATGCAAAGAAGATAACTGTATTTATTTGTATCTGCAGTCTATTTTAGATTATGTTCAGGTTTCATATAAGAATTTTGTTTTACGAGTTGTTTTGCATTTTTGTGTTTGCTTGGGCATTGACTTGTTTGAGGAAAAGTCGAGGGCTTTGAGAAAACTAGAAGGAAGCTAAAACAAAGCAAGTGGCAAGAAGTGGATTTAGAAAACCTGTTTAAAGCGAGCGGGAAGAGGTATATTTGGAAACACCATTTGTAGAGGATTTCAAAAATAGTAAGTCCAAATACTATGTGTTTTGTGGTTTTTTTGTCTCTAATAGTTTTCTTTGCGGGAAGAGGTACATTTGCAAAAAAAACCTTTGTAGAGGATTTCTAAAATAGTAAGTCCAACTGCTATCTATTTTGTGGTTTTTTTCATTTGTAATAGTTTTCTTTGCTTTTTTCAATCCTTCAAGAAAGAAGGAAGTTGAAAGAAAACAAGCAGGAAGAGGTGTATTTTGAAAACCCCTTTAAAGCAAGCAGGAAGAGGTACATTTGGAAAAAACCCTTTGTAGAGGATTTCAAAAATAGTAAGTCCAACTGCTATCAACACTGTGATCCACGATTCTTGTGTTCTGTGGTTTTTTGCATCTCTAATAGTCTTCTTTTCTTTTTGCAGTGGTTTGAGAAAGAAGGAAGCTGAAAGAAAGAAAGTAGGAAGAGGTGCATTTAAAAAGGCCCTTTAAAGCAAGCCGAAGAGGTACATTTGGAAAGAACCCTTTGCAGAGGATTTGAAAAATAGTGTTTCGAAAATAGTTTATGTTATTTTCCATATGACATTGTTGATTGTTTTTCTGTAGCAGTGATGGTTTATCATTTTATGGTTTATGGTTTTCATGTAGCGGTGAAGGTGATAATTTTAGGGCATAATTATTTTATTAGTGCTATAAATAAAACGCTTCATTATTTCGGCATTTTTATTCTGTTAGTGTTACCTTATTCTTTGGAATGCTCAAAAGTCTATGCAATTTGACTTGCAAGAATAATCATTTAAATGTACCCTTGAAAATGATAAAATAATCATCAAATTATATACACCATGACCTATATAATAATAACCTCCCTTATGTCTATGCAAGGAGATAATAATCATTTATCAATAAATTGATAGGCGATAAAGTTGTTTATGTTGTTTCCGATAAGCCATTGTTGGGCTTTTTCGGTATCCTTGATTTTTACCTTATTCTTTGGAATGCTCAAAAGTATATACACTTTGACTTGCAAGAATAATCATTTAAATGTCCCCTTGAAAATGATAAAATATTCATAAAATGATATACACCATGAGCTGTATAATAAACACCTCCCTTATGTCTATGCAAGGAGATAACAATCATTTATCAATAAATTGATATGCGATAAAACAATTTATGTTGTTTTCAATAAGCCACTGTTGGGAATGGTTGCAAAGGAATTAAACAGTTTATGTTATTTCTAATAAGGAATTGCCGACTATTGTTGTGTAAGTCCAACTGCTATTAGTACTGTGAGCTACCATTTACCATTGTTTACCTCATTTAATTAGTATAATAGATTAATTTAAAGATGTTAAAAGTTGTGAACAAAATTTCTCAAGAGAATAAATGATTTCAAACTAATCGATAATAATTATTCATAGTATGAATTTTATCTAATTTTTTCTGACAGTTTATAAAATGATATAATTGACTACTTCTTACTGTGAGTTATTACAATTCAATTTGATATATATATTTTAAACGAATAAGTCTATATCAATGTATATTTTTACATAAGTTAATGAAGGCATATGTTATTGACATATTCACTTAGAATACACTAAATTTTATGCAATGTTGTATAATTAAAAATACTAAGACAATTACTTGAGAGGAGAATTTAGATATTTTTATTTCTTACTAAAATCAATCCAATTTATCCCAATATTTTATATCAAAGGATATAATTAGAATCTCTAGAATACTATAACATAAAATAGATGCTTCTTAGTTATACATATGATTTGGGATATGGTATCTAGTAATTCATAGCGTCCGAATGCATGTCTTTTTTTCATTATCTTTAATTACTAACTTGGATATATATAGTCCAATATTATCGTGTGAGGACTCGTATTCTTGTGTTCTTGTTGTTTGGCCAAATATAAGGGTTGAAGGTTGAGTTCGGTTATAATTGAGGGTTGTGTGTGTGTGTCTTTTGATTGTTTTAGAAGAATTATTTTAGGACAGTGATGTGAGCATCATTAAATCGCATCACGAGAGCTTTAGTTTAACCCCCTTTGAAAATAAATTATTGTTTTGATTATCTTTTACAAATTTTGTAAATATAAGGCAATAAAAGAGTTTATGTTGTTTTCGATAAGCCACTGTTTTGAATGGTTGCAATGGAATTGAATAATTTATGTTATTTCTAATAAGTCATTGTTGACTGTTATGTAAATCCGGCTGCTATCAACACTGTGAGTTGCCATTCTTCTGCTTTGTGGTTTTTTTCATCTCTAATAGTTTTCTTTTTTGTTTGCTGTGGTTCAAGAAAGAAGGAAGCTCAACTAATATAAATACCAATCTACATAGGGAGGGAGGAAATGATACTAAAAATATTGAAATTAAGATGAAAGGAAAATAATCCCAAGAGGAAATAACTAAGGAACAATAAAAAAATGAAGAATATGAAATAACCAATGGGGGTAAGGATACCATGCTCATAAATAAAAACTATGGATCTTGTTGCTCCATATGTTATATAAATAGGATCAAAATGGATCTACTATAGATGGGAATAAAAAAGAAATTCTAGAAACTCAAAATGCCTTTGAATAGGATCATTAATCTCAATAAGCTAATATAAATACCAATCTACATAGGGAGGGAGGAAATGATACTAAAAAGCTTGAAAGTAAGATGAAAGGAAAATAATCCCAAGAGGAAATAACTAAGGAACAATAGAAAACTGAAGAATATTAAATAACCAATGGGGGTAAGGTTGAAAATGATTAAATAATCATTAAATGATATACACCATGACCTATATAACAAGAACCTCCCTTATTTCTATGCAAGGAGATGGCAATAATTTATCAATAAATTGATAGGCGATAATTTTTTTTATGTTTTTTTTGATAAGCCATTGTTGGGCTTTGTCGGTATCCATGATTTTTACATTATTCTTTGGAATGCTCAAAAGTCTATGCACTTTGACTTGCAAGAATAATCGTTTAAATATCCCCTTAAAAATGATAAAATAATCATCAAATGATATACACCATGACCTATATAATAAGCACCTCCCTTATGTCTATGCAAGGAGATAACAATCATTTATCAATAAATTGATAAGCAATAAAATAATTTATGTTGTTTTTGATAAGCCACTGTTGGGCTTTGTTGGTATCCATGATTTTTACCTTATTCTTTAGAATTCTCAAAAGTCTATGCACTTTGACTTGCAAGAAAAATCATTTAAATGTCCCCTTGAAAATGATAAAATAATCATCAAATGATATACACCATGACCTATATAATAAGCACCTCCCTTATGTCTATGTAAGGATATAACAATCATTTATCAATAAATTGATAGGTGATAAAACAATTTATGTTTTTCTCGATAAGCCACTGTTGGGAATGGTTGCAAAGGAATTAAATAGTTTGTGTTATTTCCAATAAGGAATTATTGACTATTGTTGTGTAAGTATTTCTAAAGCAAGAGAACAATAATCAACAATGGCCTATTATTTATGCTTTTTATCTAGCAGCGATGGTGATTATTTCAGGGCATAATTATTGTGTCAGTGTTACAAATACAACACTTCATTATGTCATCATTTTTACATAACCATCATAATACCCATGTAACACTTTATAATGTGTGTTGATCACATATGCTAATAAAAAACTTACACCTTTGTTGGTATCCATGATTTTTACCTTATTCTTTAGAATTCTCAAAAGTCTATGCACTTTGAGTTGTAAGAATAACCATTTAAATGGTGCCTTGAAAATGATAAAATAATCATCAAATGATATACACCATGAGTTGTATAATAAGCACATCCCTTATGTCTATGCAAGGAGATAACAATCATTTAACATTTAACAACAATCTATGTTTTTTTTCGATAAACCAATCTTGGGAATGATTGCAAAGGAATTAAATAGTTTATGTTATTTCTAATAAGGCATTGTTGTATTGCTAAATCCAGAGAAGAACAATCAAGAATGGATTATGGAAAATAGCACAAAGTATTTTCGCAAGCCACATAAAAACTGTCAACAATACGTTTTCAAGAACAAACTATTTTATTCCTTTGCAACCATTGTCAATAGATAGAAACCATAAATGAAATAATATATTCGAGGCCAAAAAACAATAGTCAACAATGGCATATGGAAAATAGCATAAATTGTTTCATTGCCTTGCAACCATCGACAACACAAGTATATCTATGCATCAAAAGTATGCAATGTAGATATATGCAGTTTATTTGTGTGGACATGTATGTATGTGAAATTAGTTATAAACAACATTCAAAGTGAAGAACCTAGTTCAAGTGAAATGCATGTATAGATTTGAGTTTGGAGCATATTCATGCTTACCTGAAATCCTATTAGTCTCTAGACAAGGTGTAACAACAATTTCTTCACTTGAACTGGGTTATTCATTTGAACTGGATTCAACAAAAGATATGTGAGCTGCACTAGAGGCTTTTGAGAGTATTTCATTTGAATTGGGTTCTTCATTTGAACTAGGTTCACTAAGTTTTTTTATGTTGTTTTTGGTGAGGTATAGTTGCCTGTTGTTGTCTAGCTTCAGCTGCTAGAGTCTTTGATGATCTCCCTCTTTCATTTTTTTCCTACTTATGGTGAGATCGATGTTTCCTATTACACTTAATATACATCCTATCATTCTAAGAATTAGTTTTTTGAGGCTGAAATAGTAGCCTTCATCACTAGACAAAATCCATGCATGGAATAATGTTTCCATGCCAAGCCTTGCTAGCTGATGTTTAATATCCTAAGCTCTCTCTATTGTCATGCCAAATGCTTTGCATATTTTGGCTTCATCACCTCCCTTTTTTGTCTTGTCACCTTTCCATGTATTGAATAAAAACTTTTCTGACTGGGAGTTTCATATGAATGTTGTCTAGATCTAGTTTCACATACATACATATCTGCACATAGGGAAAATAAATTGAAAGATAATAAAACAAGGCTTGCTGTCCACCCAACCATATTAACTTTACCGAATGGAAGTTGCATGCTGGATATGAATATTGTATGTATAGATGAATGTTGTATGCATCCAATTTCACATACATAGATATCTGCATGTAGGGAAAATAAAATGAAAGACAACAAAAGATGCTTTTTGTCCATAAAAATCCTCTATAAAGGGTGTTCCAAATGTGCCTCTTCTTGCTTGCTTTCTTTCAACTACCTTCTTTGTCTAGTGCAGGAAAAAATGACAGATAGGAAAAAAACCAGTTGCTTTTGAAATCCTCTACAAAGGGATTTTTACAAACGCACCTCTTCTTGGTTGCTTTAAACAAGTGTTCCAAATGTACCTCTTTCCGCTTACTTTAGATATAATTATATTTGCATATTTTTTTCCCTATATGTCTATATCCAGACAATAGATATCTAGATATGTGCAAATATATGTTTTTTTGTATAGATGTATTTGCATGCTACAAATGGGTTAAATGATTAGCGGTACTTGTGAAGATAACTACACAATATTAATGTTTCTATGTACTGGTGATGGTTGAAATAACACCTAACATCTAAAACTTAGCAAACAAATGCATTACATAGTATTTTTTATGAATTATAGAACTGTTTTTGTTTCCTAATTTAGATATTGACTAACAATGACACATATTCATCACACTAAACTATACATTTTCCTTTCATTTTTGTAGAACATACTCAGGTCAAAGAAATTCAGAAATAAGAAGAATACTACAATTGATATAATAATAATGATCATATCATCAAAGAACCAACCTATAAACACTGATTGCCAATATGGGCTATTTATATTTGTTAAATGCTTCACACTTACATTTACTAGAAAGGTTGCTCTTCATTTATAACATTGATTATGGTTGTTCTCCATTATCATGGAATACTTTTGGGATTTTAAATAGCTTCAAAATATTCTCCTATGAGTAGTTGCATTAAAAAAAGGTGCAAATTTTTAGTTGTTATCTCTTTCAGCCTCACAAAGGAATTGTTAGAATGATAAAAAAAAATCTATACTAATATATAGGTTTTAGTTATTATTTCTTTGAGCCTCAAAAATAAAATGTTAGAATGGTAGACTCTATATTAGTTGTAATAAGGAACATTGGTTTCACCATTGCTCATAGTGCTCTACAATGTATGTTCTTTCTATAGAACAACAATCAACAATGAAGTATGGAAAATATCATTAACTATTTTTCAAAAATAGAAGAATCATGAATCACACTACTGATAGTAGTTGGACTTACTATTTTTGAAATCCTCTACAAAGGGTTTTTTTCCAAATGTATTATCTACCACTGTGTGATCAATGTTTCATATTACAGTTAATATACAACCTATCATTCTAAGGATTACTTTTTGATGTTGGAAGAGATAGTAAGTAAAAAGATCCATCTATCTCTAGGTACATATATATCAGTATATATTTTTCTTTGCAACTGCATATATCCGCATTGCATACTTTTGATGCATAGATATACTTGTGGTGTCGATGGTTGCAAGGCAATAAAAAAATTTCTGCTATTTTCCATAAGCCATTGTTGATTGTTGTTCTATGGCCTCGAATAAATTATTTCATTTATGGTTTCTATCTACTGGCAATGGTTGCAAAGGAGTAAAATAGTTTACATTGTTCTCGAAAATGTATTGTTGACAGTTTTTATGTGTCTTTCGGAAATACTTTGTGCTATTTTACATAAACCATTCTTGATCATTCTTCTCTGGCTTTAGCAATAGACCAATGTCTTATTATAAATAACATAAACTATTTAATTCCTTTGAAACCATTCCCAACACTGGTTTATGGAAAATAACATAAACTATTGTTAAAGGTTGAATGATTGTTATCTCCTTGCATAGAAATAAGAGAGGTTCCTATTATACAACTCATGGTGTATATCATTTGATGATTATTTTATCATTTTCAAGGCAACATTTAAATTATTATTTTTACAACTCAAAGTGCATAGACTTTTGAGCATTCTAAAGAATAAGGTAAAAATCATGGAGACCAACAAAGGTGTAAGTGTTTGACTCGAAAATGTGATTGACACAAATTATAAAGTGTTACACGAGTATTATGATGGTTATGTGAAAATGACGACATAATGAAGTGTTTTATTTGTAACACTAACACAATAATTATGCCCTGAAATAATCACCATCGCCGCTAGATGAAAATAAAAAATAATAGGCCATTGTTGATTGTTGTTCTCTTGCTTTAGCAATACTTACACAACAACAATCAACAATTCCTTATTAAAAATAACATAAACTATTTAATTCCTTTGCAACCATTCCCAACAATGGCTTATTGAAAACAACATAAACCGTTGTTAAATGATAAATGATTGTTATCTCCTTTCAGCTATCACCAATATTGTTGCATGCATGCTTTTCCTATAGTTCATTTATTGTTTTTGTGTGCTCAGAGTGGTTAGAAAGCAATGAAGTAGTTAAAATTTATGTTATCTTCCATAAGCCATTGTCGAATGTTGTTTTCTACCTTCATAAATGTTACTGCATTTATGGTTTTCATGTACCCACAGTGGTTTATGGTGACATATAATTTCCTGTGGTTGTCGAGCATTTTTCACTACATTCATACTCATTGCTATTATTTCTTGCACCTGCTATCACTCAGTTGCCAATGTTTCATTTCATAAACGACAATTATTTTGACCACTTCGTAATCAAAGCTAAGATCAATGTTCAATATTACACTTGATATATAGCCTATCATACATATAAATATTGTTTGTTCGTATATCTCTTATGTGCAAAAATATCACCACAATGGTGCTCGTAGTTCAAACAAATACTATACAGATCCCTACAATTTGGACTTCCCCTCCGCCTATTGGCTCATCATTGCATGTCACTACACGCAACTGCTAGTTAATTTAATATAAACATTTTTTTCTCTAAAATTTTACCTCAATACTGAATAGTGAAAACAAATCTTGTTTTAATGTAAATTACACCAATTGGTTTAACAAATGCTTATGCATACATTATTTTCATGACATTCTTTGATATGATTTAGAGTTTAGCTATATCTTGGTCTTTTTTTTTTGGAAACATAAAAAGAATGGGAATAACATCAAGCGGAAACATGCGTGCATAGCCAAATAAATAAAAAAATTATTTATATGTGCAACCTATTTCTATTTTGGTTGTACTTATAAACCCTAATATATAGATTCACTTATCATCAATAGGTGAAACCTGATAACATGATTTATTCCTTAAAACTTCCTTAAAATTATATTATAATATTCTTAGCAGTAGAAGGATTCATCTTACTGTTTATTTTTACTTTTTACTTTTTTATTTACCAAATAGGTTCAACCATTTCATTCTTACGATTTTTTAAATGAATTTAGGAGTTGATAGAGAGATCAATCAACATTTTTTTGTTGTTCCCCTAAATAAATTTGTAAACTATTGCATACAAAGGATAAGGATTTATTTCCAAGTTATTCATTTGACACATTTGAACTTACTTCCTCAAATGTAAGATCACAATAATATCAAGAAATCATGATTTGCACATGCCCATAACAAGGACTTGCTCCTTTCCACCCTACATTTTTCACAAAGTACTCACTTACAATATTACAACCATATCTAATAATACACTATAACACACCCAAATTAGTAAGGATTTCTCTCCACCCTATTGTAATGGAATCATGAAGCCTCATGAGCTCTAGCCATACTCTGGAGCAAGGAAACATTTAAACTCTAAGATGATGAATGGAGTCTTTTCAAGTTTCTACAAAGGAATAAGATTAACATAGTATCAAATTTCATGCATCTAGGTTCTCTACTCTCTACTCTCAATCATGATCCATACAACATGCCACCTTCTTACAACTAATAAACAAAGGGGAAATTAAAATAGGGAAAACTTATCTCTTTGCTTTGGGTGCTAGATTTTAACTCTTTTATCCTTCTTTCCTCTCCAAGCCAAGCCATCTTGATCACTAACTCTCTCAAAAGGGCTCCTCCTCTCCTCTTCTCATTCTTCCTACAATCTTCACTAAGTTCTCCAAAAGGAGAAGTGGGTAACACCCCACTCATTCTTCCTCTCCAAAATATATAGGAGTTTCAACTTGAAAATTTTGTGTGGGGAGGTGTGAAGTGTACATACCTTAATCAATGAGCTCTGTCTTTTCCTTATTAAAGAGAAAACATGCACTTGGACAAACCCTCCATATTTTTATCTCATCCTCTCCTCAAAAATCGTCACTCTCCATTATGAGGACTTTTCAGGGGTCAAATCATGTCCTTGGGGCACTATTATATCCCTACCACTATGGTATAGACCCTAGGGGGTTTCTTTTTGCATCCCAACCAAGGAAAATGACCAAAAACCCTCTTTAAAGGCTCATTTAAAGACCCATCCGAAATTCAAACTTGGATAAGGGTTCCTAACCCCTAACCCCACTTAGACCCACATGAAACATAATTAAATACCCTCATAACCCCAAAAATAAATTATCCCTTTAATATCAACCCTCACCACCTCAACTTATTAACTTTATTTCTTTCTAAGTTCTAAAAAGGGGGGGTCAAATTCATAACCATGAGAAGATATCTTTTTGATTTACCCATTGGTCTTCCCTTCTTGTATTGGCACCCTTCTCTACTACACACTACCAATACAATCATAAGAACAATCATATATCACATAAATTTGATAACTAGAATAAAATTTAATTGTACAACAATTTCCATTTAAAATTTCAATTGATATTTACAATTTACTAGTCCATAACACCTTCACGACATTGAAAATGAAATAAATGTCAAGATGAAATTTAATAATATTATCACACAATCACATTATGTATTTCCCACAGTACAACTTATCATCTATTTAGAGAAACATATAACAAATTAGAACTAGTATTATTCAAAGGCTAATCGGGGTCTTACATCTTCAAGCTCCTAGGAAGAAATAGAAACCCTCTTTTTGGTCTTGCTCCTAGTACACAAACAAGGGCCCTCATACAAAATCTTCTCCATATGATTCTAGTGATTAACATTAGCAATCGCCTCCTCATTCTCACTGATATCTAGTTGTTTACGAGTCTACCTAAGGGATTTTTCATTCAGTAGAGTCAGACCCTGCATGCTTGAATTAAGAGAACAATTACTAATTTTCACCACTGACCACAAATCACTACATATATTATTCAATTTTTCCTCCAAATAAATAATCTACTCCTCATGAACCCTACATACATTATCCTTCAAGGACACCAACCTCTCCTCATGGTCCCTGCCCATTTTCTTATCACCCACTGCCACCTTGTCAAGAACAACATTCATAGTTTTAAAATTTATTTTTACCATCAATTCCTTTTTGTTACAGTTAACCAGTGCCACATAGACACTCTACCATTAATTCATCTTAGCATTGAGATCCCTAACCTCCAAAAAAATCCATTTAAATAGTGAAAGGATATTTTTAGTCCCATCCTCCACCATTCTACATAAAACATCCAAGTCAATTTCATCCTAGTTCAAAGGATCGACGTAAGGCTTAGCAACATTCTCAGGCTAACACTTCAGGTCCACACCTTCACCCTCTAAAGAATCCTCAATAGGAGAATCCTCCAAGTCAACAACTTCAACCTCCATCCACTACTTACTAGAGTTCACCGCTGAGTTTTCCAACAACTCTAAAATCCCTTTCTTATCCTCAACTTGCTCAAATCCCTTACAATCAGGGGAAACTGACCTAGTTTCCATAAGGGAAACCTCCAAAAACTTTTTAAAACCATCTCCCTCAAGATCTTTTTCAATCATATGATGCCCCTTATAAACCTTAAATCACCCATGTTTCCCCTTACCAGTAAAAATAGGGGACACTCCTAAACCTTTCACCCCTTCCTCAACCAGGTTTAAATCCCACTTATCATCCTTTTGACCACCTTTCTTTCCCTTAGACCCCTTATTTAAAATAGATGACACATCATCCTTCATTTCAGTGTCAGTCTTATAAACTTTTGACCAAGTGTTAGAAACCTTCGAATCATGGTCCTTCACAAACTTACCATCTTTATCTAAAGACTCCAATTATTCAGAGCCATCCTTCTCATAATATCCATCCCATTCCTCTGTCAAATCCCCTGTATCATAACTAGGCACAAGCCACTTACCTTTTCGACCCCTGGAAATCTTATGGATTTCAGGAATAAAATTCACTTTGATATAGTCTATGCTAAGCTTCATGAGACCCTCATGGAGGACAAATTTACTAGGATTTTTTTATGATCTTCTATACTAGTTTCCATGGATAGGAGCAAATAATAGGGAAACAAAACCAAAGTGTTGTATCTAAAATGATTTAACAACATAAAATGGTATCCATAAATAATAAAATACCTACCATCAAGCGTGAAATATTTCATGATTTCCAAAACCAAATCTCTCCATAGTGGTTTAATAGAAGAATGTTCATACCCACCACTTCCCACACTCCTAAGCTTCACCCATTCCTTATCGTTGAATTTTTTTTCTAGAGTGCACTTAGAAGAACCACGATCTCTATAAAAATCTTACCTTTCATGGGCAATCTCATGATTTCAACAACTAAACCCTCGATAAGATTCACCTCCACCCCCTCGTAGTGCAACATTCGATTATTCCACCCCTTCACAAACACCTTAGTAACCTCAGAATAAAACCCATGCAGTTTAAGCAAATAAGGGAAAATTCCTCCTTTCTCTAGATGCTCCCAGACAACCACATTCCCACTAAACTTTTCACAGGAGAGTTGCTCTAGTCTGCAATGATTGACACCCATTGCAACTAGAGACACCCTTACCTCAACCTTCTCCTTGTTAAGATAAGAATAAAAAACTAAGAGAACAATCTAAAAACAAGGCCAAAAGGCCCCCATAAGCTGTGTTAACTTGATAGCTCAAGTATACCTAGCAGTAATTACCAATTCCATGAGCTCATTTTTATAAGATATGCAATTATTACTTAGACAAGCTTTGGAATCTATGCTCCTAAACCAAATAAAGAGGAGATAAAGTAAAAATAATAAAAACTTATCTCCCAAGGTTGCCACCACCATGACAAGACAATTGATCATGATAAATGATGCTTTGGAGATTAACGAGGATGTCATCATGGGAATTCCAACATTTATGAGAGAAGATACCCACATTTGTAAAACCATCAACAAGAATATTAGCCTCACAAAAGACATGTGAGATTTTATAATCATGAAAGGAACCAAGAATAGAAAGGGAATCCTCTATGATATGCAATATAGACCACGATGGGAGTTTCACCTTAGATAGACAATTAATAATATTAAGGGAGTCCCCTTCCAACCACAATTTAGTCACCCCAGCCTCTTTAGCAAGAAGGAGGCCATGATAGGTTGTTGATCAGCCATATAATAAATGTTGTACAATATATATTATATTATTTCTAAATGGTACTCCCTGATTATCTTCCTATCCTCTTTTGTACTATCAGGGGCATGTCTAAATGTTATGTGGACAAAAATAACAATTTGAATAGAATTTTAATATTGAGATTGTACCTCATTTTGTTGTTGCAATGTGTAATTTTCAAAAAAATCAATTACAGATATAATAGTTCCAATCAGGAAAGAGTCCTTACACACCCTAAATTTCCAATCCAACCACTGGGACCTATGGTTATGCCTTGTATACTTGTAGAAATGTTTTTTCTTAAAATCAGAAATAAAATCAGCAATACTTACCTCTCTTGTAATCAAATCGCATCTAGAACCTTCACCTCCACTCTTCAAACTATATTTCAATGTCTCAAATCTTTTTTTCTCAACAATTTTGTTAGTAAAATCATGTTTGTTGCCCTCATGAAAACATATTTAAAACTTTGATAAACCATCACATTGTAAACACATTTCATTTAAATAATAATTTCTATTAAAAAAAACAACCATCACCTCTAACACATAAAAATGAATCTAACAAATCCCTTGATGAATTTAGAAGTTGGATTGCATGACACTCCTGTATTTAGAAATTGCATTGCATGACACTCCTGCAACATTTTGCTAGTATGCATAATAGAACAAATATAGCATAATATTTCAAGATACATTAAAAAATCTACTTGGTATTTACAACATGTATTATGAATATTAATAGGTACACAATAAAATGGTTTACAAGATCCAAAAGCCCTTTGTGAGATTTTGAATTTTGGATGTGTTTCAAAAAATTGTTTGGCTACATTCCAATAAATGTTTAGGATGCGGCATGTGATCTTGATTGCCAATTATTAACTTTAAAACATCCTTTGTATTCGGTGCTACTCTAGATTGAGAGTTCCAGAATTATTGAATTTCATTCTTTATGTTATCCATTAGTTTCTTATCAACACTTGGAAGCCTCCCACTAAAAATCCATGTATCATTTTGAAGAGGACTATCGAGTCTTCCTCTTCTTTAGAGTAATATAGACAATGTTTTATGATTTAGGTTTAAATCAATACAAGTTTTCCTCATTAAACGAGCCTTTCTCAAATGATGGCTTACTAATGAGGTTGTGATTACTCTACAAGAAACTCTCTCATATTTTTCCTTATTGGTCTTTCTAATATAATTTAGAGCATTAAAAATATTTTTAACAATAATATTTTTTTTCTTTTCGACTTTTTGGTCATAGGTGTTAGGTCTCAAAAATGCAGGTTTGAACCATGAGAGGTTGCCAAGCTCTCACAATGCTATTGGCCAACTAACAAGGCCAACCAATACAATTGAACCTTCTACTCTTAAGGCTCTGCTAAGCCTAGGTGGGTGTACCTTTATGAATGCTGCAGATTTTGAACTATGTTTTCAGCTTGACTAAACTGTCCACAATGGCAATTTGATAGTGGAGAGATATGGTCTAAATTTGGTATAAATTGTATATGCAATATCAAGGTATGAATTAATATGTTCAATTAAGAGATGTAAATAAAATGGATGAAATATAAAAGGATAAATAAGACCAGTGCCTTGTTGGGTAAAATAGAGTCAAGTGGAAGCTTTAGATGAATGACTTCTATCTAGAAGAGACTCTAATTATTTGGCATATGAGTATTAGTTTATAACTTATATAAACATTCAAGATTGTAATTACCAAGCTCTTCTTAGTGATCCGAATGATACTTTCCAGATTACTGTGAATGACTTGAAGGATTTAATCTTTACTTGAAAGAACCAGCCAATCACACCACACAAATACAACAAATGTGTATTGATAAACTAAGAATATACTTGATATGTCAATTTAAATAACAAAGAAATATCAACCTTGGAGACAACTTGATAATATTTTCAATTAATTTAACAAATAATTGATACTAGAAGGGTGCCACAAAATCAGTGTTCTTTCATTGATCCCTCAAAACTTCATACATGCATCATGGTCCTTTGAAACATTATGAAAATATTGTATTTCTTACTATCTACTTTCTATCTATCCTCATGCTCATGCCTTTTTGGTTACAAAAATGGATATTTATATACATCAACCGCTTGAAAATATGCATCCCTTCAAAAATGTCTTAAAATGAAATACTAACAAAACTAATAAAGACTAAGCTTTGTTAAGCCATAAATGGACCCTTGACATATGATCTATTTAGTCTCAATGCTCTTGTGTATCCACATCTACTAGTGCATTGCAGATCACAATCTCCCTCACCACCATCCGTTCATTTTTCTCACACGCTTCATCCAACGTTGTATCTTTCGCAGTGGATGTCTTTAAGATCTCTTGGAGTATTAATTCACTCTCGCTCTTCCATGTGGCCATTTCTTTCAACTTATCTCCATCATTAAAGAATGTAATAGATCCATTCTCAACGACCTCCATCAATTCTTGCACATCCTCTTGTAACTCCTCAAAGAAACCTCTATGCTTTTCCATAACACGATTAGCATCCTCAATTGCTGCATTGTCAAGAGAATCCCACTACTTTATCTCCTCAAGATTCTCTTGGATTCTATCATCCACTCTTTTATGTTCTTTTATTGCATCAAAGTATTGTGAGTGCTTTCCCCAAAGTTTATTTAACCAAGTGGTTAAAATAGTCTGCCTCTTTTTGATTACTGTCGTAAGTGTATCCATTTTCCCTTGGGAATAAGCACTTGATCCTTCCCAATGGTCCTTCACTTGTGCACTTTCACATTGAGTGAGCAGTTTAGTTGGACCTGGTGTGACACCTACTAAGTCTTTTAGATGCTCATTTTCTCTCAACATTCTCTCATTATTTGTTTTGTACATTTCCTTTTCCCTGATCAATGCCTGTATTTGGGCTTTATTCAATTTTTCCACATTGATCCCTATTTCTGCGGTTGCTACTGGATCAGCTTCCCCAAATTTCAAGGTCATGACATGTCCAAATTCTTTCTTAGTGTCAATAACAAATGACCTTTTATGGGGTGGGTATAAAGCCCCAAATCATTAATGTTTCTTCATCAGGATTATATCTTGATCTTGTATATACTTCTGTTACCTTTTCTATGCTGAGCTTATGTGTATTATTGTTGTCCTTTAAGAAACTATAAAAAACTAAGGCAGAATTGAGGTCTAATCCTAGTTAAATCATGACACCAACCTTTTCCAACATTTCTCTCCCCTTCTCTGGGGTCATTTTTTCCATTTCTTTCTCAACATCATCTTTCAAATATTTTAACATCTGCTCTTCATTTCTTGGTGTGACATTGTCAACCAATTCTCTTATTTCTTTTCCCTTTTGTTTATATAAAAATGACTTAAATTATGAGGAATTTATGAACTCATCATCTACTACAAAATATTTCTATTCCTCATGTCTCGTATCAGCATCTGTACTTTCCTCAACACTTAATTCTCTAGCAAGATAGGTGTATTCCCGAGTTCTTGTCTTTGATACCTTACCAAGAGGATTTTGTGACCTAGTAGCCTCTGACGCCTCTTCACTAGAGGACAAAATCTCTGCATCCAACAATTCTTGATTATGTTTCTCAATTATCATTTATGCCTCCTCTGCTACCAGATTTTTTATCATATCATCAAACTGGTAGGGAACATGGTGATACCCTCCAAAGTTTATCCTCTGTTTGGCAGAATGAATATATCCTTCTGGATCAAAATTCTTCCTCAATGGTCCTCTTCTCATGTTATATTGTAGTAATCTATCAAGAATCATATTGTATCCCTCTTTTTCCAACATAGTAAAATCACCAAAACATAGTGTACTGGGCATAAAAGCTTTCTTTCCAAAAGAGCTTAAGTTCATGACACTGGAGAAATCCATTTTCCTAACAATCTCTAAATATGCAATCCTATCTGGAACTGTTTTAGGCAAAATAAATGGGGTATCTTCAAATCCATACACCCTAATCATGGTGGCATTTTCTAAACAATACCAATCCCCCCAATTGTGGCTGATTGGTCCATTAGAATCCTTATGTAATACCCCTCCGTTTTGCTTCTCATTTCATGTTGTCTTATGCTTTGATTGGATTGCAGCTACTGTGATACTGGACATATTTTTATTATGATATTTTGATCGCTACTCTTGAGCGACAAACTATTACTATGTGATGTGATTATCTGATTTGATTTTACATGCTTTGATGAATGAATGTTAACAGTAGAATTATCATGTGATTATTTATGAAACTATTGTTATGATGATAGTGTCAGTCTTTGATGAGTGTATTGGTGAAGGAGACGGAATTGCATCACTCGCTTGCGAGCGCCCTGCGATTCCGAGATTTCTTCTTCACGGTGTGAATTATATACTGCATATATTATGTTGATTATTGGATTACAGGTTGCAGGTACTGACATCGACTCCACCTGGTTCCACAGGTTTGAGCGTGTCGATCCAACGGTTAAGTTGAATGGGAGATAGTAGCTTGGTAACATGTGTCAGGTCTACACCCTAGCCTTAGTGTGTCGTCAGTTCTGATGTTTGAGTCATGTTGTATCCTATTGGATGTTATGTTATGTTTTGAAATGTGTTGAACCTTTAAATAGTTCTTTTGAAAATTGCATTGGCTGGAAGAAATGTTTATTTTATAGTATATTAATGTTATGCCTATTGGTTATTTTTAAAATGATTATTGAAATTAAACTTAAATTAATTAATTAATTAAATTTAAATCTCAAGGATTAAATTTAATTATTAAATAATGTTATGTAAGTAAATTTAAAGTTAAATTACTTATTTAATTAGATTTAAATCTCAAGGGATTAAATTTAATTAATAAATAATTGTGAGTAAGTTAAATTAAAGTTAAATTGTTTATTTAATTAAATTTAAAATCTCAAGTGATTGAATTTAGTTATTAGATAATTTAATAATAATTAAGTTAGTGTGTTTGATTGTTAAATTAAATTAAATCAAAAAGGGAATTGGAGAAATTGAAATTTTACTTTAAAGTCAAATTAGGGCCTTTTCAAATAAAAGAGAAAATGAAATTATCTTGTAAATTCAATTCTTGCATTTGAAAGTGAATTAGGGTTACATTAGGTTATTTTGGAAATTTTGAGAAAATGTTGTTTTATAAGTTTAGGGCAGAAAAATTTGGGGATTCTTCTTCCTTCTTTTTTTCACAGGTATGAGATTTTTGGAGAGGGTTTGCACATGAAAGTTTTGAAAATTATTTTCTGTTTGGAGATTTAAATTGAAAGGAGAGAAAATTATGTGGAGAAGGTGGAGCTAGTAGATTGAAGCTTGCTGGAAATTTCTTGGCATTGTGGGAAAAGAATTGTGAAGAGCTCAAAGGAAAGTCTCCATCAATAATCTTGGTGGCTGCAAATAACCAGGTCCTTTTTTTATTTCCTTGTTTTTATTGTTCCTAGTTTAACCTATTTGGTTTAAAATGATATGAAATTTGTAAAAGGGGGAATTTTTCTTGAAACCCTAGGTTAAACTTCAATATTTTGATATTCAGATTTGTTTGTTTTAAAATGCAAACCCTTTTAGAAAATTTGTGGAAAAAACCTAGATCACTGTATCAATCTTCTTGTGTTTAGAATTTTTTTTTAAAACACAAAGAAAAGGGAATGGTTTCATTTGTTATTCTGAATTTAATCTTTGTTTTGAAAGGTTTCAATGGTTGCAAAATTTATTTTCTGGATGTTTATCTATTTTTCCTTCAATTGCACTAGTAAAGAAAATTCTGGAAAAAAAATTATATATATGATAATATACATTGCATATACCATATTCTGAATATGATATATATAATTTATATAAACACATATATAAAATTTTATTTTAATTCCTGTATTAATGTTGTTTTTGGGCCACCGTACGGACCCGTGTTGAATCGTACTCTACGTATGAATTGTTATTTTTGCATTTTGAAAAAAATAAAATTTTAAATTTTATAAAGTGGGGGGGGTTCGGCCCCCACTGTGTTTTTTTGTTTGTATTTACCAGTGGGTACGCAGTACCCACTGGGTAGTGCGCCACCCGCATGGGGGACGCACTGTCCAATGGGACTGCGGCCCCATGGTACCGCCGACCGTTGTATGTATAGTACAGCCGGTGCAGGCGTTGCGGACTGTGCACAGGGTACGGGGTACCCTGTCACATCCGCTAGTGTTTGTTTTTATTTTTATTTTATTTTTGTTTATTTATGTTTTATTTAAATTTCGTTTTATGAAATTTTTTATTTATGTTTTTTTTTAATTTCGTTTTTAATTTTAATTTTTAATTTTATTTAATTTATTTTCAATTTTAATTTTAATTTGGTTTAACTTTTTATTTATATGATATTTAATTTATTTATATATATTATATATATATATCTTTTTATATTATATATTTAAATATATATATATTTAATATATATGTATATTTTTATGAATATAATTAATATTATATATTAAATTAGTTAACCTTATTAGAATGATTTTTTTTTATATAGTTGATTTTTGAATCAAATGAGAAGGGGAGATATTTTTTTTATAACGAAGTATTAGTTTTATGCATGATGTTTCATTGTGGAGATTATAGTTAAATACTTTGTTAAACATAGAAGCATCCTCCAACTAAACAACTAGTTATAGTTAAATTTATCACTCTCATGATTTGATTCAGTTGAAAGTTTAAGTTTTTGATGAAGAATTATTGTTCAATATAAAGTATAGAATGGAATATTCTCTTTTGTGAGAAACATTAGATTAGGAACATGGTTTTAGAATAACCAAATGTAGTATTTTTCATTGCCAATGCATGAGTTCATTGATGTATCTTTTAATGATTTTTTGTGAATGATTGTTGAGTAGTTGGATTGTAAAGTCTTCCAGTTAAACGTGGGTCATTCCCTTGTTAAAATATTGTTTTGATTTCCCTTGGGTAGTGTTACAAGTATCTAGTTCCTCCTAGTATTGGAGTGGATTTCTTTGTGTTTGCCTCCTAGGATTGGAGAGAGTATATTGGTTCAATTCTGTAGCACTTGAGTAACCCTTGGAGTTAGTTTTGTAGTGTGTTATCCAATTAGAAGAGTGGCTTTTGTTAGGGGCCGGAGCCCAAAGAGGTAAACCGGGAAACCTTTAGAAGTGATTTTAACAACTGAGAACTAAAGTAAATATACTTAGCATATTAGGATGTAGTTCACATTAACCAATATAAATTAACCTCACTCACAGGCACAAGGGTTTGTTTAGACTTGGGGTGAGTGAGAAGGCCTGGAATGGCAAGATCACTACCTTGTCCTTATGAGAGGTAGTTGATTCCGCTTGAGTTAGTATGAGTGTCGAGATTCGGTTGAGGCCACCAGGATTTTCGGAGCCTATGAAGAATACCCAGAGGATATATCATGACAAACCTTGCGATGACACTCTGTCTAGGATAACACCGTGTTTTTGTTGTGTGTATGTTTTGTTTAGCACACTTGATTATTTTATGTCTGGGAGCAATGTAACCATGATTAGTGTTTGTTTTATTGTACATATGTGTGGTTGAGTCAGTTTGTATCAGTATGAGTCTGCCTTTGGTTTGAGGTGGTAGGTTTCTCATCCATGTTACTTGGTTACTATCTCCTAGCATGGGGGGTGGTCCTTCGGGTACCACATGGTTGGGTGGAACATGCACCATAACCGTTGGGTCCCCTCGATCTTCAGCACTTGGTGGCGAGACTTCTTGATGGACATCTCACTTGTCTTGCTTTAGGATTCTTGTACTTTGTATCTCATGATGTAATGATATTGTTTACCCCTCTTGTGTATGAGGTGGATCTTGTAATATTTAGACTTATGTATTTGTACTCATTCCGAGAATGAGGATTGTAATAGACCTTGGTAATTGATTTATATAAATGAATGCCTAATATTTATCTTGTACTTTTCTTTGATGTAAAATGTTATTACTTGTATATTTACTTCCAATTGTATTTTAAATAATGTATGTTAATGGGGTTTAAGTAATCTCAGTTATGTAACCCTAGGGGAGGTTGTCAATTTAGTTGAACATGTGGGTTTAATTCACTTCTTTTACTTCTTTTAAAAAAAAAAATTAGTACGCTTGTTTAGTGAATTGAAACTTCCTCTAGGGTTGTGTGGCGGGGCATTACACTTAGGTCTGAGAAACCTCTTTATTTCATCAGACAAAGAATAGTCACAAGGATGATTATAAAACTTGTACAATGGCTTTACAAAGTATTCTTCAAAATGCACAAAACTAGAATTATCAAACATGCTGTCCCAAACAATAGTCCATGACTGAATAGGAAATGGCCTACCTTCTTTATCAAATTGTGAAATTCTCAGCTCTTGGGGCCACAATCCTAATTCCTGTCCAAAGTATAGCACCAAGTGCATCAACAATGAATAATTCTTGAGGTGTAGGACAAAGGCTCCATTTTTTATTGCCATCAACCCTGCATCAAGCTCTTTAAACACATATGAAGCATAATCCCAAGGCTTGGAGTTATGATATTGAATATCTGCTGCAATCACCATGGGCACAATTTCCATATACTCTGGAACCTCCATTCCCAATACCTGTCCCACCGAGAAATAGGTGTACTTTATATAAGGTTCGAAAAGATCCACATGAAAAGGTGGTCCCTCATTTTCCTGCATTGGAATCGGTTTGCCACCATGCCTGATTCTGTGTAGGGGTAATCTCCAACCCTTATAAATCATGTCCATTCTTCTGAATTCACACTCGAGCTCTTCAATTACAATTTTCTTATTGCACATCCCTTCTAATTTGAAGACCTCGCTTATTGCATTCTCAGACACATGTATTATCGAATTCCCAGATAGATCACATATGGCCCTATGTTTTGGATTATAATGACTGGCCAACATCTTCACCAATTCGACATTAAAAAAGACATTAGGGCATAATAGTTTACCTAAATTAAGCCTTCAAGGGTTACATACTGGCTCAAAATGATTCCTCTAGTAGTAATGGAAACTGAATAGTTCATAGCCTCTGATTGGGGTCCAAATATCTCCAATGAACTTACATTTATCATCTAATTTACCCACTTTAGCCCTAAGTTGTGCAGAGCGTCTGGCTTTAGGTCTAGAACCGGGTAGCTGGTCTATGAGATCCTGGTTTAATTTTTGTTTAGTGCCCTCTGACTGACTTTTTGTTTTCTACTTTTTTCCTTTTGATTGACTACTCTCCCCATGTTTTCTACCTTTTGATTTCTTTGGACTAGTGCTTTCCATTCTATGAAAATCACAATATTCAAGGGATGAAAGACTTACTGTATTTCACCTGAAATTCCAATTTGAACGAATGACCCAATCCTCTGCTCGTTCTTCTCCTCTTCCTTACTATCAATTCTATGAGCAAAATACTTTTAATTGAATTCACCTGGATTCGCAAAATCTTTTATGTTCTCATGGCACCATTAATGTCTTGGTTGTGACACGCATGAAGTAGGCTCTTTGAAATTCTTTCTATCACATCACGTAGCATATCGGCAAGACATTTTAAAATCTCTGGCCGATCCTTCTATTCGGACTTTCACCAACATTCACATACCCGCCGAGACATCTTGTAGTTCCAGCGATACGCCAAGTCTCCTTGATTGTTATTATTAATGTCACCACAACTCTTACCGATCAAGCCTATCGCCATGACTTAAGGGACTGGGTAGACAATGTTCTATATTATCCCAAAGGTATGTGTCTCACCGAGATGTTCTTTTTGTTAACTCAATTTGCTGAGATAAAATAATTGTCCTGCAGATGGAATAGTATTCATTGCGACCTTCATAGATCTCCCCACTGAGGTTTATCTTACCGATGCATCTTATCTTCGATGAGACCATACATATTTTCCATCCGACCATTTTATCTCCATATATGTTATCACATCAATCCAGTCGGTATAACACGGGAGGTTGGTAAGACTCTTGGAGCTCTTCCCGTAATCATTGTCTCATCGACCGAATTTTCCTTTGCTTTATTAGTGAGACCGTTGAATGCTTCAGGCAGTCTTTTTAAATCTCACCCCAATGACCCTAGTTTGGCTGATACATTTTATTGTACTCCAAGCGGTAAAAAGCAAATTAGCTCGATATGACCTCACACCATCATGCCGATACATTTTGTCTTGCCGATAGAAAATGTGAACATGCGTTCTCTTTGACATATATCATTATCAGTATGACACTGCTGATGTCTTGTCGATGTACTAAAAGAGATTAGTATCGGTGAGACCTGCACCACCTTATGCCGATATGTTTCATATGTTAAATTTTCATGGTTAGATAAATTTTATGGGGCTATAATACAAAATTTGACCTGAACCTTGGTGAGTACGCTATGTGAGGAAAAAATTATGCTCGTAATATGGACTCTCTGGGAAACTAATAAGCATGAAGGGTCAATGAGACTATTAAAACTTTATAGCTCCAAGAATAGGAATCTTTAGTTTTTTTAATAATGGCCTGATTTTGTTAGAATTTAGCAATTGTACAAAAAATTGACATTGTTCGGTCAATGTCTTATTGGAAAAGTATTGATTTAACTTTTGGGTATCCCACAATTGAATCGTTCGTGATAATATTTTTCCATCAACTTTATCTATTATGTTCTCATCTATTTCAAGTAACCATTTTGGGGTTCTTGAATGCCTTGGATTTGAAATTTGAATTTCTTCCTCACAAAGGTCTTGTGTTCTCATGTAATTTGGTGATACATAAGGTTGAAATGTTTCATTTTCAATGTTATGAGTGTTTTCATTTTTAATGTTTTTTATGTTATTAATGATATCAATATTTTTAGTGTTTTCATTTTCAATGCTTTCAATATCAATTTGAACATTTTCATTTGTAATGTAAACATTTTTTATATCAACTTCAACATTTTCATTTGCAAGTTGAGTATTTGACATACCTTGTCTTCCCTTCCTATCAATTTCTCTATCTTTTTCTCTATATGCTTCAATTTGACCTGTTGTTAGTTTTCTCTTTCCTTTTCCCTTACAATGACTATTGCTCCCCATTATACAAACACAAAAGAGCACACAAATGATTGTTAAGTTGAAAATTGTGTACAAGAATCTTGCAAAAGATGAATTTGTCTATTATAGATAGTGAACACAAGATTTAAGATGAAAAAAAGAATGTATGGACTGTTGGAATGCTCAAAACGGTCCCTTTTTTATTTTATATATAATCCCAAAAATGGATATCCGTTTGTAACAAATATCCATTCTAAGCAGATATCCATTTTCTTTAGTTTTTTCAAATCAAAGAATAGACAAAACCAATATTATCTATTAATATATAATAAATAATACATAATATATTATATATTATGATATATTATGTATTATATATTATATACTATATAGTATATAAATTATATAATATATTATATATTATATGTTGTATAATTAGATATAATATATTATATCTAGTATGTTATAATATATATAGAGTGAGAGAGGGACATATAGAGTTATCTAGGTATTATGGGAGGGAGAGACCTGAAAGAGAGAGAGAGAGAGGGAGGGAGAGACCTCAGAGGGAGGGAGGGAGGAAGAAATAACTCTCTCTCTTCCTCTCTCCCACCCCCTCTCCCTCTCTCAGATCTCTCCCTCACACCCTCACACCCTAACTAGATAACTCTCTCTCTCTCTCTCTCTCTCCATCCCATCTTACCTAGATAACTCTATCTCCCTCATGCTTACATTAATGCATCCATTTTGAAATTTAATTGGAACTCAGAGTATAGCTATTTTGACAATTCAAACAAGGGTAGTTATTAGTAGTACTAAGAATTTAATGTTTAAGACTCTTTTTATAGATATCATGAATGGTGAGTGAGTGGGACTTCACTTCTTGGGAGTGGGAACTACATGTAAAAATCTTATAGGAAATGGAATTGATGAAGTATTGAGTTTTATCTATGACTTAAGATGAGGAGGAATTGTTTCATGCAACTTCTTATAACATCCATGACACATAGATAATGGTACGAGGACTTGAATCTAGGTGTGGATAGAGGAAGGAGAGGGGGAGTTATGAAACACATGCATAAGAGATGAAGTAGAGACTAAGGGTGTAATTAATTTAAACAAATATTTCATTGAGTCTAAACTATTAAATTATAAGGAGCGATGAGTTATAATAAGAAAGGAGGAAACTTAGTTAATTAATTTAAAAAGTAATTAAGATGGGTGAAGGAACATAATCATGTAAGATATAATTATGAAAGTCTTTTTCAATTAAAAAGATCCATATGGTGAGATAATGCAATAAAGTACAACAAGAGAGTGATATTGTCTTTAAAATGTATGTTTGTAAATCATCCCCCAATATTAACCTATGTTCAAATGACACCATGTTTTAGTAGAGAGAAGTAAATAGCTAATTTACTTACCAATGCATGTTTATCCATTTTAACATTAGTTAAACCTAATACTCTTAAAAGGTTCTCTAAGAAGATGCATTATAGTGAATTGATATATGACCTTACATTTTCCCTTCGGTTTCAAGTGGAGATAGTGATCTAAAAAATAAAACATACAAGACACATTAACAAGAATACTCAAGTGGGTATGGACAATAATTAATGACTAGAATTTACAATCTCAACTAGGAGTATCCTCAAGATATACCACAAGGTTATATCAGGCCTTAATCCACAGATGAAACAGAATAATACCAAAGAACTGGGAGGAGAGGGTAACCCACTCTCTAGCTTCACTTCTCTAAGGTATAAATTTAATAGAGGCATAGCCTAGATTGACAAGATTCCACTTCTAGTAGGTGTGTCTTTTGATTCATCCCTCACTCTTTATACTTCACCAAAACACAAGAATTAAGGTCATCCTCTGGAGTGATGGATTCTCTAGGTAAACCACCTAAAAAGAAAAGCAAGATAATTTATAGGCATGATAGGAGAGCATGTGTAAGTAGATCTCCAGGATTAAAAGACACTTGTTTATTTGAGAGCCCAAATCTAAACATGAGAGGTTAATTTTAGCCCAATTTTAATTTGAGGAAGACACACCAAATAAAATTGATTAAGGAAAAGAAAAATAATAACTATTTTAGTAGTTTCCAAAATTAAGAGTGATAAGGTGATTGGAGTGAATGAAATTGGATTGCAACACTAATATTGAAATTCTGATTTGATGAAGAGCTCTAAATCAACTTTTCTTTCATAACCCTTTTAATTTTCAATCTTTACACACACAGACCAACAAACAAGCCTAGAAAAGAAAAGAATGATCACTTATTTTTGATCCTCAAGATCACTCTAAGGTGCAAGAGGAGATAATACATAAGTAGAACTTGGGGATTTAAATTAAATGGTTTATTTTAGATCCCAAATCCAAATGTGAATGGTAAATTTTAAGCCTCAATTTCAAATGCATGAAAATACACAAAACAAGATAGTCGAAGGAAAATAATGATAGAACCAATGGATTGTTTATGATTTTAGAAATTATAATAGAAATATTGAAAATATCAAAAAAGAATAATAATTATGCATATAGATGTTTAGAAAAAGCTGTACTCATCATAAGGTTGGAATTTCATTTTTTAAATTTTCACCTAGTCAAATTAGATCTGATTATTTTACAAAATTTTTAATCCCAAAATTAAAAAAGAAAAGAATAAAACCCTCTAAAAATTTAGAGAGCTTTCAAATAATGTAAAAATATTTTAAAAATTTCCTATTTTTTCCTAAAAACATATTTGTGGTGAAATTCTAATTTCTAAAGTTCTATTTTTTTTTTATCAATATTTTGACCTCAAAAATTAAAATATAAAACATAAAACCCTATTTAATTTTTGAGAAATTTCCAAAAATATATATTTTTCCAAAAAAAGGCTAATTTGTGACCTAAAAATTAGGTTTATGAAAAACAGTAAAACAATGTTAACTCATCATCTTCTCTTGAGATCATTAAAGTAAAAATTGAGAATGCAGTTTCAGAGGTAGTAAATGCAAATGTGCTAAAGTACAAGAATACATCTTAACTCTACACAAGCTGGGATGATTTCATTTTGAAAGCTTGGAAAATATAGTATTGTCATTTTCAGGGAGTCTTCATCAAAGCATTAAACAAAAGGTGGATAGAAAAGAAATCAAATGGAAACCCCCACATTTTGGTTACTTAAAATTGAATTTTGATGGAGCTTCAAGAGGGAATCTAGGAGCTTGAGGGGCAGACATATGCATATGTGATTCAGTAGGAAATTTTGTTGCAACATGCTCATACAAACTACCAATTGGCAGCAATAATGTTTTGATTAGAGGTAAAAAATGGGTTATGAAGGGGCCCGAAACCCTTTACAAAATAAGGAAGTTGATAAAAAAGAAAAAACATTATGCAACAATCAACTCAATGACAGTGAACCAACAACCAAAAAGTAGCCAAAAAGAAGGTAGCCAACCAACAACACTACATATTGTTCATAATCTCTACAACTTCCATATCAGTAGAAACTATCTTCTATGTATTATCCATAGTATCAGACACCTCTATACTAGAGGCCTCGACTTGAGCTTTCATTTTGTTTCTAGTTCTGACCTCCGACCCAACAATTTTTACCTCATCACTCAAAACACTACCTTTAACAATATCCTTCTCACTAGCAGAACCCACATCCAATAGCTTACCCCTAGCGGTAGTATCATCAACAGACACAACCTCTTTTCTCTTCTTCGTAGTAATCATAGGGGAGATCACCTTGGTAGAATATGAAATGTCCAAAACCTTAGAGACATATCCACTCTTCATCACAACTTTCCACATTTTATCAAATTTATCCTCAAGGGATAAGATTCTACCTTCCAAATTCTGTTTCAAATTAATGGTTTCCTTTGCCATAACATTAGCCTCAATATTAAGAGAATCCATTAGATTATCAATTTGGCTTTGGATAGTAGGGTCTTCAGCCTTACTAGCAACACCTCTAATTCTAACATTAATCCCATTAATCTCATGAAAGAACCACTTAAAAATTTTAAACCGCACATTAGCATTCTCACGGGCCGAGCCTAGCACATCAGACAACTCCTCCCTATCAAAGTTTTAAAACCATTTCCCCACAACAACATCCTCATCAGAAGAACTAACATGAACCTTATTTGAAGAAATATCCTTACCTTTGCTAGCGGAAACAAGAGTCTTCATCTTTCGAATGGAGCAAGCAATTTCCTCCACAACAGTCTTCCTTTTCAACATCCTATCCCCATCCGCTTTGCTAGTTCCCACAAAATTTCATCCACCCATAAAACTTTCCTTCCCTTGCTTCATCCCAATGTCAGCACTCGATGAGGCCTCAACAAAGATACCTCCAGCCAAGGAAAGAGGGAAACCCTTCTCCAAGATTTGGTTATGAGTTCCCAACACCCTTCTCTTTCGTCTCCCCTCCTCAATCTCCTGCACTTGTATAGTCACTAGGGGAGGAGAGGAAGATTCTCCATAAAGTTCATTTTTGTCCTTAACCCCCTTCGGATGAGCATTCACAACCACATCATCACTGCAATTCATATAACCCTCTTTAGCATCTAGCTTCCTATTCCCAGTTTTACCCAGAACAGGGGAAGAGAGGCCCTCCTCAAAAGAGGCATACAAATCCAGGACATAGTCAACATCATCATCCCTATCAGACTCAGATTCTTTTCTCAAAATAAGCCTCCTCTTCTTAGATTTTTTTCTAGCCCTTTCCTCTTCTGAATCTATCTCATAACCCTCCCGAGGTTTAGCAATATTTTCCTTTGGAGACACAAGAGATTAATGCACCTCATGAAATTTGACACATTCATAGATCAGGAGAATTAACCCCACATGCAAGACAAGGTTCTTGGAGTTTTTCATACGTTTCTTAATCGCCATGTCAAGCAACATCAAAAAATAGTAAGGAACGAAAACCCATTTCTTATGCCGGAAATGCTTAAGCAAAAGGAAATGGTAATTGTTAATCGCCATATACCTGACTTCCAAGGTGACATACCTCATAATATCTTCAGCCACATCATGCCACATCACTTTCAATGAAATCCTCTGATAACAACCACTCTTCACCTTTTTCAAAACAACAGCTTCGTTCCCTTTGAAGAAAATAGACATCACATCCTGTGATTCTTTTTTGTCTTTGAACACCTTCATACCTTGCATAGCCAAGCCAATAATTTGGGCTCTAAATTCTTCGTCAACCACAACTTCCTTACCACCCAAATTCAGGTTTCTCTCATTCCACCCTTGAGCAACCAAATCGGTGACCTGAGGATTGTAACCATGCAATTTCTCCATATACACAGTTAATCCACACTTCTCTAAAATCTCCCACACCTCCTTCCTCTGCTTAGCAGAAACATAGGACTTAGGTGCAACACAATTCTATCCCCACCCATCAAAAATAGAAGAAAAGCACCCAACTGAAACCTAAGGAGACTATGAACACCACCCAAAGCAAAACTAATCAGCATAAGACTCCAGAAACTAAGGCAAAAAACACCCATAATCCGTGCGAAGCCAGTCTAAGGACAAATATACAATAATTATAACTCCAGTCCTTGTGAGAGCTATCCCCATACTCATAACTTTAATATCCTTATTCAAAACATTCAACCATGTGAGTAAGGACATGCACCCCTCAAAGCCAACTAAGATTGACATAAGATTATCAATCATTATTAATAATAGCTGATTATTCAAAAGGAATAGGATCATTTAAATCCCACTCCTTTTTTTCTCTAACACCAAAGTTAGCGAAGAAATCAACTAACATATTTACCTCTCTCAATATATGAGAGATATAAACATTATCCAAGGAATTGATAATATCAATAGATTCCTTGACCAAGGCCTCATAGTCCAAGATGGAGGTGAGGCACT